>JARHVA010005575.1:752500-1161427 GCA_037957365.1 Torreya grandis | reverse complement strand
AATAAAAATTCCAAACCAGAAAACAGCGTGCAGTTACAGGGTACAAAGAACTTGTTGATGCAATGTCAGAAAGGAGAGTGATAAGGGATAAAGGAAAATTAGAGGTGATCAACTTCAATGCATCACCTAATAGCATGTCCAACACTGCCACCGATAGATTAACAATCTCTGAAGAACAATTTTAATCACCCAGACAACAAATGATGGATTTATCCTCAATTATCATGTAATAAAATAAAGTGATCGTTGAGAGTCTATATATATCCCAAAAAAAAAATTAGAGGACATTTTTGGTAGAACTTAAATCTTCTTTTATCATAAACATCACTAGCAACAACAATTCTGAAGGCTGGCTCACCTTCAGGGTGAATTGGTGACTAATAAATAAGAACAAAAAGATTTTTCAAAATGACTTTTTAGTTATTTGATTTCGCACAATAGAATACATATTGAGGCATTGACATCAAAGAAAAATCTATTTGGTTGTATTGAAAAAAAATCTATCTTGATGAATATTTAACTAAGTTATAAGAAGAAGAGGTCAAATAAAGCAGAAAGAAAGTGTTGGAAGTTTGAAAAAAAGGAAATATGGTTGTGATTCGTGATGTAGAGCTTGGATTAAGGATACTTCTCTTGAATGATGGAGTAAACTTTGGCCCATATCCTCATGATGTTAGAGTTAGGGGCCTTAGTCCACAACCTCAATTATAATTATAGTTTGGGATTGTGGCAGTTCTTTTTTTTTGCTCCTAAATTATTTTGAATATGTAATTCTTAACTCAGATATCATCTTTCTCATGGAAACTTATGAAACTAAGGATAAACCACTTCCCTTTATACATGATACTTGTGGATTATAGTACATAGACTGTGTTGTCCCCCAAAAATATCACTTATTTTTGGGACAATATTTGAACTATTTTGGTTTTACAGATCAAAATTGTCTCTTCCCTTTTCGAAATTTGAACTGGGCATTCAAATTCCTCATTTTTCAAGCTTCTCAGGAATCTACGGACTCTACAGGAAAAGAAAATCTACGAAATCTGCAGGCCAAGTTCAATGGGCTTTACAGGTTGATTTCTACGGACTTGGTTACTACAGACTCTGCAGGCAGGTTCATTTCTATAGGTTCAAAAGCTTTTGCAGGCGGGTTCAATCAAAAGAATTAGTTTCCAACACTTAGTCATTTTTGGGATTGGTTCAGCGCCTTGGTTCAAAGGTTCAACATCATCGGCAAGCTTCTAAGCGAAGATTGAACTGTTGAACCTTGAACCACTTTGGTTCAATGGTTCAATGGGTTCAAGGTTCAACATCATTGATAGGGTTAAAAGAGTTAAGTGCTTCAGCCAGATTGAACCATTCAGTGACGTCACCAGGACACTCAACCGCTTCGGTAAGTTCATCGACTTTCCAAAAGACTAAGCTTACAGGAAGGAATGAACCATTGAACCAAAGTTGATTCAATCGGTCAGTTCAAAGCAAAGGTTCAAAGGTTCAACACGGTTTAGAAACTATTTCAAATGATCTAGACTTAGCCGAAATAAAGACATTGAACCGTTGAACCATTAAACCAAAGTTGGTTCAATCGGTTGGTTCAATCAAAAAGATTCAAAGGAGCACCCCAAAAAGAATGAGTCAAGCAGAAGCCGCCACATGTTGTCTGCCGAGCCCCATTGCACTTTGTTTCTAATCACAACAGAAGACGCCACCCATCCCTGCTGAAGCTTGTCGGAAGTTGTCAAGTGTCGTCTGTCGAGACACCATATACTCTACCCTCAAGAAGTCACAGAATGTGCCACATGTCCCTTGCAAAGTTTGGCAGAAGCCGAAAAGTGTCAATCTCTGCAATTTCTCCCTCCTACTTCTTGTTTTCATAAAGACTCTGGTGGACCCCCAGTGAGTTGCCAAAGAAAGAAGAACGCGCCATGTGTCATCATCCGCCTGACTCTCCAAAGATAAGCAAAATCTGCCACCCTGTTCATTTATAACTCCGCAGAGAGTGAGACGTGTCTGTGTCCAAAGTTTTGAACAAGTTTATAAGCTTCTCCTAAGCATTTTTCAGAGCACAGTGGAGACCGCCACGTGTTATCATTCGCATGAATCTAAAATAAGTCTCGAGTGTTTTCAAAGGCCACTAAAGCATAGCGGAGACCGCCACATGTCATCTTCTGCCAAACTCATAAAAAATGTTTCTAAAGCCTCTAATAGTAGCAGAAGCTGCCGTGTGTCCTCACTTGTTTCTAAGCGAATGCTGCCACATGTCAATTTTTTAGTGGAAAGTGACCAAAAAATAGAGAAGCAATTTAAGGACCTGATTCAACAGCCAAAAAAGGAGGAATGATGAAGAAAAGAACTTGAAATATCCACACATGAGATATGTTTCAAATGATGGCAGACCTAAGAATCCCAAATTGGTGGCAATGAAGTGTCTGTTGATTTTTGTAGACTTAAGTGCAAGAGCCCTAATCACTGCAAAGTAGAGGAAACAATATGAAAGATCTGAAGTGTCAACACAGTGTTTAGATCCGATAGATCTCTTGAACCTAGAAAACATGGATGCAAATTTCTCGAGCCTTTAAAAGACACGACTTGTTTGGGAATAAAGGCAAAGTGAACAATGGTGAAATCAAGAGAGGGAACTAAGAGGATCGTCTAGTTCTAGGGGATGACAGTCAAATTAAAATATAGAATTAAAAGTGCATTCAAAGCATTACATGCACAGCATGAGCTATTCCATGGGATAAATGCGCCAAACCTCTCTCAACCTCTATATATTGTAATCTCTCTGATTGTTTCAAGGATGATCTTTCCTGCTATAGAAATGAAAACTCTGCCTAAATTGAAAGGCATTTATTGAGACTTTGAGCTCAGATTGTTAATCATTTTTTTTCATTTGAATAAGAAATGAAGTGATCTTTTCAGACTTTGTGCTAGGAAATAGCCTATGTTATTTAGGGAATTGTTCGTTATGTCTATTTCCTAGAAGCGTTCTTGTTTATTTGATCTAACAAGCAGAATTAGTGGAAGTGGTTAGGAAGGTGTCCTGAAGACCAACTGTAGGACAACTTTGTGCCCCCACAAGTACTTTCAGTGTGTTTGTATTTTTTTCCTATGCAAAGGACCTTGGGATGACTTTGTGCCCCCATTGGTCTTCGTATCTCTCTCTTGGGCAGTTAAGGTGGAGACTTTGTGCTACATCTTATATTGCTGGTTACTTTGTACTTTGGTTACCAATTACTTGTTCCTTGAAAGGACTCCTGCTGTTTCCTGCAAGAATACTTCTAAAAGAAGAGAAGTGCCTTCAGTGTTTCCCAAGATTTCTCCTTTGTTTGTTAGCATCATCTCTGAAAAAAGAGAGATGGATGGTTTGTCCTACCCTTGTGTCTTATTTTCTGCTTATATACATATTATATAGCTCCGTATACTTAATAGGGGAACCTCCCCCTTGATGAGATGAGAGATTTATTTCCGTTTTGATGTAGTAAACTTGCACATCTAGCTGATCAATCTCCCTATTGCTGTGGTGATAGGACCTATTTTTCTCACCAATTAGCTGGTCAACAAAATATTCACCCAACAGACTAAAGCTTTGACATGAAACAAAAAGGCTCTATTGGACTAGCTTGCCTCTATAGAGATGGCTTCCAATCCTCTATTCAACTTGAAAGATCCAATGAATTTGAAATATTTCTATGGATATCACTAGAAAGAAGATCTCCTTTGAAAAAATTGTCCATTGTTTCTTGCTACTTTCCTCCAAAATACTCGAATTATGTTTTAGCTCTTGAAGATGAATTTCCATTTGTAGAATTGAAACTAGATATTACAAAATATTGTGCTATTAGTGAGGTACTTATTTCTTGCAAATTTAATGCTTGGATTGGCCAGCTAGAGTGTGTCAGTGATGATATTTACAATGACTTGTTGATGATTTATGAAGCTGGCCATCATGAATCAGAGCTCCACCGATATTTTGTAGACTCTACCATGATTTATTTTGGATGGTATCTTATCAAATTGGGTGATTCTCATGACCTTGTTATTATAAATGGTACAAACCACTTCCCTAAATCTAGAGGCTTTACTTGTTTGCCTCATCCAAATGGAGCATGTGTAGTAGACATATACAAGCCTACATATTACTTTTGTAGGCTGTGTATTATTCTTAAATAGGGAAACATTCATTTAATTAGACCAACATCTAATACCTAGTCTGCATTTTCTTGTTAAGGCATGTTTTTATTAATTTTAAAGGCTTTGAATAAGTTTTAAATATTTATGCATGCATTTTATATACCACTGTGTTCCACTATAATGGAATATACATTTCAGTGTAATTGGTCTACATCATGAATTTGAACGATAAGTCTTTGAAATGCAGCAATAAGTCATTGGAATGCAACGTTGAGTCTTTATTCGCAATGCCAAGTCAATTTAGTTAAAGCATTAATCCAATTATGAACCAAGTATTTAAAATTCTTAGTCTCTGAGATTAAAATAGAAGTTATTGTAGACACAAAAATTACATCACACATACGTATGTAACTCCCTGTGTTGAAACCCCCCTAAGCCCGTTTCAATAATAAATAATGTCCTTAACCCATATTTTTACTTCTCACACATTTCATTAATTTAACTTAAAATAGTTAATTAAGTTAATTAAAATCCCCCTTTGCCACCTTACCTGGCCACCTCATCCTATAACTAATTCCCATTTGATGAGTCATCTGAAGACCTGGTCACCTCATCCTAACTACCCAAGACTTATTTCCACTCCCAAACTAAATTTCTAATCAACTACCTCCTTCCTAACCTCTTATTTTTACCATTTTATATGGGTGTCACACTTGACATGAAAAAAATAGAAAATAGGCCAACAATATTAAGGTTTAGCTATTCTAGGGCCATCGACATCTGTCAACCCATGGTCGATGTCGGTGGGATTATAGATGTCAGCAATATAAGCCAAACTCCAACATGAACTTTAGGTTAGCAAAAATTAAGAAAATTGATTCTCACTTGCATTCAAGCTTGGAGCATTCTATTTTCAACATCTTGGCTTATAACCATCTTGCATAAGTCAATCATGATTAGCAACTGAGCTCTAGAGGATCAACAACACCTGCTTGTTCTCTCTATTCAGGCATTCAGATTTGAACTCGCTATTAGAGATCATCAATCTGGCATGTATCATTCGGTAATCATAACTAAGTATATCAGTAGGTCTTTTAAATATTTACTCTGTTATTTCTTTACATCTACTCTGCATTACTTTACACACTTTTGACTGAACCCCCGTGAGGGAGTTACAGAGCTTCCTCATTTGTTTCCCCTTACCCTAACATACCAAACCTTTGACCAAACCTACCCAAGCCATAATCTCTCTCTCATAACTCTCCTAACCTCCTTGACCTGATCCAAACCATTTTCTAGACCTAGAAAAACCTTCTACAAGATCCCAATTATTTATTGCCCCTATTGATCTTGGTAGCCTAATCAACATCGATCACCTCACTACCGACCTCGATAGTATAACTGATATTAGTCATTATTGCACTGATGTCAATGACTATGGATTCCCTAACCTCTTCAAAACCTACCCAAACAACTTCTAAAATATAAACAGAGTACCTCACCTATACCCTGTCACTCTCTGCTACATATAGGTTGTTAATAATGATAATATTAACTCTCTTTTACTCTCTCTCTACCTCTCTTTCAGTTATTTGTTATTCTTTTTCCTCTTAAAAGTGGACTGTCATCTCTAAGAAAGTTTGACACTTCCTAGAACAAGCACGTAGCTTGGTAGCCCACTCATTTAACTACTAATAAACATCTTGTGGTAGTGCTTTCTTATTTTTAGGTAGTCCTCCCTAGCCAAAGAGGAGTGCTCACAACATCTGGATATGACATGTAAATCAAATCTAGGTTCATTCTAATTAATTATCCCCATCCTTCTTTTTATTTTTCTTTAGACTTAAAATAGAAAAAAATTATTGAAATATTTTTGGCACCCCTGATAGGACCCTAGAGTTTTCCTTGGGTTCATTTTTTGTTTTAAGAATTCATATAGGTGAATTATAGTGAAAATTTCATTTCTTGCACTTCCTCATTCCTCTTTTCTCTTAAAACAAAAAATTCAATATCTTATTTTCTATTTAAAAAGCATTAAACTGAAATTTTCTTTCTTTTCTCTTTACCTCTAAAAGCAATCTGTCATTTTTTCTACAAAAAAAAATAAAGAAAGAAAAGAGAATCTCTTCTTTACTTCTTCTTGCATGCACATTAGGATAGTGAAATTCATACTCTACTCCTATTTCATCTCTATTTTCATTTGAATCTAAACATTTCAGATTTGGGTTTAAAACTTACTTCATTTCATAGTTTGATGGTTACAGTTTAACTCCCCTAGTTAATTACAAAGCATTTTGAATAAATTGTAGTGCACTTGTGTCATGTAACCAAATCATATTCACATAAACAAACATCTAAACTCACTTGAGAAAAGGCCCATCAAGATTTCATCACCTATTGGATCACCTTAGCCTACCCGGCTATCTTATTTGTATTTCACCACCAAGGGGATAACCCACTCCATTCTCTAATGGAGTATAGTCTCTATACAGAAGATATATTTTAGCTAAGTAGCCTGGCTCAGCTCTAGGTTCATGAAGTGTAGAGAGCAAGATCCTATAACAAGCTATGTACCTGGTCTAACATAGATTTCCTGTTGAGTACTAAAACTAACCTGAAACCAGTTATAGATTGCTTTATAGTACCTTCAATAACCAAATAAATATATACAAGCCTACATATTAATTTGTTAGGTTGTGCATTATTTTTAAAGAGGGAAACATTCATTTAATTAGAGTAACATCTAATACCTAGTCTGCATTTTCTTGTTAAGGCATGTTTTTTATAATAAATGCTTCGAATCTTTAAAGACTACATTTTAAATATTTATGCATGCATTTTATATATTGTTGTGTTCCACTATAATGGAATATACATTTCAGTCTAATTGGTATATGTCATGAATTGCAATGATAAGTCTTTGGAATGCAACAATAAGTCATTGGAATGCAACATTGAGTCTAAGTCAATTTAGTTAAATCACTAATCCAATTATGAACTAAGTATTTGAAATGTTTAGTGTATGATATTAAAATGGCAGTTATATTAAAGGTTGAGTATTTATAAAAGTACCGGGGCTTTAAATAAAATGTTATGGCTATAATTAAAATTCCAAGTCAAATGTATTAAAATGCTACATGTTGATTAATTATTCACTGAGCTGTTTGTATAAAAATCAAGTCACTTAGATGCCCAAATAATTAAATGAAATGCCCACTCTCTATTTTGAATGCTATGCATGCTAAGTTAATCACTGTGTATATTTGTTAAAGAAAATCAATGAGAATATGTGTGTGTGTGTGTGTGTGTGTTTTTTTTTTAAGAAAAAAATATTAAATGTTTGTGGAAAACTATGCTTCCTCTTTAATGCAAGATCGAATGTTCAGTAGAACCTTTTCTTTGCCTCAAATTTCCATATTGCTGTTGGAGCTTTTGCAAAGAATTAAATTCGCTGAAATAAAGAAATAATTTGAAAATCAGAGTCTTTATATAAATCAGAGAGTATAAATATTCAATGTCAAGTCTCTTAGTTGAATTGCTGAGTCAATACAGAAAGCCTAGAATTTATAATGGAACATTGAATATTTAAATGGAAGGTTGTGTGTTTATTATAAAGCACTAAATATATATTTTAAAGCGCTAAGTTTAAATATTGAAACTAATAAACAAAATATGTTTTTTATAAAATGGTAATCCTTAGAGTTTATAAATAAATGGTTGTATATATAATTAGAATGTTGAATATTAATATGGAAGGCTTATATATTTTAAAGCACTAAGTTTAAATATTGAAATTAATAAACAAAATATGTTTTTTATAAAATGGTAATCCTTAGATTTTATAAATAAATGGTTGTATATATAATTAGAATGTTGAATATTAATATGTAAGGCTAAGTCATGTATTTTGAAACGGCTTGCCTTTTAATTAAAATGCTAGCCATAAGATTATATGTTGATCTCTATTGATAATTTGATGCAACATATATATTTATGAAATGAATAAAATTATCAAAGAAACTAGGTCTCTATTAAATGTAAGACTGAAGGTTGGCTGGAATTTTATTATTGCTCTAGATTTCTATGTTGCATTGCCAACTTGAGTTATATTTTAAAATGAGTGTGATTATCATTAGATGGATATGAGAATCTTGAGAGATAGTATATATTATATTTTAATAAATATTTTGTCACAAAGTATTAAAAAAGCACCACAAAAAGGCAGTTTGGGGAAAAGAAATTAATAGTTTGTGAAATTAACAAATAGGAAAATACTATTTATTTAAGTATACTTGGGAGTATAGTATACTAATGCATGGTCATATTAACCAATTATATTAAGATTTTTGGTAATATATTGATTAATTTATAAATATTTAAAAGGATGATATGCTCGAATGGTATATATATATATATTTTGAATCATGTCTAAAAGTTCATGAAAGTGTCATATGACAATAACAATTGATGAAAGTTATTGGTCAGGATTCAAATGAATGTTGAACTTTTCAATATATTTTTGTATTATTGGTAAGTAATTTTGAAACAAAATAAAGTGAATAGGGATGTTCTATATAAAATTACCTAAACATGGGCTTGAGTATTCATCTAATTTAATAAATTCATAGGACATTCGATAATATGATTATATCTAAAGTAGAAGATTCATGATAAGAATATAAGAATTCTAAGAACAAGGATACTTCAATCATGTGAATACTAACCTTTAGGTTATGATTCTGAGGTATAACTTGATTTATAGTTATTTGATATTATGATAACTATTGGAGATTAAAACTTAGGTGCAATTGATATTGTAAGAGTATTGCTACATTCAAGAGTTTAGAAGTTCAATTGCATTTAATAGTGTATCATGATGTGCATCTAAAAGTTATGTTTATTTTTATGAAAATATGAAAATTAAACATATGATATACCTGAGTGGTGTAATCCCATACTTTTTTTTTAATCATTATAATGTAAGATTGATTGATCATTTTTAAGTAAGGTGATCATGCACAAGGAGCTATGATAGTATAAGACAGTATAAAATATTTCAACTTAAATGTATACGACTGAAAGGTACATAATGTAGGTGAATGTTTAAACTCTCACCTATGTTAACTGATTAAATGTATGTATTGATTCTTACTTGAGCAGTATGTTTTGTAATAGTTGTAGGATAGCATGTATGCAATCATACAATCTTGAGAGTGTAAATGAATATTAGATTAGACTTTGATGTGTTTGTATGAATTAATTTGTTATATATAATTACCTAATTAAAAACATATGATTTCATTTATCTATGACTACTTCGTATGACTAAATGTGAGAAACCTAGTGGTTATGACTTAGAAAACTAGATTATGATAATATGGGATATCATAGGATTTAGTTGTTTGGATCTTATCGTAATACTTAGAAAGCTACAGTATATTATGAATATGAAACATACTTAGGTGATATAAATTTTAGGCATTATTTTCTATATGAGTTAAATAATAATGTATGACTCACTCATTTGTGAATGGAATAAAAATATACTTTTCTTACTCCTATGTTTAGCATGTGATGTGATATGATTGCTAACAAGATATACTTAGTATGAATCTTGTAGTCAATTAATGTATACTGAAACATTATATTTTGTATGTATAATTTACATGTCAGTGAGATATCTTAAAATAGAATAAGTTTTCTATGATACACTACATGTTTAATTTTATAAATCATACACATTTGAGTACTTGTTTGTTCTCTATATTCCCACAGTGTTTTTATCTAATTATCCATGGAGGGTCATTCTCAAAGAGGGGATTGTACAGAGTATCATTGGTCTATGATTTATGTAAAAAAATGCTCAGATGATGCTCACCTTCCCTACAACAATACTACTTATCTAGAGACTACATTAGAGATTCAGTGATACATGAGTTGGTTCAACTTGAACTGTAGTGGGATTGCTATATATATTTTATATTAAAGTTAAAGGCATAAAGGAAATGTAATTGTATTTTATTTGTATATGCTAAACAATAGTTGTAGTAGGGGACTAGCTATGGTTGAATCCTAATATATTTACTTTTCTTGATATTGTGATATATGATATTGCATTTAGTACTAAAATTTTGGAACCATTATTATTATAAGTTCTTGATTATGATTGATTAAAGTTATTTATTTTAACTATGGTTGAGGAATGAATGTTAAGTATTAGTTTTTTGAAAAAATAACTAAATTATTTTAAGTACAACTTGAGGAGTTGTAGCATGTGGTATCAAAGCTGTGACTCGAACTCTAGAACCTAATTAGTCCATTAGTATTTTCGTACCTCTCTATTTAACATAAAATAAAAATAAGAAACTATGTATGGTAAATTGAGTGTTTAACCTAAGAGAAATCATACCCCATTAGAATTGTTTTAAAAATTGGTGTATCAAGTGTTTTGTTGGTGAGGGTTTTATAAGATATATGGGTAGGAGAGTACATAGCTTAGTTATTGAGTTATGAATAAGAGTTTCCTATCATATTCTTGATCCTTTAGATCGAATCACCTTCACTATTTGCATTTTTGTATTGTGAGTGCTTTAAAAATCATGGAGTGATTCCCACTTAAGTTTTTATGCTTTAATTTTTCTTATTAACACAGATCCTAGAAAAGAGAAATCCTATAAGACCATTCTAGTTTGGCACCACCTAGTGCAGTAAAAATTTTCCTGTAGTAGAATGCAGATATCTTGATTGATATTATTTTATGTTAAGATTTTGTTATGTTGACTTGCATCCTTGTATTTATATAGACTTAGAATAAGTGTTATATCTCTTAATTATCTTAGAGGTGAGATTTTATTCTCTCACTCTCCTCTTACATCATTATAAGTTATTGAGAATATTTATATTTTCAGGATATTGATTTAGAGTTTCCTTAGGTAGGAACTTGTTTTTAAATTATTTTTTTAATTTTATTCCCTTGAGTTCATGGGATAGTATTTACTACTTATTATGGAGAGAAGTTTTAGGATTGGATTGATTGATGCATATTTGAGGTTAGCATTTTCCTTTTGACTGTGGAGATAGGTTATGATACTACCCTTGCATGTTTGGTATGTGAATAGTGATTTGGCAACTTCGGTTACAATGTTTCCTTTTACCATGTGAGGGTAAGTAGGAGATTTCCTTTTACAATTGTTATCTCTATACTTTCCACTTTGTGACTTTTTAGAGTTACTATTTTTGTCTAACTTGACCTCAAGGAGATTGTAAACCTTGAATTTATATAAATTATAAGTTATTATAATTACTGTGTTATTATATACCTTTGTTTAGACTAATACTATTATCTTTTAAAAGAATGTTGTTTTCAAGAGTTTTATATGTATCCTTTGTTGAGAGAAAGTAAAGTATAAGATGCATAAAACATCTTGGTAGTCTAAAAAGGGTTGAGATAAACTTTTTAACTTGTTGTGTGCTAGTCATGCAAGTAAGGAGACATTTTATCATTTTTAAGGTTATAAGGATAGTTTGATCCCATGCTAATTTTGATATTATTCCCACTTAACAATGAATATAATGTTATAGGTTAATCTTTGAAGTATGATACTAGTTATGTTTAGCTAATGGTAACTTGATACAATATCAAGATGATTGTAAGATTTTTTTTGTATGTATGTTAGCACATTTAAAATTATTTAATATGTAGTATTTATTTTTATGATACGTTAGAACATATTTGTGTTTCATAGAAATTTTTACACATTGAGGAGATCTTCAGGTCATGGAGACATAGAAGAAGAGTGGTGAATTATGAACATGAGTTCTAAATGATAGGATGGTATCTTATTTAGCCTCACATTGACTCAAATTATTGATACTAAGTTATAACTGATAGATGGACTTCTTAAATTCAAGATTTGATAGGCAAAACATATCAAATTCAGTCATATGACCATATGCATGTATATTGTGGATAAATATTCCATGTAGATAGGTATTTTATATGGACATGTATTCCATATGGATAGGCATTCCACGATTTTGTATAAATTATTACCAGTTTCAATTCATCATCATACTTTTCTGGAGCTACATGGAGTAGTGATAGTATTGACATGTTAAACTTATTTGAAGATATGCAAATTAGAGATAGTATAAACATATACACATAATTCTTACTAGTTTCCTTAAATATTTTTCTTTGTTATGAGAAATACATTCTCTAGGTTAGAGAGATGTGCATAGGGGGATGTAAAGTTTTGTGGAACTCTCCTTGGTCATTTTTTTTGACTTTTGTGATGATCTCACATGTTTTTAGGGAAGTCAATGAATTTTTTTATTGAGTTATTATAGGCTTGTCTTATGGTTTTGGACCTCAGGGTTGTCAGGATAGAACCAATCAGCATAGTGACATTTGTAAAACATGTTTACATAATAGAATATGTCACAGAGCAAGGTCTTGTGAGATAATTAATCTAAAAAATTGTTAATGAAGAGAGCTAAGATGAATTATTCAAGTAAATTTTATATTTAGTTATTTGATTTGATACTTGATACTATATTGATATGTTGTTTAACTCTTTTTATTGTTTAGAACTTTTATTTGAATAAGAGTCATCAGGATGATGATCAGTTTTAGGTGGAGTGTCGCATCCCAATTTTATCCTATGATTTATAACATTTGAATCTATATATTAGTATAATTATTATCTAATTGTTATTACATTGTTATGGGCTTTTAAAATATATATTGTAATAAAAAAATGATATTGTTGATTAGTATACATGATGTGATCACTGTATTTTATTATTCTATATATTGAAGATTTATATTTGTTAGTTTTGCATCAATGGATGATATATATGATGACTCAGACTAATTGTCTACTTGTTGCAAGGTGGATGAAGGATAGATCCTACCCTTAGAGCATGATGAGAGAGAGCATTATCAGAGATGATGAGTTAGATGAGATAACTAAATGATGGGAGAGTAATTTTTAGTGACTCTACACATATGCACATTAGATTTTAAATGTTATATGCATAAATGTTAATACTTGATTTAAAAAATCTTATATGTGATATAATTATGTGTGGATTTAGTTTTGATATGGATTAGTTTTCTTAATTTTAATTATCATGATTTTTGAGTTTAAATCATAAAAATAAATATTAAATTGCTATATAGATATTATTATTATAGATACAATTATCTGACAATGAAAAGCAATTAATGACTCAATACCTTTTAGTTAAATAATTAATTATCATTGTTTTAAAATTGTTTATCATGAAATTGAATTATCTTAAGTTAAGTCTTTTTAATAAACATGTATGAAATTTTCACAGATGTTGAGAAATAAATATGATAATGTTAATTTTAGTCAAATTATCCTTAAGTTAAACTAACTTGATGAATTAAGGCATAATGGTATTTTAAGAACAAATTAAATGTTTTAATATTTGTTTAGCAAGCTAAAGTGAAAGAGAGACTATGATTTTTGAGGAGTGAACTATAGTTAATAAATGTAGGAGAGATGAATAAGATGCAAAGTAAGAGCACAAAAATAGAGTAAGGGAAGGATTTTTATAAATTACAGTGAATTTTGGAAAGTAAAAGGATACAGAGAAAGATATAAAGTTGAAGAGAGATAAGCTAAGGATTTTGGTAAAAAGAGGGAGCTAAGAAGTTTTGATATGAACAGAGTTTGAAGTAAGATAGAGTTATCTTGTTAGTAAATTCCTCAAATGGTTAGTGATCTATTTTTTTTTTTTTTGTGTATGCTTTATTTATTTTGAAAAATAGATCCTTATTTTATTAAATGGTTCTAGGTATATTTATCTTATCTATATATTTTACACTTGAACATAGTTATTAAATTAGTCTTCAACCTAAATAGATTAAATATTTCATTATAGTATGTGTATATATCCTTGAGCAGTGTTTGTTTGATAGACTAGGGTTTAATATGAAGAAGCAACACTTACAATAATGCGTTGCATGTTGTAATGATTGAGTATTTGAGAAAATGTTTTGATAGGCATCATATATATACATACCTACATATTAATTTTGTAGACTATGTATTTTTCTTTAAAATGCTATCAGTCATTTAATTAGACCAATGCCTAATACTTGGTCTGCGTTTTGTTGTCAAGGCATATATATTCTTTTACAAGCTTCAAATTTTTAAAGACTGTAATTTAAATATTTATGCTTGTATTTTATATACCATTGCATTACACTATAATGAAATATATTTTACTCTAATTGGTCTGCATCATAAATTGTAATGATAGGTCTTTGTAATGTAATGATAAGTCATTAGAATGTAACATTGAGCCTTTATTCAAAATGCCATGTTAATTTAGTTGAAGCGTTGATCTAATTATTGGAGCACTAAACCAAGTATTTAAAACACTTAGTGTATGATATTAAAATGCCGGTTATATTAAAGGCTAAGCATTTATAGAAGCACTAGGTCTTTAAATAAAATGTTGTGGTTGCAATTAAAATTTTAAGTCAAATGTATTAAAACATTTCATTGAAACTGGTACATGTTGATTCTAATTTGCTAAGTCATTTGTATAAAATCTGAGTCACTTAGACACCCAGCCAATTATACAGAATCCCCACTCTCTATTTTGAACGCTATGCATGCTAAGTTAATCACTGTGTATATTTTTTAAAGGAAATAACTAAGAATAGATATTATTTGAAATGTTCTATATATATTCTAATTAAGAAAGAAATATTAAATGTTTGTGGAAAACTATATTTTGTCCTTAATGCAAGATCGAATGTTCGATAGAACCTTTTATTTGCCTCATATTTCCATATTGCAGTTGGATCTTTTACAAGGAATTAAAGTCAATGAATCAAATAAATAATTTGAAAATCCCAGTCTTTATATAAATCACCGAGTAAAAATATTCAATGTTAAGTTTCTTAGTAGAATTGTTGAGTCAATACAAAATGCCCAAAATTTTATAATGAAATGTTGAATATTTAATTGGAAGGTGTATGTTTATTATGAAGCGCTGAGTATATATGTTAAAGCATTGAATTTAAATATTGAAACCACTAAATAAATAATGTTGTGTATAAAATGGTAATCCATGACTTTATAAATAAATTGCTATATATTTAATTAGAATGTTGAATATTAATATGGAAGGCGGAGTCATGTATTTTAAAATGCCTTGTCTTTTAATTAAAATGATAGCCATAAGATTATATGTTGAGCCCTATTTATTATTCGATACAACATATATATTCATAGAAGGAATAAAATTAGCAAAGAAATTATGTCTCTATTAAATGCAAGATTGAAGGTTGGCTGGAATTTTATTATTGCCCCAGATTTTCGTGTTCTGTTACCAACTCAAGTTACATTTAAAATGAGAATGATTATCATTATATCTATATGATAATATTGAAAGATAGTAAGTATATATTATATTTTAATAAACACCTTATCATAAAGTATTAAAGAACACCACAAAAATGTGGTTTTGGGAAAAGAAACTAATAGCTTGTGAAATTAACAAATAGAAAAATATCATTTATTGAAGTATACTTTGGAGCATAGTATACCAATGCATAGTCATATCCTTATTAAATAATTATATTGAGATTTTTGGTAAGATATTGATTAATGCATAAATATTTAAGAGGATAATATTATCAAATGAAATATATATTCTGAGTCATGCCTAAAAGTCCATAACAGTGTGATATGTCAATAATAGTTATTGAAAGTCATTGGTCATGATTAAAATGAATGTTGAACTTTGTACTCCATTTTTTTAAGAACTAGGAAACTTCAATCATGTAAATACTAACCCTTAAGTTTTGATTATATGAGGTATAAATTGATTTACAGTTATCCAATATTTTAATAACTATTGGAGACTAAAACTTAAGTGTGATTGATATTATAAGAGTACTTGTACATTCAAGAGTTCAGATATTTGATTGCATTTAATAGTTAATCATGATGTGCATATTTAAGTTATGTTTCTTTGGATGAAAATATTCAAATTAATCATAGGTTATACCTAGGTGGTATAATCATGTACTTACGTATTTAATTATTATAGTGTAAGATTGATTAATCATGTTTAAGTAGGGTACTCATACACAATGATCTATAATAGTATGAGATATCATTGAATAATTTAACTTTAATGTATATGTCTGGAAGGTAGATATTGTAGTTTAATGTTTAAAATTTCACCTATGTTAACTGATTAGATGCATATGTTGGTTATTAATTGAATAGTATATTTTGTAATAGTTATATAACAACACATATGTAAACAAACAATCTTGAGAGTGTAAACGAATATTATATTAGACTTTTATGTGTTTGTATGACTTGATTTTTTATATATAAATTTTTTATTAAAAGTGTATGCTTCCCTATCACAAAACATACTATTCAAGTAATAACCAACATATGCATCTAATTAGTTAACAACACATATGTGAGCAAACAATCTTGAGAGTGTAAATGAATGTTATATTAGAATTTTATGTGTTTGTATGACATGATTTGTTATATATAATTTCTTGATTAAAAGTGTATGTTTGCATGTATCTATGACTACTTGGTATAATTAAATGTGAGAAAAATGGTAGTTGTGCCTTACAACACTAGACTATGATGATATGGGATGTCATGGGGTTTAGTTGTTTGGATCTTATTGTAGTAGATGACAAATTGTAGTTTATTATGAAATATTGGTATTATTTTCTATATCAGTTAAATAATAATGTATAATTCATTCATGTGTGGATGAAAATAAAAATATACTTTGGTTACTCCTATGTTTAGCATATGATATGATATAATTTCTAGGAGGATGTACTTAGTATGAATATTATGGTTAATTAATATATAGTGAAACATTATCTTTGGTATGTATGATTTGCATGCCAATGCGATATCTTGAAATAGAATGGTTTTTCTATGATACACTACATATTTAGTTTTAGAAATCATACACACTTGAGTAATTTTTTGTTCTCTAAATTTCCATACTATTCTATCTAGCTATCCATAAAGGGAGTGCCGTTCCAACATAGGATATTATGCAGGTGATCATTGGTCTATGTTTGGTGTGAAAAAGTGCTTAGAGAATGCTCTCCCTCTCCACAATAGAACTACTTATTTAGAGATTACACTAGAGATTCAATGATACATAAGTAGGTTTGACTTGAGCTCCAATGGGTTTGGTGTTTATTTATTATATTAAGGTTGAAGGTATAAATAAAATGTAATTATATTTCATTTGTATATGTTGAATAATAGATATTATATTAGGAGACTAACTGTGATTGAGCCCTAATGTATTTACTTTCTTTGATATTATGATATATTATATTGCATTTAATATTAGAATTTTGGAATCGTTATTTTTCTAAGTTATTGATTATGATTAGTTAAAGTTATTTAGTTTAACCATGATTGAGAGGAATAGATATTGATTATTAGTTCACAAAAAAATTATTGCATTATTATAAATACAACTTGAGGATTTGTAACATATGGTATCAGAGTTGTGGCTCGAACTCTATGACTTAATGAGTCTATTAGCATTTTCATACCTCTTTGTTTAATAAAAATGATAAATGAGAGAGTATGTATGGTATATTGAGTGTGTAATCTAAGATCATTCATACCCTCTTAGAATTGATATAAATGGTTGATGTATCATGTTAATCATTGGTGATGGTTTTGTAAGGTGTATGGATAGGAGAGTACATAACTTAGTTTTTGAGTTGTGAACAAGAGTTTGCAACCATATTTCTAATCTTTTAGATCGAATCACCTTCATTATTTGTGTTTGTGAATTATGAGTGTTTTAAAAAGCATGGAGTGCTTCCCACTTAGGTATTTATGATTTAGTTTGTGTATTGTAAACACAAATCATAGGAGAGAGAAATACTATAAGACCATTCTAGTTTGGCACCACCTAGTGTGGTGAAAATTTTCTTGTAGTTGAATGTAGATATCTTGGTTGATATTAATTTATGTTAGGAGTTTGTTATGTATTTAAGCATTCTTGTATTTATGTAGACTTGAGAAGTGTTATCTCTCTTAATTAGCTAAGAGTTAATTTGTTATTCTCTCACTCTCCTCTTACATTATTTTAAGCTACTAAAAAGATTCATATTTTTAGGATGTTGATTTAGAGTTTCCTTGAGTGAAAATTTGTTTATGAATTATTGTTTTAATTTTATTACCTTGAGTTCATGGGATAGTTTTTACTACTTCTTGTGGAGATAAGTTTGAGGATTGGATTGATTGATGCATCTTTGAGGTTAGTATTTTCCTTCTGATTATGGAGATAGGTTATGATACTACCCTTACAAGTTTGGTAAGTGAATAGTGAATTGAAAACTTGGGTTGTGATGTTTCCTTTTGCCATGTGAGGGTATGTAGTAGATTTGATTTTATAATTATTATCTATCTAATTTTCACTTTGTAACTTTTTAGAGTTACTATTTTTGTCTAACTTGACCTCAAGGAGATTACAAACCTTAAATTTATATAAATTTTAAGTGATTATAATTACTATGTTATTATATACCTTTATTTAGACTAATATTATTATCTTTTAGAAGCATATTGTTTTGAAGATTTTTATATTTACCTTTTGACAAGAGCAAGTAAGGTATAAGATGCACATAACATCTTGGTAGTCTAAAAAGGGTTGAGATAAAATTTTTAACTTGTTTTGTGTTAGTCATGCAAGAAAGGAGACATTTTCTTATTTTTAAAGTTGTAAGGATGGTATGAACCTTAGCCTTTGTATGTTATGCTAGTTTTGACATTATTTCCACTTAACTATGAATATAATAGTATAGGTTAAGCTTTGAAATATGATACTAGTTATGTTTAGATAGTGGCAACTTGATACAATCTTGAGATGGTTGTAAGATTTTTCTTATATGTATGTTGGTACATCTAGAATTATTTAGCATATAGTATTGCTTTTTATGATCTATTAGTATAAATTTTTGTTTCATAGGACATTGTGCACATTGAGGAGATCATCATGTCATAGAGACCTAAAGAAAGAGTGGTGAATTAAGAACGTAAGTTTTAAGCTAAAGGATGATATCCTACTTAGTTTCACATTGACTTAGATTATTGATACTGAGTTGGATCCGACAGATAGACTTATCGAATCTGAGATTTCAAAAGTAAAACTTGTAATATTTCATTGTATGGCCATACACATGTATATTATGGATGGAGATTTCACATGGATGTGTATTCCATGTAGACAGGTATTTCATGATTTTGTATACATTATTCATAGTTTTTATTCATCATCATACTTGTTTAGAGATACAAGTAGTAGTGAAAGTATTGACATGTTATACTTATTCGAAGCTATGTGAAGTAGTGATAGTATAAACATATACACATCATTCTTATGAATTTTCTTAAATATTTATCTATTATGAGAAATACATTATCTAGAATATAGAGATATGCATAGAGGTTTAGAATTTTTTGTGAAACTGTCATTGGTCATTTGTTTTGACTTTTATGATGATATCATATATTTTTGAGGAATTTAGTGAAACTTTTACAGAGTTGTTATAGGCTTGTCTTATGATTTTGAACCTTGGGATGATCATGATAGAACCAATCAACATACTGAAATTTATAAAACTTGTTTATATAATTAAAAAAATCACACAGCATGGTCTTGTGGGACCAATACTCTAAGAATAATGTTAATGGAGAGAACTAGGATGAGTTCTTCAGATAAATTTCATATTTAATTACTTGATTTGATACTTGATAATATGTTGCTATGCTATTAAACTCTATCTATTATTTAGAACTTTTATTTGAATAAGATTCATTGGGGTGATGACTAATTTTAGTGAGGAAGATGTCACATCATAATTTCACCCTATGATTTATAACTTTTGAATTCATGGATTAGTATGGTTATTATCTGATTATTATTACTTTGCTATGAGATTTTTAAACATATACTATAATGAGATAGTGATATTTTTTATTAGTATATATGATATGACAACTGTATTTTATTATTCTATATATTGAAGACGTATATTTGTGAGTTTTGTATCATTAGATGTTATATATGATGACTCAAACTAACTACCTACTTGTTACGAGTTAGATGTAGGATAAATCCTACCTTCAAAGCATGATGAGGGATAACATCATCAGAGAAGATGGAATAGATGGGACTCTTGAATGATGATAGAGAAATTTCTAGTGATTCTACATACATGCACATTAGATTTTAAATGTTATATGCATAAATGTTAATACTTGATTTAAGAAATCTTGTATATGATATAATTATTTGTGGGTTTAGTTTTAATATGCATTAGATTCTTTTATTTTAATTATCATGATTTTTAAGTTTAAATCAAGAAAATAAATATTAAATTGCTATATATATACTATTATTATAGATACAATTATCTAACAAGAAGAAGCAATTAATTACTTAATATATTTTATTTAAATAACCAATTGTCATTGTTTTGAAATTGCTTATCATGAAATTAAATTATCTTAAGCTAAATATTTTTATTAAACATGCATTAAATTTGAATGAAAGTTGAGAAATAAATATGATTATGTTAATTTTAGTCAACTTATCCTTGAGTTAAGTTAAGTTGATGAACTAAGACATAATGATCTCTTTAGAACAAATTAAATGTGTTAATATTTGTTTAGCAAGCTAAAGTGAAATAAAAAATTCTAGTTTGGAGGAGTGAACTCCAATTAATAAATTTACAAAAAGAGATAAATAACATGCAAAGTAAGAGAGAAACAATAAAGAAAGGGAAGGAGTTTTATAAATTAAGGAGAATTTTGGAAAGTAAAAGGATGTGGAGAAAGATAGAAATTTGAAGAGAGAGAAGTTAGAGGATTTTGGTAAAAAGAGAGAGCTTGGAAGTTTTGATATGGATAGAGACAAAATAAAAATAGAATCAACAAATTCCTGAAAAGGTTGGTGATATAATTTATTTTTCTAAGTGATTAATTTATTTGTTTTGAAAAAATAGAACCTTATTTTATTAAATAGTTATGGACAAATTTATCTTGTTTATGTATTTTACACTTGAATTTAGTTATTAAATTAGTCTTCAACCCAAAAAGATTAAATATTTCATTATACTATGTGTGTATATCCCATGGGTAGCACTTGTTTAATAGACTGGGGTTTAATATGAATAAGTAACACTTATAACAATGGTTTTCATGTTATAATCATTGAGTCTTTGCAAAAATGTTTTGATAGGTATCATACATATAAAGGCCTACGTATTATTTTTGTACGATGTGTATTATTCTTAAATAGGCCAGTGTTCATTTAATTAGACCAATGTATAAATACTTGTTTTGTATTTTCTGGTCAACGCATGTATTTTCTTTTAAAGGTTTTGAATCTTTAAAGATTGCGTTTTAAATATTTATGCCTGCATTTTATATGCCGCTACATTCCACTATAATGGAATACATTTCAGTCTAATTGGTCTGCATCATAAATTGCAATGATAAGTCTTTGGAATGCAATGATAAGTCATTGGAATGCAACATTGGGTTTTTATTCGTAAAGCGAAGTCAATTTAGTTGAAGCACTGATCCAATTATTTGAGAGCTGAGCCAAGTATTTGAAATGCTTAGTGTATGATATTAAAATGCCAGTTATATTGAAGACTAAGTATTTATATAAGTGCTAAGCCTTTAAATAAAATGTTGTGGTTGTAATTAAAATTCCGAGTCAAATGTATTAAAATGCTGCATTGAAACTACTACATGTTGATTATTATTGGCTGAGTCATTTGTATAAAAGATGAATCACTTAGACGCCTGGCCAATTATATAGAATGCCCACTCTCTATTTTTAATGTTATGCATGCTAAGTTAGTAAATATGTATATTTGTTAAAGTAAATCACTGAGAATAGATATTATTTGGAATGTTTGTTTTATTTATTTATATATATATATATATATATATATTCCGGTTAAGAAAAAAATATTAAATGTTTGTGGGAAACTATGTTTCCTCCTTAATGCAAGATGGAATGTTTTATCAAACCTTTTCTTTGCCTCAGATTTCCATATTGCGGTTGGAGATTTTGTAAAGAATTAAATTCACTGAATTAAAGAAATAATTTGAAAAGCCCAGTTTTATATAAATCGCTGAGTACAAATATTCATTGTTAAGTCTCTTAATTGAATTGTTGAGTCAATACAAAAAGTCTATAATTTATAATAGACCATTGAATATTTAAATGGAAGGCTGTGCATTTATTATAAAGTGATGAGTATATATGTTAAAGCACTGAGATTAAATATTGAAATTTCTGAATAAATAATGTTGTGTATAAAATGATAATCCTCGAGTTTATAAATAAATGGTTTTATATTTAATTAGAAGGCTGAATATTAATATGGAAGGCTGAGTCATGTATTTGAAAGTCCTTGAATTTTAATTAAAACACTAGCCATAAGATTATATCTTGATCCCTATTTATAATTAGATGCAACGTATATATTCTCCCAAGGGATAAAATTAGAAAAGAAACCATCTCTATTAAATGCAAGATCAAAGGCTGGATGGAATTTTATCATTGCCCCAAATTTTCATGCTACATTGCCAACTTGAGATATATTTTAAAATTAGTGTGATTATCATTAGATCTATATGAGAATCATCAAAGTAAGTTTTTATCATATCTTAATAAATACCTTATTACAAAGTATTAAAAAGCACCACAAAAAGGTAGTTTGGGGAAAGGAAATTAATAGCTTATGAAATTAATAAATAGGAAAATACTATTTATTTAAGTATACTTTGGAGCATAGTATACCAATGCATGGTCATATTTGTATTAACCAATTATATTGAGATTTTTGGTAAGATATTGGTTAATCTATAAATATTTAATAGGATAATATGCCTTGATGATATATATATATATATATATATATATATATATATATATATATATATATATATATATATATATATATATATATATATATATATATATATATATCATGCTTAAAAGTCCATGAAAGTGTGATATGACAATAATAGTTGATGAAAGTCATAGGTCAGGATTCGAATGAATGTTGAATTTTGTAATCCATTTTTGTATTGTTGGTAAGTACTTTTGAAACAAACTAAAGTGAATAGGGTTGTTCATATAGAGAATTAACTAAACAAGGGCTTGCATATTCATCTAATTTAATAATTTCATAGGACATTAGATAATATGCCTATATCTAAAGTAGCAAATTGATGAAAAAAATATAAGAATTCTAGTAACCAAAAACTTTCAATCATGTGAATATCAAAATCTTAAATTATGATTCTATGAGGTATAACTTGATTTACAGTTATTCGATATTATTATAACTATTGGATATTAAAACTTAGGTGCAATTGATATTATAAGAGTATTGGTACATTCAAGAGTTTAGATGTTTGATTACATTTAATAGTGTATCATGATGTGCATCTTTAGGTTATGTTTCTTTGGATGAAAATATACAAATTAAACATAGGGTATACCTGGGTGGTATAATTTTATACTTTCTTGTTTAATCATTATAGTGTAAGATTGACTGATCATGTTTTAGTAGGGTTCTCATGCACAATGAGCTATGATAGTATGGGATATCATATAACAATTCAACTTAAATGTATATGCCTAAAAGGTATATACTATAGTTGAATATTTAAACTCTCACCTACATTAACTGATTAAATGTATGTGGTAGTTATTACTTGAACAATATATTTTGTAACAGTTGTAGGACATGTATATGAACATACAATAGTAAGAGTTTAAATGAATATTAGATTAGAATTTTGTGTGTTTGCATGACTTGATTTGTTATCTATAATTTCTTGATTATAAGGGTATGCTTCCATGTATCTATGACTACTTGACATGACTAAATGCAAAAAAAGTAGTAGTTGTGACTTAGAATACTAGACTATGATAATATGGGGTACCATGGGGTTTATTTGTTTAGATTTTATTATAGTAGTTAGAAAATTAAAGTTTATTATAAATATGAAACATACTTAGGTGGTATGCACTATATGCATTACCTATTTTATGAGTTAAATAATAATGTACGATTCATTCTTGTATGGATGGAATAAAAGTATACTTTGCTTAATCCTATGTTTATCATGTGATATGATATGATTGCTAAGAGGATGTACTTAGTTTAAATGTTGTGGCTAATTAATGTATAGTGAGACATTATATTTTGTATTTATAATTTGTATGCCAGTGCGATATTTTGTAATTGAATGTATTTTTTATGATACATTGCATGTTTAGTTTTAGAAATCATATACACTTGGGTACTTTTCTGTTCTTTAGATTCTTACACCATTCTATCTACCTATCCATTAAGGGAAGACCATTCCCAGATAGGGGATTTTACAAAAGATTATTGTTCTATGCTTGGTGTGAAAAAGTGCTTAGATGATGCTCTTCCTCTCCACAATAGTACTACTTACATAAAGACTATGTTACATATTCAATGATACATGATTTAGTTTGACTTGAGCTCTGTTGAGTTTGGTATCTATTTATTATATCAAGGATAAAGGCACAAAGGAAATGCAATTATATTTCATTTGTATATGTTAAACAATAGTTTTTGTATTATGGGACCAAGTTTTGGTTGAGTCCTAATGTATTTAATTTTCTTGATATTGTGATATATTATATTGCATTCAGTATTCAAATTTTGGAACCATTATCATTCTAAGTTGTTGATTATGATTGATTAAAGTTATTTAATTTAGATGTAGTTGAGAGGAATGAATGTTAACTATTATTATTTTTAAATATTGCATTATTTAAAGTATGACTTGAGGGGTTGTAATAGCTCATCCAAAAAATATACAAAAGTATCTTTAGAAAGAAAAAATGATAATACGTGTATAAAAAATGAAGAGCCATTGTATACCAAATTCAATTCAATCCCAAGTGATTGTGGAGATCATTTTTATCAAAAAAATATGTTTGTGCTATTACCAATAGGTATACATGGTATAAAAATGCCACCTTTCAATATGAATCCCCTAATCAACCCCCCATCCAAGTGAATCCTAGACCACTTAGCTGTCATTTATTAACTAGCAAGATGGTCCTTAAATCCATTTTAGAACTCAAATCTAATAAATCTCAGTTGTGGATAATTTAAACATTTAATTCCTCTATCATAGCCCAATTATTCTTTCCATCCATATCTCTAATCTTTTTAATTTTATTGTTCCTTGTAGTTTTCCTCAACTTGGACCTCCCATGTTATTCATCCCATGTTCAAATCTGGTTATTATCTTCAATTAGTGAACTATCGTATCATCATGATTGGCCAAAATTTGGCCAAGGTTTTTGTTATAATGCTAGATGACTATATCTCTAAGTGAATAGAGATAAAATGACATAAATAAAAGGTTAGAAAAGATTTATAAGGAATCACAAAATAAGTGATCACATATTCACTCTTTCTACCATTATTGAGGAAGGAAAGGCTAACAAATAGAAGGTATATTGTTGTTTTGTAGACTTCCATAAGGTATTTTATAGACTCATATTTTGATACATTCTTGGAATAATAATATCTTTTAGCTCCAATTTCAAAATATCTAGACAAAAATTCAAATTTTCCATATATTAGACACTCCCACACTATTGTATGGTTTCGAAGTTTGGGGCCCATAATTGAGATAAAATGATTTCAAACATATAGAAATATTTTTCATTTTAATGTTATCAAATAACATTTGAGACAAAATAATAGTTCCTCACTCAATTATTCTTGTATAATTTAGGGTATGTCTACTCCTTATCTTCGTAATCTTCCATGTTATCACTATGTTGTATAAGCTTCAATGAATGACATAATAGTTCTCTAGTCAAAATAGGTGTCCATTATTGGCACTTTGATGCTCTATGCAATTTTTCACTCAAGGATGCAAATCTTGTTGGTATGCAAGAGTTATGGTTATCCCCCGTTAGTTGGATATTCATATATAAAGACTCCATCATCATGGGTTTTCTGTTAATGCTCCTAAACTCATTAAACATGAAGTCAACAAAGGTATTCATGAATATATAAATAAATATTACTTTAAAATTATATGTTTCAATCCAAAGAGCCTTTGAAACTAAAGCTTATCCATTATTTCCAACTATATTCTTGCTTTCATGAGGATAAAAATCAAATTCCTGGATACATGATAAGGAAACTACCGTCATGTTTAAGGATCCCTTTAGCTCAATTCTACATTTCCTCTCATCAAATATGAATGGAATATGATCGTAACCCCACACAAGTTGAGAGTATATGCCAAATATGTTTTTTAAAACTTAATAGTGAAAAACATTTTATATTCAAATGTCCCATCTACTATGAACTTCATGCAAGGTACCATTGACTTTTTAGAGATTCTTATAGATCCTTGAGGAGATTCATTCAGTATGAGGTCCAGAAATGTTTAGTCTTGTTTATCCATCAAAAATTTAAAATTCAAAAAGAACACTCAAATGGATGTCTTCATACATAAGGAATTCAAAAAACATCAGTTCTTGTTTCCAAGTAATGGACTTAAGGAATCTCAACAGATTACATGCACAGATAACTTGGTAAAGCAACACATATTTTATTAGATTAAATATATTGGTCCTTAAAATAGTAAAATAATTATTTCTCATTAATATTATATCTTTATATTTATTTGGAGATTATTTTGATACTCCATTTTGTTATCCATTCATGTAATATATTCTTCAATCCTATAGACAATTCTTGGACTTCAATGAACATTAATATATAAATTAAATTTCAAATTTAATTATTCATGGAAAAGAGTGAGTCATTAGTATTTTCTTTATTTATTAGTTGTTTCATCTTTTTTTAATTGATGTTTTGTTGACTTTATTTCTTTGTGGGTACTGACAATGGGCTTGTAGACCAAAGTAATTCATGGTACATTTAAAAGTGAAAAATTACTACATACAATAGACTTTGATAAACCCAAAATAATGACATAGAAAAGGAATGCATTTATTTTTATGAAATTCCTTTAAGATCCAAATTCCTCGTTTAAAAATTAATTTATATGGTAAGGGGATGCTTGAGCCATACATCACAAAATCCACATATCAGCATCATTGTAAACTCTCATTTATTAGTACCTTCCCCTCAAGTATTAATGTTTTTGCATCCACATATTAATTTATGTTAACCCCGTTTGACTGCCAATCAAAAGTTACACCTGCCATAAATCCAAATTATTTTTCTATGCTTATGTAGACATGGGAATAGTTTATTGCTTTTATTAGTTACCCTTAAACATTCAATAATCCTTATAATAGGGAGCGAATTAGAGGATTTCAATAACTTTATTTTCCTTCTATACCCCTAAGGAACATCATTGAATTGCTTTATTGTTACAGTGGCCAAATGGAGGACATGTTTGTAGGGGAAACTGCAGATGGAAGACCATGTAAATATATGTGTTTCACTTGCCAATGCATGAAAATGCCCTCTATCTCTCTCTATCTTAGCTGCTTGCTAAATTTTGGGGTGATTTGTTTGTATACTTGATGTTTGTGAAGTTTATTCAAAGCTTGGAGTAATATTAAAAACTTATACAACCTACCTCCTTCTCCATCTATAACCATTGTCTCTTTCTCCATTTATATGAATTGAATCATCTTTATCCATGGCTTCCCTCTCTTACTGTAACCTTTGTCTATTTGCATTTTAGAGGATCTGTGGAAGGCTTTCTTTCACCAAATTTTTTTGTGCTCTAGAGGGGATATGGTAACTTCTTATAGATAGTAGCTTGGGGATTATTTTTTTTCTAAGAGGGTAGGGGTTTGAAACATAAAGTTTCTTATTATTATATTTGGTATGCTTGGTGACACCAAAAATGAAAGAGATTAAAATAATATCACTTTCAAGTATTGTTTATTGTTATATTATTATATTTCTAATTTAAATATAATACCTACCAATTTGAAATGAATAAAACTACACATGGTTTTGTCTAAGTCAAAAGGATTTAAATGGGTACCATAAGAATAATGTTTGCTTTCCACTACCCATGCTTATAGGGGACCTGTCTCTTGGTTTTATTGATCCTAGTTCTTTAAGCAAGGAATTAGGAATTGAAAGCCTCAAAATAAATTTTGATACTTATACTTATGTACCCATTATATAAAATCTATCATTTTGATTTTCCATGTGTCATTCATACTAATTACTAGGATTTATAAATCTTGTTTGTCGAGATTGGAAATTATAGTGATACCCATTTCCAGTTTGCCAGGTTTTTAAAACTCATAAAATTATCTCCAGTCCAGAATCCCAAAATCCATGATCACCTTTTTGGAAGTTGGTTTAGTCCTTAAATCCTTTGGATTTTAGGTGGATTTATTTTCCCCTTAATAGTTTTCAGTTGGATTACTTATAGAGGAGTTGTTTTCAAATGCAGTATTTTCTAATTGCATAACTAAGATCATCCATGAATCTTTATCCATCCTTATAAATATCAATTCCATCAAAACTAAGGAGAATATGTGATGCATATAATAATGTATATGTTGGAGCTGTTGCCTCTACTCTTCTTACACGAATGACCTTCTGGTTAGGTTTCATTCCTATTTCAAGCATTAAATAAGGATTTTATATATTCTGACATTCTATAATTTATACTTGTTTATGGAAGTAAAATAATCCATCTACATTTTATTTGACACTCTTCTCTTCCATCTACTTAGGTAAACCTAAAAAAAATGACCAAAGGAATTTTAAATGAGTATTATCTAGGTTGGTGATAGTAATAGCATGTAGGTGTTATCAAATAACTATTAACATGGCATTCTTATGTGCCTTAGGTGAATAGGTGTGGTCACCCAAATACTTAATCATGCACCATATTTTTTAACCCTTCATACATGCTTAAATTAGCTTATTTTGTTTTTTCTATTTTCCTCAATCTAAAATGAATACATTAACCAAGAATATCATGTAGTCTCAAATCATTATGCTTATAAATATAATTAAAATGTGTTACAATTTATGTTGTTATTCCAATGGAGTTTTGTTAGATGGTTTTATTTTTTTGCCCTTATGATTTCACAGAGAACATAACTCATTCCTTATTTTGCCATGGGGTAGGTACTCATGCCACATCTCATGCCTTATTTATTTTGCTTCTCTGAACTTTGCATCAATTTGTGCTTTGACCTTAGATTCATCACCTAAAAATCACCGAAATAAATTAATTAGTTGTTAAATTACATTATGATGTTTGTCAATTGTTTGTTAAAATTCTTTGTTATTAATATATTTATCAGCTTTTGGTGGGCCCACGCTCTTCATATGTCCCTTTCTTTCTCCCACTCATTTTCCTCAAATTAGGTATCATGTCCAAATTGTCCCAACACTCTTTACATTGTAAAAAATATTATGGCGTTCTTGGCCTTGTTGGTATTGATTCTTTAGACTCTTGCCTATATTCATCCTTCCCAATTTTTTATTTTATTTTATTTCAACTATCAGAAGTCAACTTAGACAACAATAAGATCCTAATTTGAATTTAATTTATTTTTAATTTCATAAAAATTATAAAATGATTGTGAGTAAGAAACGAATAAATATAGTGAGCATTTTATAAATAAATTTGTTTATTATCTATAGGTTTTCTAGAGAAAATCAAACAATCACTAGAGCATTTCATTCAAAGATGTATTTTTATTTTACACACATCTCAAAACTTTGTGTTGTGCGTTATTAAAATTCATCCAATCATTAATGTTTGTTTTTTTATATTTTAGTTGTGTAGGGGTCTGACAAATATCAAGATAGTTTCAATTTATTATCTAGTCCACTGCAAACTCTAAAACATGGTATGTTTTTCTTAAGTTTTCATAAATTGTTACCCAATTAAGGAAAAGAAGAAGAAATCTATTTAGTAGGTGATTAGAATCAAAACACATAAATTTGAGTGAGGTGTTTAAAGATCAAGATGAACATTGTTGTAAAATCAATTTTGACGTGTCTTTTATTTTTTCTAGAATATCTCAATGCTTTGTACACTCTCTAGGGAGGTGTGGAAGTTCTTGAGAGATTGATTTGTTTGTTGCAGATTTTTTGGGTAAGGTTTATGTCACTTTTGGGCATGTATATCCATTATTGGTAGAAAGGATAGAACTCTATCACACTTTAGTCTAACATGACAAAAATGACATTATAAAAATAAATAAGTGTGCATAAATCCTATACATTTTTCTAATTATTTATTTTGATTAATTAATTAGTTATATATATATATATATATATATATATATATATATATATATATATATATATATATATATATTATAGTAATTTTATCCTACTCAATAGTAATTAGGTATTTGTATTGAAATTTGGGTATTTTTTAGGAAATTGAATTTTGTTATAAGTTATATTAATTTAAAAATAAGAGATATTGGATACAAATATTGAAAATATTAAATTTGTACTAATGAATATTATTTTTTCTCATTGATAACGTTTTTAAATTTTTAATGACATTGAATTTAAAAAATTGTATTAATTTGGGCCCAAGGACTTAGTGCATTAGTGAAGTACAAGTGATTTGTACTCATCAACCCAAGTTCTATTTCCATTTAGTCTATAAACACACCTTCAATAAAGTGGCCATGTGGACACATTGAGTTAGGGGTAACACTTTTCCATGTAGACCAAATGGAATACAATGAAGTATTTTAGATGCATATCACTTGATGGACATTACAGACCTAGACCCACCCACATATCTCACTTAGATAAGGTACTCCCTCATCAATCTGGTTTGAATCTCTGGTATATTAAAATCATTATCCAACATTTTCCAATGAGATGTGGGCGAGTTGGTTAAGTGAGTTGGTTATTTTCAAGCACCACCTATGTTCTAATCTCAAGAGAGGCATATGAGGCCAGTGGTGGTTGTTGGTTGTATTCTCATGGATTTTAATAATTTTAGGTTATTCTTGAAGATAGTGGTGGCCATTTTTGGTAATAGTTAGTATACATCTAGTATACATGTGGTATTTAGGTGGTTAATAAATCACTTGGAGATCTAGGGCCTCTGTTGTGTCCCAAACTAGTCTATGCTCTAATCAAAAGTTGTTATATAACACAACAAAAATCTTTTATTCATTATATTTTAAGGATTGGAGTCTAACAGTATTGGCTTATTAATTTTTCACTATTAATTTATGTATTAATTGTATTGTAAGGATGTGATTCAACTATTATTAGTTTCTTAATATTGTAATCACTAATAATTTTTAATGATTTTACTATAGATTTTCTCACAAGTTTTTGTAAAAAAATTTATTCATGTAATTTTTTTTCAAACAGTAACCAACACCAAATTCCATTAGAAAATGTCTCCACTTTTGATTTATTTTCCTGTATTAACACTCATTGCATCAATGTTTACATCAAGAAAGAGTAACTATATTTTGACACATTTTATTTATTTATTTACCACCTAAAAATAATTTTTAAAATATTATATTTTAATTTATTATTATTTTTTGTAATTTAAAAACCCTGATAAACTTTCAAATTATATTAATAAGTACTAACTTATAATCATAATTCATATTTTAAATCATAATTATTATTGAATTGTATCATTTGAATTTTTGGGCTTTATCTTGGTTATTTTAGATCTCTTTACTTTTGGGAATGATTTTTTTTAATGAAATAATTATCATGTTAGCAGCAATCAAGATCTTTGACATTATTTAAAATAAATTAAATTGAATTAATTTTTTTAAAATATTGGGTGATACCACTCATCCAATTTTATTGGCATATTATAGTTTAATATGAAACAAGAAACAAAATAGTAAAAATATTAAAAGTGGAACATAGATTTATATTAATATGTGTGTTTTGTACGTGTCATACTCTCAAGGGAGATGTGTGGTTAGATAATTAATATTATATTTTTTATATATAATGATACATATATGTATACATATATTACCAAGCCATAAAGGCTTGATGAACTATTATGGAAGTTGAAATGGTTGAACATTCATCTGTGAATATTCACCTTATAATGTTTATGTGGCTTTACTATCAGATGCATGGTATGATAAAAAATTTATTAGCATTATATGGGTGATGCAAATATGTTTGGTGATGTGAAAATGTTACACACATGGCATAGAATTGATCAATCTGATATAGGATGCATAGAATTTTGGAGTGTGTTACATTTGAGGATCAATAACTGGATAGGATCAAATGCATAAAGGTGAATATATATGGAGTAATGAAATAATGAACACATGAGAGGAAGAAAATGCATAATGTGAAAAATCATTCAAAAGAAATAACATTCCTAGTTGGTTCTGGATTAATTAGCCAAAGATCTTTAGGAAATGTGCATATATAGGTGGAAGATAGACATAATCACACATCCTCAAGAATGTGGGATTATATTTCCCAATGACTTTTATTAAAAAACTAAGTGACACCTAAGTAATCTATCTAGACCATGTGGTTCCCACACCAAACACCTCCCTTCCCCCACTCTTCCCCCACACACACCACCTCCCCCCCCCCTTAATCATAGCTTAGGTGGGTAGTAGAATTGGCTCATGGTAATGAGGCTTGATAAGGTAACCAAGTACATAGAAAATAGATAATTGAGAATTTCCCATAGAAGATGTTGAAGCTACCTATGGTAGAGCTCACAAAATGACCAAAGGCACTAATAAGATCCTCTACCTAAAGATTGAATAATATCCATCTACATCAAACAATGTGTATTCCCTTTGGTAGAGGAATAACATGATGAGCATACTAAAATTCTACCCATTCCATAATTGTAGATGAAGGTAGCAGTATGAATATCTTTGAGTATGGTCCAAAACTAAAGTGCAACATAGGTCTAGTGAGATTTTGTATAAGAAATAAATGTATATCATTGAAGGAACATGTTAGAATAAGGGCATGGAATGTTCACTAAAATAATACCCATGTGAAGTGTGTTGCAAGGCTCGACAAATCTCAAAACTGAATAAGAGACAACATATGAAACACATGGATCTATAATAGAAGTATCCATATGAATATATGAGTCATTGATGATGCTCTAAATAAGTGAGCTCGCATTTTCCATGAAGATGAAATGATTCTTCAAAGAACTCTAGAGAGAAATATCTTGAATAGGAGTAGATGTAGATTCTACAAGAGGATAGCTAACTTCTAGCAAAATCTCATCCACCAATGGTGGATTGACAAAAATAAGAGCATTATACATTAAGAATGTGTCATCAAAAAAATATAAGTAGGAGCGGATATTCCAATACTATCCAAATATAGAATAGAAAGATGAGGAGGAGGAATGATATAAATCTCAGTAGGATCTTTGAAAATAGTCTAAAAAGTGTTCCATATAGTGGAGGGAAACCATGTGTGCTCCACATAGTGGTGGATATCCCATGAAATGTGCATCAATAATTGACCATAAAAATGATCACAAGAGTTCACCTAGTCATTTTATTGACTTGGGTCAGCATGAGTAGGAACCTATCCATATAGAGATGAAATAAGGTCATGTTCTATGAGCAAGTGTTCTAGGTACATCCACCATGAAGCATAATTATTATTTCCAATAAGAAACATTGGAGTAGAATTAGATATCCTCATATGGTATCTCTAAAGTGGAGATATGTGAGTCAACATGACCACATGTAACCATGCACACTCAATGTGATGGAGGTTGAACTTAGGCAAAAATGCATCTAGATGAATAATTTATGTAATAGTCACTGAATTCCCCTCATTATTACATACGTTAGCACTTTATAACTGAGTGTGTTTACAATCAACAAATTTAAGTGTATATAAAATCCAAAAACATATAAAAGTAACATTAGTATACAAAATAGGATAAGAAATTAAACCCCTATAGAAGATCAATTTTACAAAGCTTGAGAATAACATAACTACGTAGAGCTCTAAAAAATTACACTTTCAAAAAAATGCACCTAAAAAAGAGCTATATCCTAAAAATTGTGTGGGTTTTAAAATTCTTAGAAGAGGTACTAGAATATGCATACCTAGAGTTGTAGATCTGGTAGAAATGATCTGAGAAATCTTAGAAAGAATAAATGTGATGGAGAGAATAAAAATAAGGATATCTCATTTTGAGTATATGATTGATGATGAAATATAAGAAGATTAAGAGTGTTCTAAATAAAATATATAGAATGAAGATGAGGAGAAATTTCTCAAGGTTATTGCAAAGACTGACAACAAGCCAAAGCTAGACACACCATGCTATAGTGGAAGCTTAAATACTTAAGAGATTATAGATTAGATTAAATATATAGGAAAATATTTCAACTATGAGTCAATCGAGGATCCTAACGAGGTTAAATTTTTAGTCAAAAATTTGGAATGACATTCATCCTTATGGTGGAATCATGGGAAAATTTAAATACATGGGAAAGGTAAGGGAAATAGTAAGTCATAGGATTGAACGGAGAAAAAAATAAACACTAATATATTTACATCAGACTATTAGTTTATTTTTTAAAGAGATTATAGAACCTAAGAAAAGGATGTGAGTATTAAAAATTATACTAACAAGTTTAATAAGCTCACTATAATAGTTGAACATGTAGAAAATGATCTAGAGAAGGTAGCCAAATATGTCAATGGAGTGCATATTATTATTCAATATGAGATCAGTCTGATTAACCTAATAAGTGTCAGAGAAGACCATCAATGTCCATTGAAGGCATAAGAGAAGTTTTCAAGCAAACAACATGTTTACTCTATAGGTGAGGAAGGTCCTTAAGAGGAAGGGGGAAAATTAGTTGAGGCAGAAGATAAAAATCTCATGATGGAAAAGTAAGCAACTCCCAAAATAATAATCAATAGACTAAGGGAAGAGGTTATTCCTTTTGAGGGAGAGGAGTCTGGACAAGGTATACATAGAGGCTTCATGGGAAAATGTTTTGTATTTAACAAGTATTCTAGACACAAATCTTATGAATGTTTATAAACTACTCAGAATAATAGTAATAAAAGTGAAGGGATAGTGAAAATTGCTCATGGTGATGAAGGAAGCATTAGATCTCCATCACATACATAAGATCCACAATAATGGGAAAATTAAATTTTGAAAATATTGTTGTTTAAATCAACCAAGGATGCAAATAAACTAGTATCAAGGAATATTTTGTTCAGGATTATTTTCATTTAAGGAGGTAAGTAATGTAAGGTAGTTATTAATAGTTACATCACTAATTATTTAGTGTGTCCATAATTGATGGAGAAACTTAGGCTAAAATGGTTAATACACTCTAATCCATGTAAAGATTTATTATTACTTAAATTCCATCAAGTGTTAGTAAATAAACAATGCACGGTGAATTTTCAAATTATTTCATATCAGGATGAATTTCTATGTGACTTTATGCCCATGGATGCAGGTCATGTACTATTGCGAAGGCCATGGCCATATGATAGAAGGGTTGTAAATGATGGAAGGGAAAATGTGTAAAATCTTCTGATGGATGAAAATAAGCTCACCTTGAGTCCCTTTAAAGATAAAGGAAAAGAAGTGGATAACATTTATAATATGATAATGGTTTCTATTTATGAATTTTAAAAAGTGCTTAAGGAAGAAGAGACATGTTTTTCCTTCATTATAAAATCTATACTGGTTTGATAAACACTACGCTAAGTGATATTCCTATTGAAGTGTAAAATTTATTGGATAAGTATGTTGACATTATGACAATGATTTACCTATTAGAACTCGACCGAGGATATGCATCAACCATCATATTAATATGGTGCTAGGAGCAAACTTGAAAAATAAGGTAGCTTATAGATTGACTCTAGTGGAGATTGAAGAGATAAATAGGAAAGTGCAAGAGTTGTTAGATAATGGTTTTATCAAGGAATATTTGATCCCATGTCTATGACCAAATGTTTAACACCTAATAAAGTTGTATGAGGGATAAGATCTATATATTTAATGGATATAAATAATATCACCATCAAATATATGTTTATGTTACCAAGGAGGGATAAATTTATGGACTACTTGAGTGGATCCAAATAATTTAACTAAATAGATTTATATAATAGTTATCATCAAATATGGATAAGAGAATATGATGAATGGGAGACCATATTTAAGACTAATTAGTGGTTGTGTTAGTGGATATTCATGCCATTCATATTGAAACTTCTGAAATTACATTTATTAGGCTCATGAGTGAAGCAATGAAATCATTCACAGGTAAGTTTATGATTATTTAATTAAATTATATTTTATTTGTCAATCTTTCTAAGGAAGAGAATTTAAGGCATTTGAGTTTGGTCTTGGATAAGTTGAGGGAAGAGAAACTATTGAGTAATATGAATAAATGTAGTTTCAAGAAAGAATAGATTAATGTATATGGGATTTTTAGTCTCAAAGATGTGTTATGAATAGACCCTGAAGAGTTGAAATACATTTTGGAGTGACTTTCAAAAAAGAGCACATTTGAGGACAAAAGTTATCATGGATTACAAAGTTTATATATAAATTTTATTAAAACATTTAGTGGTATATGCGTACCAATCATGAATACTATGAAAGGAGATAGAAATAATTTTCATTGGATAGCTATAACAAAGAATAACTTCTAGACCTTGAAAAATAATATAAGACTATAACATTGTTGGCATTACTTGAATTTTTCAATGTTTTTCAATCATGTTGTGATGCAAGTTAAAAATCAATTTGAGTAGTGTTGAGTCAATAAGGTAAGCCTATTACATTGTTTAGTGAAAACTAAAATGTGAAAAAGATAAAATATTCTATTTAAAATCAAGAGTTTTAAAAAATTGTACAATCTCTTAACAAGTGGTTAAATTATTATTTTTAAATATATTTTTTCTTAGAGTACATATCACCAAACCTAAAAAAATTAAATAATAAGGTCAAATTAAATGAGAGGCACATGAAATAGGTTGAATTTATTTAGATCTATTATTTAGGATAGTCAAATAAATTTGTGTATGCCTTAAGAAATGACCTCTTGTTATGAATGAGCTTAGATTTGAAGTCATTATCTTTGAGCCAATGAAATAATTAATCAATATGTCAAGTATTTTTGGAATGCATGGGTAGTATGCCAAAGTCCCATAGAAGTGAAAAAATTTATATGGCTAGACTATATGATTCAATATGTGTTGTTGTTTGAGGGGAAGAGGTTGTGTATGACTAAAGGTTCTATGAGAGAGAACCTATTAAAAAAACATATTGGATGATTAGTTGGTCATTTTTGGTGTGATAAAGTTTTTGCATAGTTAAGTGACCAATACTATTGGCCATAATTTAGCATCTAAGTGTGGATAAGTTTGTGTAAGGATGCACAATTTTCCAACATATAGAGGGGAAAATCCAAAAAAATGTTTTATATCAGTCACTACCTATTCCAAACAAAACCTGAGATACATTGAGCATGGATTTCATTATTACGCTAATGATGACTTAAATAAGCAATGAATCCATTTTTATTATTAACATTTTTTTATAATGACATGCTTCATAACATGTAAGAAGAATTGTGATGCTACAAATATTGATAACATGTTTTTAAATTAAGTTGTGATAATCCATGGGTTTCTAAGGAGTTATTGATATTTTTGTCCCAAAATGTCAAAATGCCAAGTAAAACAAGGGACACCCATTAATTTTTTTGGAAAAATGCCTTAAATTGACCCAAATCACTCATTTCTCTAAGCCTACAGAAACTAGAGATTGGACTGCAATTTACAACTTGAAAATTTTCAAATTGTTTCCCAACCTTTGCTTCCTGCAGTACATTAGCCTAGCAAAAAAACTAGACATTTGGGTGTTAAAACTTTTAAAATTGTAAATTGCATCCAAACCTATGCTTCCCATAAAATACATATCTAGTAAAAATTGGAAACCTGCTCGTGTTTTACAAGTAGAAAAAATTACAAATTACAAGTGGAGTTCTACTTCCCGTAAACCAAATACCATACAGAAACATGATATTAGGGTGAAATTTACAACTTTGTAAATTGATTCCTAACCTTTGCTTCTCGTGTAAAACCCCAACCAAAAACTAGAGCTCTGGTTGTAATTTGAAAACTTGCAAAGTTGAAATTTACAATCCAAGTTATGCTTCTCACCAAGCACCTTTCCTATAGAATTTAGAACCAAAAGTGAAAATTACAACTTTTAAAGTTGTAAATTGCTCTTTGAGCTCTTCCTTCCCATTTTTAAATAGTCAACTCCATAAGCCCACATAATATTGATGTCAAACTATAATTAGCCAAATTGAAAAGTTGAAAATGTGTTTGTAGACTCTGGATCTCCACCAACCACCACCATTAGGGAATTTATTGTAGGGAATTCAACATCTATTAAATAAATCAGGTTTAAATAAATATTTATTTAAGCTATTAATCAAATTTTGAGCTCCCACCTTGAACTATGAACCTACTAAGCGACACCACCACACATCAACCCTAAAATCCATGCATTTGAGCAAACCCACCATGCCACAATGACATTATTTCTCACCTGCATAGTATTTTGATTAACCTCCTTTGTTTTCAAGTTATCTTTCCTATTTTACACTTGCTTCTAGTCAGTTTTTTTATTTCTTACATGTTGTTAGTAGATTCTATTAATTTTTAGAGTTTTAGGTTTTTATCATGGTGTTATAGAAGCTTGTTTAGCTATTTATTTTCCCCATAGGTCATTTTTCAAAGCTCTACCCTACACATTAAAAACCTAGGGTTTTCACCCAAATTCATAACTAGTGAATATTCACAAAAATATTCCCAAAATTAGAAAATATTCATTTTTAAGGTTCCCTAATAGTCCCTAAACACTTTCCAACTTTGTTTTACACCTCCAAATCCCATAGTATTTTAACTTGCATTTACAACCTCATAATCCCCACAAATATTTTCATTACTTAGAACAATCCTAATCTCTATCAGAGTTTTCACCAAAAAATGCAAGTGTGTTTTGTACCTACCAACTCTGTCATATATTTATACCTATATTTCAACTTTAAATACCCATGGACTTTTCATATTCAATTTCAACCTCATAGTCCCCCTGGAATTTTACACTGCACAAAGCAACTCCAAATTTTTCTAGAGTTTCCACTTGCATTTTACACCTACAAATCCTACCAACTCTACAGTTGGTTTCCCCCCATCATTTTCTACATAATTGATGTCTAGGAAAGATATGAAGTTCAAATATAAATGACCCAATGTCACTCTTAGTCTGTTATATAATACAACTAAGATTATAGACACAAACCTAGGTCATATTGACCTAGGTTATTTCTAGACTAGAATAAATGCTAAATTCAAGAATGACTAGATCTAGAGCATTTATGACTCCAGACTACCCTAGGTAGTAGCTTTTCCCTTGATTTTAAAAAGCACTAAGTTGGTAATTAAACTAACAAATAAATATGATTATGATAAGAGAGAGGTGATGAATGACAAAGGGGAAAGGATTCTAAGTCTAGACCCAAACTTCATTGACTCCATGTTATTGATACACGAATTTGAGAGTTATCTAGATATGATTCTAAAGTCATTAAAAAATTTCTATCAAGACAACAACATAGGATGATAGAGATTAATAAATGAATAATGGCTAATAATCCATAGGCATGTAGCCACTAAATTACATAAAACATTGACAAGGATTGATTTTAAGGATGAGGTAGGTGATCTAATCATACTACTACTTAGGATCATTGGTAACCTTGATGTGAATATGTTCCAAGATTGGATGTACCAATATATTTGGGTGATCCACTAGAACTAGCAATACATCCACTAGGCACAACTCATTAGCGACTCCATCCACAAGCAATTGATGGAGGTCCAAAATATAGGGAAATTTTATATGACTTCTTATCTAGTTTATATACTGGCCAAAGGGAGAGCTTTCCTAGGACTCAACATAGTAGCTAATTAGGGAATTAAAGTGTTCAATTATTTTTATGACCTCACTCTTGAGGCTAGTAAGAAACACTTTAGAAGAGTGAATGATACATTTATCTACTACATCATAGTTATGTTCGACAAGGATCTAGAGAAGAAGATATTCTTCAATGCTGCCAATTCAAATATCACCAATTAGGATTCTTATTTCATCCAATTCCCCATATACTCATAAATTAGAGTATGTAGATTCAAAAATTATCCTTAAACCCTCCCAAGGTATGTGAGTCACAAATGGACATTAATGGAGCTTGTAAATTAACTAGTTGAAACTCACAAGTTATTATCTAGCAAACACAAATCAATAATTCATTTCTCCATAAGAATAGGTAGGTACACATGTCCTTATCTATCCAAATCCAAGTGTGTAGAGGATGAAATGACACAATTGACCTTGAGAGCCTTGTAGGCAAGGCCATTCTATGATGTTCATGGAAACATTACTAGTATATTAGGATCATGTACATATTCGCATGTCCCATACTATGAAGACTATGAGGAGGAATTGGAGGATAAAGAGGAAGTAAGACTGAAGGACTACTCTAGAATGACCATTGATAAGATGAATACATTCATCATGGAACCAATCCCTGAAGACTTGGTCGAAAAGTAGCAGATCAACCTATTATGATTTCATCTATGGACACAACTATAGTTAGAACAATGAAAGTTTCAACCCCCATCTCAGTCATAATTTCAAATCCCATCTCTATGATACATCGCTCACCTATTTTTGTAATTCCTAAAACTTCAACACCTCTTCCTCCTCTTGCCTCCACTCCTTCACCTCAAGTGATTCCACCATCCATTCCCACCCATTTACCTATGTTAATAAGTCCATTTCCCATAGTTTAATCCTCTAAATTGGACACTTATTTTTCCATTCTAGTTCCCTCTTCCACAATCTCACTTCCCCCTTCCATAATTCCTTATATCTCATCTATAATTAATTCCATTCCATTACTCACCAACACTACATAATAATGTATAGCCATGGATTTAGACATTTTGAATACAATACTATTGGCCATCCTAAACCCTAGGATAACTAATGATTTATCTTCATCTCCCTTCATCTTTCCTACTTTACCAACCTTGAATGTCCCTAACAATTTGATTAAATCATTCAAAGCTTTGGAATCCACACTTCAATAGGTTCCTTAATTCTAACTCCCTATGTCTACTCTTCCATTGGTGTTACTTCCATCTTCCACACCCCTAGTAGACACATTCATTTCCATTTCCCCCACCTCTTCCACCTCTATGATAAACCCAACCCCTATATAGGAGATAGAGGTAGAGAAATTCATTGATTCAAATACAAACCCTCAACCCATAAATGGGGAAGAGGTTACAAATTCATTCAATAAAAAAATTAGTGGCAATATCAGTGAAGGATACAACACTTATCATCATGCCAACCAGTGCAACATCTTTAGCCATAGATTCTCAAGTGACAATTTTAGCACTACAAGATGCTACTCCTAGTTTGTTAGCATAGACAATGGGGAATAAATGTAAGTAGATGATGTCCCTAAATATATTGGATTTTATTCTCAAAGATGCACATAGGAAATCCAAGATAACTCCCCAAATTATTTAAATAATATTATATGATTCAACAAGGGAAAAGTATGTAGAGATTGTAGTCCTCCCACTAGAAAAACAAAAAGAAGATCTAGTGGTGGGGGATTACCAGATATCAAAAGTTCACCTTGGACATCCTACAAGATAGGGATTGAAACATGACATTTAATCCAAAATTAAGTCTATTTTTTAGAAAATGGATAGTGACAAGGTCACTAAAGATGAGATGAAGAATAAGGTTGAGAAACTAATGACTGTACTGAATAAATTCATTGAGCCCATTATTTAACTAGTACAACCTGTTACTCAGATCACATATCAAGAAACACTTGATGTAGTGATAAAAATTGGTAGCATGGGAAGGGCCATAAAGGAATGGGCAGAAGAGCTCATCTCAAAGGGTAATAGAGTTATAGAACTAGTAATGGACCACTATACCACTTTGATAGAGAGAAGAGTTACCTTGAGAGAGTAGATCAACAAGTATGAGGAAGAAATAGAAAGTTTAAAACTTTTCTATCCAAAATTGATAGCTGTGGACTCAATTGATGTTAACATCCTCCTTGTAGAAAATATATTGAGAAATGATTTAGAGCAAGAGGAGTTGGATAGAATAGATCAATTCATAATAAATATACTCATAGATAGTGTCTATAAGGCTAAATTTTCACATGATAAGGCCATTTATATGGTATATGACAATCAGGATTTATTGAATAAATTTTCATGTCAAGTAACAGATCATCAAAACCACATCCTCTTAGTAGAAGAAGTTCAGAACAAATTCAAAGAAGTAGTCAAAAGAGAATCATCAAGAGATACAACCTTCATCTTGAGATGTATCCACCATTTTATCAAGTACCATAACACATTATATCAAATGGGAAAAGAGACTCAAGAATACAAAGCCTTCAAAAGGGAAATCTATGATACAATAAAAAATGCATAATAAGCCACCTCTACTATTTTGGTTCGATGAAGATAGAATCTTGGAGATCTTCAAGAGTTTTGACATGTATATTGAAAAGATAGGTGAAAAAGGATAAAGAGTATACAAAATTTTTGGATAAAGATTAAATATTTATATCAAAAAAATTCTTGTATATTATATTATTGAAAAAATATTGTAAAGTTGCAACTTGTAAATTTTAGCTATCATTTTGATAACTATTTTTGAAAAAGAGCCATGTGTAATTTCCGTGTTCCATTTTAACTAGTTAAAAATTTTAAAAATCAAACTTGAAAATTACACTTTCTAGTTTAAAAAGTTAAAGTTTCTTAAGTTTCAAAAACATATATTGTAAAATGCATTTTCAGTTTTGACAGAATTGTCTAACTTGAAAGTTATAAAAGTCCCAATTGAAAATTACAAGTTTGGATTTTACAAAAGGTAACTTAAGTTATCTAAATTTATCTTTTGATCTAAAATTAGAGTTTCACTTTGTTGCCTCATTGCATAAAGAGCCATTGTAGCTAAATTAAAGAAGACATAGGCAATGCATGAAGATTTCCAAGTTTCCTCTATGCCTCCAATAGTTAAGCAGAATGCCCAAATCTTTCAAGATCATTTAAGACACTTATTCACTTCACCAAAGATGCCACCAGTTGAAGATCAAAACTTTGTTCATGGAGTTTTAATTTTTTTCATGTTATTCTAATAGGCATGGATTTCCTGGTTAACTACATCTCTTTTATGAGATTTTTTATATAAATATGGGCAAAATGGGATAGATCATCTATCTTTCTTGTTGCTAGAGATATTATTCTTCATTTTGAATAACTTCTCTAAATGTTTTAACCTAGAGAATGAGAATAAATTTAATATTTTTCCTTCTTATCTATGTAATCTTTATGTATGCAATGTTATTTAAATATTTGTGGATGTTTTAATTCTTATTCCAATCACAAAATTTCACTTGTGGTATTCTTTACCCTTTTTGAGTATTTTTTGATTAAAAATAAATAATCTTGTCCCTTGTATGAAAATACCCAATATTGCCTTTTATTTCATATTTGCATGAGTTTGTGCTCCTACAAATTTCAATATTCATTGTTTTATTGTGTTCATTAAAGAAATAATTAAAATCCACTACACAATATTTAGTGGAATCACCATTTTTAGTTTTGAAATTTCAATTCCAAAACTCTTTTCCCCAGTCAAACCCTAGTTTAAGAGCAAGATCACTAAGAAGCATAATTTCTATGTAAACTGGCATTTTATCAGTTGCATCAAATTTAGTGAAAGGAAGCTGGCCTTCTCTAGAGGTTCACCTCAATTTTCCAAGGTCATATAGCTTGGAGGTGATCCCATTGTATCATTATATTTTTGCACAATGAGCTAGGACATGAAGAACGTGTGTAAAATCTATTTGATATCAATTTTTGACATTCCTGGTGGGACATAAAAATTATGAAGAGATTGGTTCTATTCTCAAAAAATATTTTATAAACTTTTTACAAGTTCTAAAATCACCTAGTGACTCCACTAGATTATGGATTTGGGAAATCAAGGTTTATTTATGCTAAAGAAACAAACAAGATCATCTTTTAAAGGTAAGAGAGATAATTTTTAGAATTATCATTTTTGTATAAAAAGAGAACAGGATCAGTTGTACCTTATCATAGAGTATATCCTAAAAATTTATTTGCATCTCCTTCAAGTGTTCTCATCAGTTTCATACCTCCCATTGTAGCTAGGAATTTAAATTGTAGAGCCTTCAATGGAGGCATGACACTCTAATTGGCCTGGTATGATGATATACCTACCTCGTCTTTAAAAATCCTTTCATATTTTATTGGTGAAACTTACACCACCCCTATGGAACTTATACAAGACATTGCTAATCTTTGTTTAGTCCACAATGTGGTACAAGATAATGTTGCAATCACACTTCTAGTCTCCTCTTTCAAGGGTAAATCATTAAAATGGTATAGAGGCCTACCTCCCAGTTCCATCCATGTTTGGGATGACTTAGGCATTGCACTATGCACTTAATTTTAATATGAGTGATAACCTCTTCCTAGCTGAACTTTTAGCTATTATTCAACAAGTTCCTCTTGAGCACATGACTGATTTCAATTTTTGATTTCAAAAATCATGGAATAGAATTCCAATACTAGTCAATCCAACTCAAAATAATGATTGCATATATTACTTAAGATATTTTAATAGTGATATAGATATTATGATTCATTTAATGGGTGGCACCACACTTCCCAACACCTATGAAATTGCAATAAGGGTAGAAAGTTATTTAATTTAAGCAGGAAAAATTACCCCAAGGCCATCAATACTTTTATTTCCATAAATACCTCCTACACCACCTACAATTTCTCTAATTCCCACCATAATAAAATCACCATATTTAACACTCAATCTTATAGATGATTTATATGAGGTTATATCACTACTTAAGAGTTTTGGCAATGAGTTAGTAGTAATGAAGAGGTAGTAATCCCAAAACTAAAAGCCTTATAAATAAGTTATCCAATCATACCAACCTAATAGGTAGCCATACCAAGTAAATTAATATATGTAAGGTCAAAATATGCAAGTAAAACCTCCAAACCTCCATGTTTTACTATACCAAGTACTTCCAAAGCTATTGCACCTATTTAGAGTAACCTGAGTTAGGAGTATGAATGGTATTCTCCTTGTGCTCAACCACATAATCAAAATACTTATCCTAATGGTGTCATCATTCAAGATTTGAAAGTGAAATAATTCTAAACACACAAGGACAACAAGAAGAAGCCACATGTCAACATGAAAATACACAAGAACCTACTGAAGGTGAGGCTACTCTTTTGAACTGGCAGGAGGAGGACTTTTGTGGTGTAAATCAGGAGGAGGAATTGTTCAATGTTGGAGGTTTGGTGTCATCCAATACAAGTTCAAATAAAAGAGAAATATAAAAGTGATCATCCCTCTAGGGTGGAATTATCTACAACTTCCAAATTTGCCCAAGAACCTACAAAAAGTAACACAATACAAAGGCCACCCTTTATACCCATGAACCACTCCAAAGCAAAAGTGCTGACTCTAAATATCATAAAATAAGACATTGCTCCCATAAAGGCACCATTTAACATTGGTAACATTCCTTTTAGCATTGTTGAGTAGATAAACAAGAATAATTTGAATATCACTATGTGGGAAAAATAATCCATTCCAGCCCAAAGAGATTTTCTATAGAAGGCTTTGAAAAAATTTCAGATAGTGGATAAGGTTCCATCCATAGGACCTAATGCTACAATTAATTTCTATCAACCACAAACCAACACTAGAACAATAAAAAATGGTAAGCCTACCCCTTCTATCTTTCACTCGTATTAGAAAAGCATCTTGTTCATAACTGCATAGTAGATTCAGGGGCTAGTAGCTCTATCATGCTCAAAAAAATAGTTGATTATACTTCTTTGTATTAAGTATACACCTATCTCAAAAGGTGTAGTGAAATTAGGTGGGATTGCTATTCAAATAGTATAGACAATAAAAGGGCTAAATTTCACTATCCACACATGTCCAAGCTTGTTAATTTTTGAAGATATCTTAGTTATAGATCTTCCCCCTTATTTAACCATTTCTATTTCATTATATTTTACTACAAAAATGGGAGGATATCTATAGGTAGAATGGTCTCACATGCTTCTTAAGATTATATATACAACAAGAATAATAATAAGAGCTAAGCCAATCACTAAAGACCATATTTAGCCATACACTCCTATCCTTGTAGACAAGAACTATATATTGTATGATCAAGAAGAGGAGCTTGATCATGAAGTTTCAACACCTATAGAGGAGATTCCTAACAATCATCTGGATGAATGGGGATTATCTCTCTAATTTTATCTTTGTGATTATGTATAGGAAACTAGATTGGGTACATATTGCAATCATGAAATGATGCAATTACTTGAATCTTGTAAAACTAGCTAAAAATCTTCAAGGAATGTGACAACTATTATTTGATGGTTCAAGAAGAAAGAATGGTGAAGGTGCATGTATTGTCTTTATTTCTCTACAAAAGGAGAGTTATTTATATTCTTTTAGACTTCAGTGCAACTTCATAAATAATGTAGCTGAGTATGAAGCTTTGATTCGAGGTCTACAATTGACCAAGGAAAGAGGGATAAAATCCCTATAGATATTTGGTGATAATGAGTTGATTTTTCACCAAGTAAGATCCACAAGCATAACTAAGAATAATATGCTAAGATCTTACAAATAGAGGGTTTGGGACTTATTAGAAGACTTTACCACTTTAAACATTCAAGCAGTGCTAAGAAAACAAAACAAATATGTTGATTGTATGGCCTCGAGAGGCTCAAAATATAACCTACGTGAGGAAATAAATAATAAAAAAAACCATCATGTAAATTTGATAGCAAGGCCATCTATTCTTGATAACACAACCAACTAAAAATTATTTGATAATGATCAATAAAATGTCATTTTTTTAAAAGAAGAAGCTAAGTTCTCTGATATAAACTAGTCTAGACTCCAAGACCAATATGGAGATCAAATTATTTAGTTGAATGCAAAAAACATTACCCATGGGTCTCATCACTTTAAAGATTATCTTCAATTTAGAAGATTATCTAAAAGGAAAAAATAAAAACATCACTATCAATGAAGAAGACTGAGAGCTAGTATTCATCTTAGAAGAGAAATCACTAAAAATAGGAAACGTATATAATGAATCTAAAAAACAAGATTTTATTGAGTTTTGTCAAGAGTTTGATGATAACTTTGCTTAGAGTTATCATTATCTAAGGGGTTTCGACCCTATTTTAGCCCAACACAAAATAGAGATTGAACCAAATACCAAGCTTGTTAGACAGAAGCAGAGACTAATTAATCCAAAGATAGAACCCCTAATGAAGAGTAAGCTATCCAAACTAATATAGGCTAACATCATTTTCCCTATCAAACACTCATCTTGGGTTTATAATTTGGTCCTTATAAGAAAAAAGAATGGTGAAATCAGATTTTGTGTTGATTTTAGAGATCTGAAGAAAGCATATCTAAAATATCATTATCCCCTTTCACCCATGGAGGAAATTATAAAAATTATAGTAGTATGTAAAAGGTTTTCCCTTCTAGATGGTTATTCTAGTTATAACCAAATCCTATTGCATGAATCAGACTACTTCAAGATTACCTTCACCATAAAATGGGGTATATATGCATATTAAAAGATGCCATTTGTTTTGACTAATGATGGTACAACATTACAAAGATTTATGGATATGGATTTCAGAGGTTTGATAAATGAGATGATCCTGGTATACCAAGATGATATCATTATTAACTCAAAGCATGATGATGCACACCTGGATCACCTTAGGAAATTTTTTAAAGGTGTAGAAATTTTGGAGTTTCCCTCAATTGAAAGAAGTTCTTTTTTGCATTTCATAAGGGTAAACTACTATGACACATTGTTTTAAAAAAGGGTATTGCAATAGACCTAAAGAGAATCAGTGTTATATCTACATTAGCACTACCAAGCCATACCAAGGGATTATAGAGTTTCCTCATAAAAATCAACTTCATAAGAAAATTTGTTCTAAAATTTACCTTTATGGCCAAACCTCCTATTATAATTATTAATAAGGGTTTCATTTTTATCTGGACATAGGAAGGAAAAGACATCTTTTAAGCCATAAATCAAGCTATGTATCATGCTCCTACCTGAGTCAACCCTACCTACGAGAAATATTTCATTCTCTATGCTTTTGGAGGGGAAGGTAGCATCTCAACTATTCTAACCCAACATAATAAAGAATAGTTGGAACAATTGATATCTTTCTTTAGTCAATCTTTGAAGGATTATGAAGAAAATTATAGTTTTGTGGAGAAGAAAGTATATGTTATAATTAAAGCTCTCAAAAAGTTTAGGCATATGCTCTCCAACAATAAAATTAATCTAATGGTTAGTCACCAAAGTGTTAAAAAGTTCCTACTGAGCTAAGAAATAAATGAAAAAAGAGTAGGATGGATCATAAAAGTCATGAAATATGACATGGACATAAAAATTACAAAAGTTGTAAGAGGAAATGGTTTATGTGAATAGATGACTTATGATATCAAGACTTCTAAAATAATATCTAAAGAAGTATATGATCAAAGTGCATCTCGACTAGCCAATCAACCTCTTTTCAAAAGATAGATCTATGACATGACCATCTTCTTATAGACTAAGGAGTACCCATATGACTTTTAGTAGTCCAAGAAAAGGTGTTTTATACTCCAATCCATTCCTTATGTTCTTGTTTATGGAATATTGTTTAGAAAAGATATGAGTGGAGTCATGCTAAGATGTATCGAGCACAATCAAGTCCATAAGGTGCTCAAAGAATTTCATGATGGCCCATTGAGTGGACATTTCTCTAAAAGAACCACAACCATCAAAATAATGAGAGGGGACTATTATTGACCTAAAATATTCAAATATGCCCCAAAATGGGTAAGTAAATATGAGAAGTGTGCTTACTTCATAAGTAAATAAAGATTAGTAGATTTCCCTCTTAGACCAATTCAAGCAGACCAACCATTTGCTTAATGGGGATTAGATTCCATTGGTATGATCAATCTACCATCGAGTGCATGCCACAAATGGGTACTTATAGAAATGGACTATTTCACAAGATGGACTGAAGCAGTTACACTAAAAGATGACATGGAGGCATCTATATAGGAATTCATGGATGACATCATCTCAAGGTTTGAAGTTCCTCACACCATTATCTTAGACAATTCCAAAGATTTTATTGACACTCAAGTGATTGAATGGGATTTAAATCATAATGTATACCTGAGTACTTCTTCCAGTTTTTACCCATAAGGTAATGGCTTGGTTGAGTTTGCCAATAAAAACCTCATAATAATTATCAAAAAGATAATGGAGGATAATCATAGGATATGGCACACAAAGTTGAAATCAACACTATAGCCTGATAGGATCACCCATAAAAGAGCCATTACCAACTCTCCATTCATGTTGGTATATGGAAGGGAAGCTAGAGTCCAACTATCAATTGAGTTACCATCTCTAGAACTGAATCATCAATTGAATTTGATTGACAACAATGAAATGACATTAAGATTGGCCGAACTCATGGAAATAGAAGAATTTAGGAACCAATCAATGAAAGTTCTAGAAGCAAATCAAGGTCAAAAAAAGAGGAATTTCAACAAAAAATAATCTGATAGGAGCTTCAATGAAGGAGGCATGGTTATCAAATTAGATACAGACAAAGCTAAATTAGGAAAACACACCAAGTTTTATGCATTATGGAGCAGTCCATATATTATAACTCAATGTAAAGGATCTAAAGCATTCCAACTATCTAAGCTTGATGTGTTATAACTGCCTATCCTAGTCAATGGGATATGCCTCAAAACATTATTTTGAGGTTGGAATTCATTCCAAAAAAATAAAATTTTATATATATCAGGGTTAGTTATGTTTTCCAAATAAGTGTTTTTTCACAAGTCAACTCATTAGGAGTTTTTATTTCCTTGGTTTGTTCTATTTTTCCCTATTTTTTTCTTATTTAGACAAATCTCAGTTCTAGTTAGAGTGTGTTAAACTTAAAATGACTCCATGCCCAATGAACTAGAAGTATACTAGAAAGAAACTAATTAGCAGGCAATCACCCCATAGAGGTTGCCAAAAATGTTGATATTTTATTCCCCAAAATGTCAAAATGTCAAGTACCCTAAGGGATACCCATTAAGTTTTTTGGAAAAATTCCTTAAATTGACCTAAATCACTCATTTCCCTAAGCTTGCAAAAATCAGAGATTGGATTGTAATTTGTAACTTGAAAAGTTATAAATTACTTCCCAACCTCTGCTTCTCATAATACATTACCCTGACAGAAACAAAATATTTGGGTACATTTTTAAAATAAAAAAATTTCAAATTACATCCAGACCTCCACTTTATACAAAACACATAGTCAATAGAAATCATAACCTTGCTCATAATTTACAACTTTCTAACTTGTAAAATTGTAAATTACAAGCAGATTTCCACTTCACATAAACTAAATACACCATAGAAATAAGATATTAGGGTGAAATTTATAACTTGTAAACTTTCAAATTACTTCCCAACCTCCACTTCCCATGTAACACTTCAAACAAAAATAAAAAATTTGGTTGCAATTTACAAAATTGAGTTTTACTTCTCGCCAAACACCTTTCTTATGAAATCCTGAACCCTGAGTGAAAATTGCAACTTGCAAAGTTGTAAATTACTCCTCGAACTCTGCATTCCCATTTTTAAAGAGTTAACTCCATAATCCCACATGATTCAGAGGTCAAAGTGTAATTATAAAAATTTAAAAGTTAAAAATGTGTTTGTAAACTCCAAATTTCCACCAACCACTACCATTAGGGCATTTATTGCATGGAATTTCAACATATATAAAGGAAATTAGGGTCAAATAAATAATTTTTTAAGTTGAAAATTTAATTTGGAGCTCCCACCTTAAATTATGAACCTTCTAAGTGATGCCCTCATTCATCAACCATATAAGCCATGCATTTGAGCAATGACACCACACCACAATGCCACTTTTTCCCACCTACTCGATATTCTGATTAACCTCCTTAGTTTTCAAGTTATACTTCTTTCATACTTAATTCTAGTCATTTTTTTTATTTTTGACATGTTGTTAGTGGATTAAATTAATTTTTAGGGTTTCTATGTGTTGCTACATGTCATTAGGGTTTTAGGTTTTTGTCATGGTATCATAGAAGCTCTACCCTACACATTGAAAACCTAAGGGTTTTGCCCAAATTCATAACTAGTGAGTATTCCTAAAACTATTCCCAAAACTAGTGAATATTCCTTTGAAAGATTTCCTAATAGACCCATAGACTTTCCGCCTATGTCTTACACCTTTAAAACCCATGGGATTTTAACCTGAATTTGTAACCTCATAGTCCCCATGGACTTTTCCATTGCTTAGAACAATCCTGATCTCCACTATATGTTTTTTCGAGAAACACAAGCATGTTTTTTACCTATCATCTTCATTGGATATTTCTACCTAAATTTGCAACATCAAATCCTCATAGAATTTTCACATGAAATTACAACCTCATATTCCCCATATAATTTTCCACTATACAAATCAACTCTAATTTCTACTATAGTTTCCACCTACATTTTGCACCTACAAACCCTACCAACTTTGTAGTTGTTTTTCCCCCAGCATTTTCTCTAGAACTGATTTTTTGGGAAAGATATGAAGTTCAAAAATAAAGGACTTTTTGTCACTCTTAGCCTAGAATCCAATGCAACTAAGATTATAGACACATACCTAGGTCATATTAATCTAGTTGATTTTTGAACTAGAATAAATGTTGAATTCAAGAATGAATGGATCCATAGTATCTATGACTCTGAAATACCCAAAGAAATAACTTTTCCCTTGACTGTACAAAGCCCTAAGTCATTACTTACACTATCAAATCATTATGCTACTGATAAGAGAGAGGTGTTGAATGATAAAGGGGAAAGGATTCTGAATCCGAACCCAGACTTTATTGACTTGATGTTATTGATACTTGAATTTGAGAGTTACCTAGATATAACTCTAGAGTCATCAAGAAAATTCTATTAAGACAAAAACACAAGATTTTAGAGAGTAATGAACAAATAATGGCTAAGAATCCCTAGGGTTTTAATCACCAAATTGTATTAAACATTGGCAAGGATTAACTTTAAGGATGATGTAGGTGATCAGATCATACAACTACATAGGATCACTAGTAGCCCTAATTCAAATATATTCCAGGACTAGATGTACCAATATATTTGGGTGATCCACTAGAACCAATAATACATCCACTGGGCATAGCTCATCAGTGACTCCATCCACAAGCAATTGATGGAGGGCCAAAATATAGGGAAATAATATATGACTTCTTATATAGTTCATATATTGTCTAAAGGGAGAGGTTTCTCAAGACTCAACATAGTAGTTACCCTGACCTCACTCTTGAGGCTAGTAAGCATCACTTTAAAAGAGTAAATGATGTATTTATCTACTACATCATAGTTATGTTTGACAAAGATCTAGTGAAGAAGAGATTTTTTGATGTTTCCACTTTAGATATCACCAATTAGGGTTCTTATTTCATCTAATTCCCCACATACTCATACAACAAAATATGTAGATTTAGCAGTTGTCCTTACACCCTCCCAAGGTATGTGAGTGATAAATGGACATTAATGGAGCCTGTGAGGCAACTAGTTAAAACTCACAAGTTATTATCTAGTAAATATAAATCAAGAATTCATTTCCCCATCAGCATAGGTAGGTACACATTCCCTTATATATACAAAGCCAAGTGTGGAGGGGCTGAAATGACACAAATGATCTTGAGATCCTTGAGGGTAAGGCCATTATATAATGTTCATGGTAACATTACTAGTACACTGGGAATATCCACATATTCCCATGTCCCCTAATATGAAGACTATTGGGAGTACTTGGAGAATTAAAAGGAATTAAGACTAAAGGACTACTCTAGAATGAACCTTAATCAGATCAAGACCTTCAACATGACACCAATCCCCAAGGACTTGGTTGATGATGATTCGCTAGTAGACAAGGTCTACCATGAGAACAAAATCTATACTTTATGCCTTTTAGTAGTGAGTTTGTCCATTCTTGAGCCTTTCTCTTTAATGGATATAACCACCAATTTAGTCAATAGAACACTCAACTGGATCAAAAGTAAAGGGGTCCAAGTAACCAAAGAGATATTAAGCATTAGTGAAAAACTACTAGAACTCAATCAAAAGAGAGTACCACCATTAGTAGAAGGTTTTAGTCGTGGAACATTCCTAGAGAAATTAGATAGGCCAATGGTCACCCATAAGAGAAATAATAAATCAATGGCCAAAAAGGGGCAATCAAGCAACTAGGGAGCAATAAAAGATCAACCTATAGTGATTTCATTTAAAGAAATAGTTGTAGTTGGAGCAACCATAGCTTCAACCCCCATCTTAGTCATAATTTTAACTCCCATCTCTATGATACATCCCTCACGTATTTATGTAATTCCTACATCTTCAACACCTCCTCCTCCTATCTCCACTCCTCCACCTCAACTGATACTACCCTCCATTCCTACTAATTTACCTATGTCAATAATTCTATTGCCTATAATTAAATCCTCTTAATTGGATACTCAATTTTACCCTCAATTAGACACTCAAGTTTCCATTCCACTTCCCTCTTCCAAAATATCACTCCCACCCTCCATAATTCCTTCTATCTCATCTACAATTACTTCCATTTCATTAATCACCAACACTACATAGAAATATATAACCATGGATTTAGTCAATTTAACTACAATCCTACTATTCATTCCAACCCCTAGGATAACTAATGATTCATATTCATCTCCCTTCATCTTTCCCACTTTACCAACCCTAAGTGTCCCTACCAATTTGATTTATTAATCCAAAGATTTAGACTCCACACTTCAATAGTTTCCTCAATTCCAACTCCCTATGTCTACTCCTTCATTGGTGTTACTTCCATCTTCCACATCCTCATTAGACACATCAGTTTCCATTTCCCCCACCTCTTCCACCTTTATAGTAATGCCAAACCCTATAGATGAGATAGAGATAGATCAATTCATTGATGTAAATGTGGAACCTCAACCCATAAATAGGGAGTAGGTTAAAAATTCATTTTCTAAACAATTAATGAAAATATCATTAAAGGATACAACACTTGTCATCATGTCCACTAGTGTAGTATCTTCAGTTATAGATTCTTAAGTGATAATGTCAACACTTTAGGATGCTACTCCTAGTTGGTTAACAAAAATAATGGGGAAGAAACACAAACAAATGGTGTCCTCAAACACATTGGATTTTGGTCTCAAAAATGCATATAAGAAATCAAATATAATTACACAAACCATTTCAATAATATTGGATGATTGAACAGGCTAAAAATATGTAGAGATTGCATTCCCCCTCCAAAAAAAAAAAAAGAAGATCTAGTGGTGGGGGATTACCAGGTATCAAATTTTAACCTTGGACATTCTACAAGAGAGGGATTGAAACATGACATTCAATCCAACATTAACTCTCTTTTTGATAAAATGGATAATGACAAGGCCACTAAGGATGAGATGAAGACAAGGTTAAAAAATTAATGATTGCACTAAATAATTTAGTTGAGCCCATTGTTCAACTAATATAACCTATTACTCAGATAACATATCAAAAAAAACTTGATGCGGTGATAGAAATTGGTATCATGGGAAGGGCCACAAAGGAATGGGTAAAAGAGCTTATCTCAAAAGGAAGCAGAGTTATAGAACTAGTAATGGACCATTATACCACTCTAACAGAGAGAAGGGTCACCCTAAGAGAAAAGATCATCAATTTTGAGGAAGAGATAAAAAGGTTTAAACTTTTCTATCCAAAATTGATAGTTCTGCACTCAATTGATGTTGACATCTTATTTGAAAAATAGATATTGAGAAATTATTCAGATCAAGTGGAGTTGGATAAAGAAGCTCAATTTAGAATAAATATACTCACATATAGTGCCCATAAGGATAAATTTTCACATGATAAGGCCACTGATATGGTATATGACATTGAGGATTTTTTGAATAAGTTGTCATGTCAAGAAATAGAACAACAAAGCTAGGTCCTATCAATAGAGGAAGTTAAGAATAAATTCAAAGAAGTGGTCAAAAGAGAATATGTAAGAGATATAACCTTCAGCTTGAGCTCTATCCATCATTTCATCAAGTATCATAACACATTGGATCAAATGGGAAAAGAGACTCAAGAATACAGAGCCTTCTAGAGGGAACTCTTTAATATAATAACATAACACATGATAAGCCACCTCTACTCTTTTGGTCCTGATGAAAACAAAATCTTGGAGATATTAAAAAAAAATTATGTATATATTAAAAAGACATAGAAGAAAAAGGACAAAGATTTACACTATAGATTAATTATTTCTATAAAAAACTTTCTTGTATATTGTATTATTGAAAAAAATATTATAAAGTTGTAACTTGTAAATTGCATCTATCATTTTGACAACTTTTTTTGTGAAATATCCATGTGTAATTTCCATGTTCCATTTTGATAGGTTGAAAGTTGTAAAAATAAAACTTGAAAATTACACTTTCTCTTTTAATAAGTTTGAGTTGCTTAAGTTGCAAAAGCACATATTATAAAATGCATTTCTAGCTTTGACAGAATTATGTGACTTGAAATTTGTAAAAGTAAAATGTAAAATGTAACTTAAGTTATCTAAAGCCATATTTCGATCTAAAAATGGAGTTTCACTTCGTGCCTCATTGGATGGAGAGCCATTGTATCTAAACTATAGAAGACATAGGCATTACTTGAATATTTCCAAGCTTCCTCCACACCTCTAAAAGTTAAGTGGAATTCCTAGCTCTTGCACGATCTTTTACAACATTTGTTCACTTCACCAAAGATGCTACCAGCTGAAGATCATGCACTGTTTATGGAGTTTCCATATTTTTACATGTTTTTCTACTAGGCATGGATTTTATTGTTACCTACATCTATTTTATGAGATTTATATTATAAATATGGGCAATATGGCATAGCCCATCTATCATTTTTTTCTAGAGATATTATTTTACATTTTAAATAACTTGTCTACATGTTGTAACCTAGAGAATGAGAATAAATTAAAGATTTTCCTTTCTTATATGTGCAATATTTGTGTATGCAAGGTTATTTAAATATTTTGGATGTTTTGATTCTTATTTCAGTCATGAAATTTCACTTGTGTTATTATTTATCCTTTTGGAATATTATTTGATTAAAAATAAATAATCTTGTCCCTTGTATTAAAAATACCCAATGCTACATTTGGTTTCACATTTGCATGAGTTTGTTTTCCTAAAAATTTAAATATTCATTATTATGTTGTGTTCATTCAAGAAATCTTTAAAATCCACTACAAAATATTTTGTGCAAGCACCATTTTTAGTTTTCCAATTTCATTTCCAAAACTCATTTCCCTAGTCAAACCCTAGTTTAGGAGAAAGATCACTCAGAATTAGAATTTATACATAAACTAGTATTTTATTTGTTGCACCAAAGTTAGTGAAAGGAAGTTGGCCTTCTCCAGAGGCTAACCTAAATTCACCAAGGTTCTAAAACTTGTAGGTGATCCCATTATATCATTATATTTTCATAGAGGGAGCTATGACATAAAATGGTATTTTAATTTTGATGTTGTGATAATGATTTACTTAGTAGAGTATAACCCAGGAAAAACATCAACCATCATATCAATTTGGTGCCAAGAGTGATCTTGTAAAATAAGGGATATTATAGATTGAATATGGTGGAGGTTGAAGAGATAAATGGGCAAGTGCAAGAATTTTTGGATAAGGGGTTGATCAAAGAAAGTTTAATCGTGTGATGTTCTACCAATTATGTTATTATCTAATAAAGTTATATAATGAATAATGTGTATAGATTTAATGTATATAAATAATATCACCATCAAATACATGTTTTCATTACCAAGGATGGATGAATTTATTGACTAATAGAGTTGATCAAAATAATTTAACAAGATAGATTTAAATATAAGGTAACACCAAATCTAAATAAGATAATTTGATGAATGGAAGACCACATTGAATACTAATGAGTGGTCATGCTTGTGAATATTCATGCCCTTTTGGTTGAAAATTTTCAAAATTACATTTATGAGGCTCACAAATGAAGTAATGAAGTTAATCACATGTAGGTTTATGATGGTTTATTTAAATGATATGTTATTTTACAGTCATTCTAAAGAAGATGATTTAAGGAATTTGAGTTTGTTCTTGGATAAGTTGAAGGAATAGAAACTATTGATTAATATGAAGAAATCTAGATTTAAGCAAGAATAGATAGTGTATATGGGATTTGTAGTCTCAAAATATGGGTTATGAATGGATCCTAAAAATTTGAATGAAATTATGGAGTGTCCTTCACTAAAAATCATTTTTAAGTCTAGAAGTTTTCACAAATTATAATGTTTTTCTATAAATTTTATTAAAACATTTAGTGGTATATGTGCACTAATCACAAATACTATGAATGGAGATAGAAATATTTTTTATTGGATAGATATATTAGAGAATAAATTCCAAATCTTGAATAATAAAATAATAGTATAACTCTTGTTGTCATTAATTTAAATTTTCAATGTTTTTCAAGCGGATTATGATGCAATTGCAATAATCATTTGATTAGTGTTGAGTCAATGAGGTAAGCCTTTTACATAGTTTAGTGAAAATTAAAATGTGGAAAAGATAAAATATTCTATTTAAGATCAATATTTTTAAAAAATAGTACAATCTCTTAAGAAGTGATGGTATTATTTGTTGCTAAAAGATTTTTTTACTCCGTACAGATCACCAAACATAAAAAAAAATTAAAAAATAAGAGAAAATTAAATTAGAGTCATATGAGATATGTAATATTTATTCAAAATATTACTTTGGATAATAAAATAAATATGTGTATGCCTTAAGTAATTATCTCTTGTTGTAAATGAGCGTAGATTTGAAGTCATTGTCTTTATGCCAATGAAATAATTAATAAAGATGAGAGTATTTTTAGAATGCATGGATAGTATGCCAAAATCCTACAAAATTGAAAAAAATAATATAGCTAGAGTATATTATTCAATATGTGTTTTTGTTTAATGGGAGGAGGTTGTATATTCCTAAAGGTTATATAAGAGAGAACCTATTAAAAAAATAGAGTGGATGATTAACATGACGTTTTAGATATGATAAAACTTTCAGATAGTTAAGTAAAGTTACTTATTGGCCAAACTTTAGCAAGGGTGTGAATAAGTTCATGAAAAGTACATAATAATGTTTTATATCATTCAATACCTATTCCAAATAAAATTTAAAATGCGTTGAGCATGTATTTAATTATTACAAAAACAAGTACTCAAATAGGTAATGAATCCATTTTATTTTGTATCGATGACTTTTAAAAATGGCACGCTTCATAACAGGCAAGAAGGATTGTAATGTCTCAAATATTGATAACATGTTTTTAAATTAAGTTGAGATAATCCATTGGTTTCCAAGGAGTATTATGCCAAATAGAGATGATATATTTTTTAGGCATATCTAGGATATTATGGCTGAAATTGGGCTCTAGATTACATTTCAATTTAGTGTATCATACCCAAATGTATATGAAAACATAATTTTTGAATCAAATTATTATAAATTTATTGATATGATTTCTTCGAGATGAGACCAAACAATGGTATTTTTATTGGCCTAAGCTAGATTCACTTGCAACAATTCAACCAATCCAAGTACAAGTATGACTTATTTCCTAATTCTATATGGTATTAGTCCCAAAGGTGTATATGAACTATTATATAAAATTTATTTGAGTATAAAAAGCATCAAAGAAAAATATTATGCATAAATGATGCATGATATCCATTTGGAGATTAAAAGGAGATTAGAGTAAAGTATCAAAATATATAAGGATAATAATGATCAAATAAGAAGAGAACAAAAATTTTAAGTTGGGGATTTAGTTTTGCCTCACTTATGTAAATAAATATTCCAAAAAGGTCAATTTAAAAAAATCAAGTGGAAGAAAAATGTACCTTGGATAATTCTTATAAAACTCTCAACCAATTCACATATCGTTGATTTTACAGATGGATTAGATATCTCCCAATATTCAATGTGTCAAAATTTTATTCATATGTGGTAGAGAAAATGAATGAAGGATATTCAAGCATAGATTAATTAAATATTGATAGGAGAGATTAGCTTCTAGTAAATCAAAAATAAGATATAGATGTCATTTTAGATAGATGAGTTTAAAAAATGTGAGGTAACAAGTACTAAAAGTAAGTGGTAAAGTGGAAAATAGATAATTCAAGGATGCAACTAGGATGAATGTGACTGAGGTTTACAAACATGAAAGATTAGTTAAATAACTCAAAATAGGTTCATTAGCAGGAGCTTATGGATAATTTATCTTACAAGTTTTTGATGTCAGATCATCCAATGCGAACAAGAAATCATGCATCACTTTATGAAGTAGGTTTTTTATATATCTTTTTCAATAGTTTTTCTTAAATCATGTGTTTTTTCCCTCTTATATCACATTAGAAACATTTGGGAATCATGAGGACATAATCCATATTAGTCATATGTTATGTCCATAACTTTAATTTCTAATTTAACAAGGGCCTTACACACAGTTATTTCCATAATTTCCTAATTCTAACTTCAACCACTTCATATTATCAAGAATTTATAAATATCAGGTCCACATATTTTATGTGATAATATTTCACATCTACTTTATAATTCATTAAGTTTTTAAGCGATCATGAATTTTTTAACCCAATGGAGACCATCATAAATGATGAAATTCCAATGGGTCTACAAGACTTATGAGACACCAAAGGTGATTTCATGATTTGGGGATTTTGTAATTATGATAAATTTCAAAATAATGACTTACTAGTTTCTTGATATTTAAGGGTGGGGTTATAAAATTGGATAGACATGTGCTCAATTTATTTAATTACTTCATAGGGACCATGACCTTGGTTTTATCCCATAAGGAATTAGTGATTACAAATAAAATTGGAGAGTCTATGACTTCATGGATGGATGACAGGTGGCACCATCATATGCTTTTTCAGGGTCATAATTTACATTAAAATACCATGATCATTTGTAGATGATTTGAAAATTATTTGTGAAATTTGATACTTTTCATAGTACCACAAATAAATATAAATGTCATGGGGATTAACTGGAGCACATGATACATAGACATTAGGATCATTTCACATGGCATAATATCATGATCCTAATGGTCATTATTTAAATTAAAGTCACAATAGAAGGTAAATAACACACGCACACACACGCACGCGCACACACACACACACACACACACACACACACACACACACACACACACACACACACACACACACACACACACACACACACACACGACCAAGTTTTTAAAGACAAGGCACTAATTATGGAGTTCAAGGTATAATTAGTAATATCTTAATGATAAAATATTATTAATGGTGATCATGAAGTTGTGAGATTCCCTATGCATTGGATATTATGAAAAATCTCTAGGGAATCATATATAGTTAAAGGGAAAAATTGAGAACATCCTCAAGGAGAAAAAGAGGAATCTCATGAAAATAAATTAGAGGGGTGAATTCTCTAGGATAATAGGGAAATAAATAGAGTAAAGATCAATAAAAATATATTCTAAAAAGTATTTTAGAGGATAACGTATATCCTAAAGCCTTAAAATGTGACATGGAACTTTAGGATCTCAAATTTTTAATTGTGAATGTAATGTTGTCTCATATTCAATAAATAAAGTGTTGTATATATTTTTATGTGTTGATTTATTGTGATTTTTATAGTGAGATACCATTGTTGGGGAACGTGGAACCTATTAAATTGGACCATGTACTTCATGCCTACGCCACATTCAAGGTAAGAGAGTTAATTGGTAAGGTTATGATCAGATCATTATTTATTTATTATATTTTTTCTCAAGTATGATTCAATACAACTAATAATGATGAAAGCTTTTAATATTTATTAGAATAAATTAATATGTAGGACCTTAAAAAATGTATATATAATGATTTTTTTAATTAAATCCTTTTTCATAATGTATAATTTTTTATTTTTATTTAGTTACAAATCAATCGACACAATAATTTATGGTCCTTCCCAAGTAATACATACATACGTATAATCCATAGGATATTCTAATTTAAATGACTTCCCAATTTAAAAACTCTTTCCAATCAATTTTCATTTATAGTTTATTTACAATATTTCCAAATAAAGTGCCTTAAAAATTAGATAAATATTATTTAATAAATTAATATTAACATGAAAAATTGTATGTTATTTTTATTTTAAACCGCTCAACATGTGACCACTTAAAAATTAATTACTCAACAAAGTTATAAACTTCATACACTTTTAAAATTAGTATGTGATGGAAAGTACATGCATGTCCCTTAATTATACATGAAATTTTTTTCTTGATAAAGAATATTAAATAATATATTTCCATAAGTATATTTTAAATGTTACCTCTTTTTGACAAGATAAAAGAAATTTAAAGTGTAGTTATTACTTCTAATTTTATTTTATAAAAGGCATACATGTTAATAAATAGTAGTGATTTTTTTAATTGATATGGAACCTAAACAATAATGTGTGGATTCAAGTTCTTATGTAAATACATTTGTAATTAAGGGTTATAAGTTAAAAATATTTTTAGTATTGAAAGGTTTATAGTCTAATTGATGAGGATGATGATATGTTATATGTGTTTTGTTGTCCACTAATATATGACTTTCTCTAGCTATTTAATATGCAAAACACTATATTTTTTTGATAGGTTTTAGGAATAATAGGACCCTACCCAAATTAAATAGATAAAAAAATAAATTGGCCTAATTTAACAACATATATCATCAAGGGATAGGACCAACACCATAACAAAAAAATCAACCATCAGATATATATATTATATATTCTAAAAGTTTACAATAGTTAACCATTATAAACTAACAAAGAGAGATTAGCATTTTATTAATTACTTAGCTAAGTCTTAGACAAAAACATAAAAATAAAAACAACCACATTTTATAATCCATCCAAATGACCTTGTCCCCACTCTTTCTAGTAGCCAAAATTTCACTATCCATCAAAGCAATTTTAGAACCAATCCCTTAGTCAACTACATTTACCAGATTCAACTTGGATGACACCTATTCCACCACATTCACCTTATGCTCATCCTCATTATAATCTAAATCCTAGAGCCACCTATCCATCAATTTACTTCTTTGATGGTCCATTACCACCTTCCTCTTAGACCATTTCTCTACAAGTCATGGAGGATCAAGAAAATGACCACGTGTAATCCCTAAACCAATGCTTTCATTACCTTAATCTTCTTTGGTTCCCTAAAAACCACTCACTAATTAGAAAACTGAGGTAGGGGTCATTTTAATTATTCCAACTGAGGGAGTACCACTCATTGTTATTCTTCTACCACCTCCTTGTTGGAATACATATCCTCCAATTTATCCATAAATTTTAATAGAAAAATAAAATGTTCCTCTAAATATCTAAACAAAGAGAGAGGAATATAACCTAGAAACATAGTTCCATGAGAAGGGGAGCTATTTAAATGGGCCAACCTTCACCATATCAATTTCCTCCAACAATTTTCCCTAATAGTCTAGCCAAACAAATAGGGAAACAAGTTATTGTTAGCATGTTGTTGTCATTGATGTCAAAAGGGTGCATCATGAAAAGGCATAATAGTCATTGATGTCAAATATGTATCATGTAAATATTTTATTATAAAGGTTATTGCCAAAGATGAATAAGGACATATGGTAGTATGTGATATGTCAAGGGACATAAGAGTGTTGCATTGATGAGAATTATCATGAGTGGTGTGAGCATGGAAGGTACAAGTCATGGAAGATGTTTGAAGAGAACTAGTGTATGCATAAGAATCATAGTGTATGAAGAGGTTTTTACAAGTCATTATTGGCATGATATGAAGAGGTATGTACATAGGAATGTATGTGCATAGTATGGCATAGTCATGACATGTAGAGTTTCAGGGTAAGGCATGTGAAAAGATGCATTTGAAGGCAAGAGATAATTTGAAGGAAAATAATGTATTATGTTTTCATGAAGGCACAATTCAAGTTTCCAATGGTGTTTAGGTGCATGGAAGAGAGATTTCTAGTCATATAAAGCTTGGTCATGTGGTTTTAGGTTTGTATAAGGTTGTGGAAGTTTGTTTTCATCAGAAAGAGAATGATGTAGTAATATGTGTGTGTTTTTATTTCTTATGTATACTTGTTTGATATTTTGTTGAGATCATGACATGGAAGGAATAGGTCAAGGTGTCAAGTACATTAGGAGCTTAAGCCTAGTCATGGCATGTTGAAGGTATGAGTTGGTGGCATGTGGAAGGTATGAGTTGGTGGCATGATGAGGTGAGTAAACTCAAGAATGTGAGATATTTTATGTAATTTTTTTAGAATTAAAATAAGTTTTATAATCATCCATGAGAGTATTAGGGTGAGCCTACAGGGGTAGGACCTTCAGATCAAGACTACACCTGGACCACTCCTAGACCTTGCTTGGCCTAATGAGGCATAATGATCAGTTTTAAAGGAAAATTTTCATGTATGAGAATGGACAGAGCCATGATATTTTTCTAATCATGTTCACAAAGTATGAGGTCATAGTTTTTAGGAAAAGGCATGAAAAATGGTTTTGAGATCTCTCAAGTGCACAAAATGAAGGTATACATACCCAAGAATAAATTTTAGGTGTTGTTTGGCATGTGGAACCTCTTCATGGTAGCCTAATATTTTAATGAGAGATGGGTAAGGGTCCTATATATGTAATATAAGAATTATTTTTGTATTTAAGGGGTAATACTTTATAAATAATCATTAATACTAAAATTTGTGTTAAACCTCCCAAAAACCTTAATAATGACCTGATGTGAGATATATTATTCAAAACAACCCATAATGGTCTAAATTGAGTATAAAAATTATTTTATCATGTATTAAACTCTTACAAGTACCTCAAAGTGGTGGTGGTTAGTCAAATGAGAGAGAAAATGTGTAGATATAGGCTTGTTTATGAAGAATTTGTTGTAGTAGTCAAAATTTGAATTGGTTAAAGAAATCAGATGGATGGAAGAAGGATATAGAGAATCATACTACATTACCATGAATATTTTTGGATATGTTTCACCATTAAAGTGTGTTAGACCTATCATCTAAGCTAACCAGTCGCTAACAGACCTAATAGTGTAAATAGTGAAAAACCTAGGTAGTAGCGAGAAGATGAATTGGAATGTGTTTTCATGATAGAATGATGAAACCAAATGCATGGAGATGTTTTTTTATGAATTTTAAGTCATATCTATTATTTTTATAAGTTTTTTAGGTTAGTTCATATGGTGAAAATGTTGCTCACAAGTTGACCTATCTAGGTCAGATAAGAAAGTGAGATATAAAGTCATGAGAGTGGTCTGAAAGACCAATATTATCCATTAGACCATTTTATATTTCTATTTTAGGATGGCATAGATATTTTAGAAGACCATATAAATTTATCAAAATTCATGGAAAGTGTCTATATAGGTTTTGGAGGTCTGAGTCACATTGACTCTTCTTTAAGGTAAACTGATAGTTCTAAGTGAGTGTTGTGATGAGTTGTTCTTGAGCTCTTATCTCTTGAGTGGAAGTGTTTAATGCATTTTTTTAATGACACTAAGGTCATTTATAATCTTTATATATAATTTTTTTTATATCATATTTGAGTGGCTTAACAATATTTGAGCTTCATTTTTTCAAGATAGACTTTTAAGGCACATAGGCCTAATAGGATAGTTTGTCCTAAAAGAGGTTTAATGGTATGAATAAAAGACACATGTATAACCAAGAATGGATGAGGTTAGTATAAGTATATTGATAATTAATTTAATGGTTTTTATTTATTGGATAAATCCATCTGGGCCAAATAGAATCATGTTTTGGTGTTAAGAGAGAGACCTAATGCAATTAGGTCGCCATGAGACCTAAAAGTGAAATGAGGCCTAATTGAGTCATGTCAGACCAAAAGGGACTCAAATCTCATTTTATTCATGTTGAAAATATTTCATAAGACTTATTATATGGTCTACCTAAGAGGTTAAGGGTGTGTGGCCAACTAAGTGGTAAATGAGCGATAAATAGTATATATATATATATATATATATATATATATATATATATATATATATATATATATATATATATATATATATATATATTCAAGGTAGTTTTAGGCCTATTTGTGTAAGTTAAGTAATAAGTGAATAGATTGATAAATCAATGAGCATGATAAGGTTGGGTAACATTTTATAAAAAATAAATATATAGAATTAAATCATTTCATGATGATAATATAGGTATTTTTTAGATGAATATCAAGGACACATGACCTATTCAGTCTTGAAGAGGGTTAGTTGAGTGAAGAAGCCTAGAGGTAGTCTTGAGAGAGGTCAAGGGGAGTTAAGTTGGAGTGATCATTATATATTAAGAGAATATAATATTTAAATTATATATTTGTTCTTGATGTATGATATTGGATAGATCAAATACAGATCTAAGTGGAATAAAAAAGGTTGATTGACTGAGTTGGTGTTTGGTCAAAGAGGGGGTTGAAGCTTCCTTTTAGGTTGGTGCATGAAAAATTGTTCTTGGTTGAGTGGGTTATTGGTCAAGATGGATTTAGATATTCCTTGTATGTCAGTGCTTGTATAATTTTCCTTGATTGAGTTGGTTATTGGTCATAGGGGTTTGTGGCCTCCTAACAAGTAGGTTCTTGTTAAATTCAAGTGGGTACTTGATAAATTTAGGGTTGGTGCTCCATGTTGGGTTGGTTATCAATTAAATTTGATACATTTTCTTATATAAATTTTTTTACAAGCTTTGTTTTAGTGTATTTTATTCCACATGATTGTATCCCACATATTTTATGTGTTATCTTGTTTCATCCTCATGTGATTGGTTCTTAATATAGTGTTAGATCATTATGTTGCTTTCATAGTTCATAAATGAGTGGATGTAATTAATTGAAATTGTTTTAATATTGATTCATCCCCCATCTCATTCACTATGATTTCAATAATTGGTATCATATCTTTGTCCCTTGAATCATACTTAACAACTTGAATGATATCCTTGAAGCACAAGCATGTTTGGTCAACAAGCACAAGGATGTTTATCAACCAATAAGGCTCCTCTCTTCAATAGGACTTATATGAATTTTGGAGCATTATAATGAAGACCTAGATAATATCCTTGGGTTATGACATATGGAAATATATTGTTTATGGATTCAATCCACCCTCTATAACACTAACGGATGCATCATGTAAGAAGGCAAGTAAGAACAACTCTAAGGCAATGAATACCATATTGTGTGGTCTTTTAGAAGTATAATTTGTTATGGCCATGAATTGTGATATATCCAAATGGATTTTGGAATATTTTCATACCATATATTAAGGAGACACTAAATTTAATTGGCAAAGTTACAAACTCATTGAAGGCTGTTTGAAATCCTAAGAATGAAGGAGGATGAAAACATTACATCTTATTTGTTGAGAGTAGATGAAGTGGTAGATGTCATCAGATGTCCAAGAGATAAATTATAAGTATCAATAGTAGTACAAAAGGTACTAGCATCCCTGACTTCTAAGTTTGATTCAAAATTGTCTATAGTAGATGAGATCAAAAATCTTATCACACTATATATGGATGATCTACATGGCATCTTGACTGCCTATAAAATGAGAACAAGTGATGGAAGACCTTCCAAGAAGGAATCTACATTCAAATTTTAAAACAAGTCACAAGGTAAGAAGGCCAAGAATGATGACACTTACATTGATGATGAAAATATAGAAGCCATGTTTGTCAGAAAATTGGGGAGAGGTTCAGGAACGTATAAGGGTAGATTATCATTCAAATGCTTTAACTATGATAATATTGGTCACATTACATCTAAGTGTCCTAAAAAGGATAAGACTAAGCATGATGAAGAACATGATGAGAATCATAGTGATGATAAAAATTTCTATAAGCTTTACAAAAGCAAGAAATATTTCAAGAAGTATGAAAGCAAAAAAGGGTCATTCAAGAAAAAGAAAGTTTCTATACCAAAGAAGATAATAGATCATCTAATGTAAGTGACACAAGTACATATGATAGTGATGATCACAATAATGAGCATGAAAATAATGAAAACTTATTCATAGCTATATAAATAGACAATGAGGGTTGTCCAAAAGGGAAATGTCTTATGGATGATGAAGAATCAGATGAAGAACAGGCTAAAGTAAACCTTGAGGTAGAATTAGTGAGTGATTTAGAAGAGTTTAAGTTATAAAGAAGGAAGAATCATAAACTAAGATCATTGGTTAAGAGTTATGAGGATCAAATCAATCTCTCTGAAGAGAGACTAAGCATCAACACCAATGGACATGAGGAGGTCATGAAATAGATGGAAACTTAGATTGAAATTTCCACTACAAATCTCAAGACCAAGGAAGAATAACACATCAAGTTTGGAATAGAAATGAAGTCCTAGGAGGTAGAATTGGATCAGGTATCAGTCAATTTGAAGACACATCAGATCTTTGAGAATATTACTGAAGTTCTTGGTGATATTTTGAGAGGTCAAAGTTATCTACATGACAAGATAGGTCTTGGGTTCAAATAAGACCAAAATGAGAGAAAGAAGAGTCAGACCTCAAAGACCTATGTATAAACTCTTAAATATGAGACTAATAGTGATCATAAATAAATTCAAAAATACCAACATGAAAGTAAACATGAAGAGACCAATCAGGCAACCCAGTGTAATGAGGTGTTTTAGTTCTTTCAATGGTTATTGTTTTGTTTGTCATAACTTTGGTCATAGAGGAAGTTATTGTAGAATGGTATAAAGGAATGAGTTATCATGGGATGATGGGAGAAGGAGTGATTAATAAATAGGTATGTACATAAATGTTGTTTGTTATAGTTTTCACAATATGGGACATATTACAAAATTATATTAAATGGATTTATAAAACCCTCAAGACTTAACAAGGTATATGGAGCTCCTAAAGTGCATGAGAAGAGTTAAATATTGGTATAAAATCCAAAGAAAGTCAAGACTAATAATATTGAGTCCAATGGTCAAGATGGATTATTTTTTAAGATAGAGTAATGATCAAATGTGAAGGAATGTCAAGAACACTTGTTATCTGCACGTATTGATAAGGTAGTCAAAGAGAAGAAGGATGACAAGGTGGATTAGCCAAATGCTTCAGTCAAGCCTAAGTGGATTCTAAGGAGGGACTATTAGTCTCATGATTTCAAGATAGCTAAGGAAATTATCTTGGAGTTTTGGGAATCTTCTGAGTTCATGGAGTTTTAAGATCCCTATGGAAATGGGTGACTCCATTAGACCTCATATAGACACTCTTATATCTACAGAAGCATGAGGTTGTATTCAAATAAGGACTCATCTTGAGAAGATTCCAATTTTTCTATGTTGCAAGGCATGATTTTTTTAATTTTTAGCTTGTATGTATACGATAAAGTGAATGGAGCTTTGACATTCATTTTGGAGATCAGTTCATGAGGATTCATAGTATGGAATGCAAGTCTAAGCATAGGATTGTTTCTAGAGACATATGGAGTATGTATTGGTATACAATATCAATATGGACATAGAGACAAGTTGAATTATGTTGATAGATTTATAAGTATGATGAAAGCTTGTGTATTTGATTGGTATATGAGAGATAAGCAAATCATTGTTCCATGTTTCCAACAATGTGTTTTTAATAGTTGATAGCTTGATTTGTGTTGAATAAGTATATTTATATCAAGATGCTTGAAGAATGTTGAGAAAGGTTTATGAGTCTTGATGACTCATATGATGATCAAAAGCTATGAGGACAAAGGAGGATCTAAATAAATTATTCATTAGATTCAAGAGTAAATAATTAATGGTCTATGTCAAAGAAGGTATACAAAAAACATGAAGATGGGGTGAAGAATGTGGTCAATACTGAGAGCATATTTGTATAATGGTTCATAAACTCTATGATCCTATTACCAAAAGGGGAAAAGAGCTTAGGAAGGGAAACAGTTTATAATGGGAAGAAGTAGCATGTTTAGTGATGTTTCCAAGAATGGTTTCCATATTGTGACTCAAGTGAAGAGTATGGAGTTAGGGGGAGCTTTGTAGTTCTATGTTGTGAAATGTCAAGACAGTGATAAGAAGCATGGTTTTTTGAGGTATAATTCAAGTGTTTTAGTATTTATTTACAACAACTGGTATGAGCCTAAGGTGAGTTGTTGTCAACATTTCATTGTGTTGTTGTTGAAGATCAGGTCCAAGGATGAGATGGTAGTGTGTGGAAGACCCTTTTTAATTAATGTCAAAAGGGACATAATGAGTAGATGGGAAAAGTAATATTTTTAAGTGTTTTTATATTATAGTATGTTTGCCATCAATGATAAAGAGGGAGTTTATTGGCATGTTGTTGTCATTAATTTTAAAAGGGTGTATCATGCAAAGGCATAATGGTCATTGATGTGAAATATGTATCATGTCAATAGTGTACTATCAAGGTTGATGTTAAGATGGATGTAAAGGTTGATGTCAAACGTGACTAAGGATAAATGGTAATATGTGATACATTAAGGCATATAAGAGTGTTGTATTGATGAGAATTGTCATGAGTGGTGTGAGCATTGAAGATATAGGTCATGAAATATGTTTGGAGACAAATAATGTATACATAGGAATCATAGTGAGTGAAGAGGTCTATACAATTCATTAATGTCATGATATGAAGAGGTATGTGCAGAGGAATGTATGTGCATAATGTGGCATAGTCATGATATGAAGAGTTTCATGATAATCCATGTGACAAGATGCATTTAAAAGCAAGAGATAATTTTAAGGAAAGAGATAATTTTAAGTCAAGATATAATTTGAAAGCAAGAGATAATTTGAAGGAAACTAATGTCTTATGGTTGTATGAAAACACATGTCAAGGTGTCAAAGGTGTTTAGGTGCATGAAAGAGAGATGTCTAGTCATATAAAGCTTGGTCATGTAGTTTTAGGTTTGTATGAGGATGTAGAAGTTTGTTGTCATCAAAAATAGAATAGTGTAGTGATATGAGTGTGTTGTGATGTATTATATCTTCTTTCTTGAATTTTTTTGAGATCATTACATGAAAGGAACAAGTCAAGGTGTCAAGAGCATTAGGAGTTTGACCCTAATCATGTCATGGTGAAGGTATGAGTTGGTGGCATGATGAGGTGAGTAAAATCAAGCATGTGAGAGATTGTATGGAATAATTTTATAATGATAATAATGTGTAGAAGCATCCATGAGAGTTTTAGGGTGAGCCTATATGGGTAGGACCTTCAAATCAAGTATGCACATAGACCACTCCTAGACCCTGCTTGGCATAATGACACATGAAGATAAATTTTTAAGGAAATTTTGAATGTATGAGCATGGACATAGAAATGATAAAATTTTTGAGCATGTTTAAAAAGTATGAGGTCATGGTTTGTAGGAAAAGCATGAAAAGTGGTTTTGAGGTCTCTTGAGTGTATAAAATGGAGGTATGTAAACTCGAGAAGAAATTTCAGATGTTCATTGGCATGTTTAACCCTTATATGGGAACATGAGTTTTTAATGAGATATGTGGAATCGTCCTATATAATTACTACATGTATTGGTTTTGGCATTAAGAGGTAATCCTTTTTGAAAAATCGTTAACACTAAAACTTGTGTTAAACCTCCCTAAATCCCTAATAAGGATCTGATGTGAAATATATTGTTTAAAACATCCTCTAATGCTCTCAAATAATTATAAAAACTATTATATCATGTATTCAAATTTCCCAAGTACCTCCAGGTGGTGGTGGTTAGTCAGATGAGAGAAAATGTACAAATATAGGCTTGTTTGTGAAGAATTTGTTATAGCAATAAAAAATTGCATTGGTCAAAGAAATAAAATGGATGGAATAATGATATAAAAACTCATAATACATGAATATTAAATTTTATATATAGGTTACACCCTTCAACTATGTTAAACTGGTCATCCAAGTTAGCTAGTTGCTAATAGATCTAATGGTGTAAATAGTGAAAAACACAAGAAATAGTGAGAAGATGAATTAGAATGTGTTTTCATAATAGAATTATGAAACCAAATTCATGGACATGTTTTTTATGACTTTTAAGTCATATATATTCTTTTTATATGTTTTTTATGTCAGTGAATATGGTGAAAAAGTTGCTCACAAGTTGACCTATATGGTTTAGATAAGACAGTGAGATTTAAGGTCATGAGATTGGTCTGAAAGACCAATATTCACCATTAGACCATATGATATTTATGTTCTATGATGGCTTAAATATCTAATAGTACCATATACATTTATCATAAGTCATGTAAATTGTCTATACAGGAGTTGGAGGTCTAAGTCACCATGACTGGTCTTTAAGGTAAACTAATAATTTAGAGTGAGTGTTGTGATGAGTTGTTCTTGAGCTCTTATCTCCTACATGGAAGTGTCTAATGCATTTTTTAATGAAATTGGTCATGTATAATATATCTATATATGTTTTTTATATCATATTTTAGTAGCTTAAGTATATTTGATCTTCACTTTTGCAAGACAGACTTTTAAGGCACACAGGCCTAATAGGATAGTTTGTCTTAAAATAGGTTTCATGGTATGAACGAAAGACACAAGTATAAATAATAATGGAGGAGGAAAATAAAGTTATATTTATACGTAATTTAATGTTTTTTAGTTTTTGGATAAATCCATATGGGCCTAAGAGAATCAATTTTTTGCATTAAAAGATAGACCTAATGTAATTAGGTCTCCATGAGACCTAAAAGTGAAATGAGGCCTAACTGAGTCATGTTAGACCAAAAGGGACTCAAATATAATTTGATTCAAGTTAAAAATATTTATTAATACCTATTCCATGGATAAACTAAGAGTTTAGGGTGTGTGGCTGATTAATTTTTATATGAACAAGGAATGGTATATATACAAAGATAGTTTTAGGCCTATTAGAAGTCTAGATTACACCCAAGCTGAAATAAGAAGTGTTTAGGCTCTACTTCAAAAATATAGATCAATATGGGAATGACCCTAGGATTTGGGTATCCTATAATAGGGTCAGACCTCTATAATTTTTAACAAAGCTAGCTCCTCTGATGAATCACTTAGCTCGTTATTCACTAAAACCTATAGGTTGCTTGGGGTGAAAAGGGAAAAGATAGAAACTGAAAGGGAAACCTAAAATAATGGTGATGATTCACCTAAAATTATATTGATCCACTCTATTTTAACTCTTAACTAACACTAATTAAATAAATAAAATACTAGATCTATATTTTTAAAAGTCTGTTATACATCAGTATTTCATGCAGAGGTTCACCAAATGATCCAAAGTTGAGGGAAGTGGTGGATAGGTAAAATGCAAGACACTAACCAACCAATGTATCCACATAAAAGCTTCAAAAAAATGACATTTTTAGCATTAAACATAACCTACATAACAATATGACTACTAAATAGGTGATACCAAAGACTTAACAAGGGAGAAGGCTCTACCACTTATGCAAGTCCATGGATATGATCACACTAGAATAAAATAATGAAATCTAAAACATAGTCTCCTATTCATTCAAAGAGGTTACAAGATCAATCATGGTAGAGTATATTCATTCCCAAGAGAAGGATATGAGAGATACATTATTTGGCATAAAAGCCTATATATATAGCAGAAAGGGAGAAAGAAAGATGGGAACAATGCATAGAAGAGTGGAGAAAAGATCCTAGTCATGAGGTGATAGCTCATTAATTTCTTTCTTTATGAATTACTTCTTATAAAAAACCAAATTTGATCAACATATATACCTCCATTTGCTCTGATATTCCTCAAGCTCCTCTCATTAGCTGAGAGATCCCACTTGAAGACAAGGGTTTGCTCTACATGATGACAAAGTCTATTTGAGTAGAATTAATGCTCTTAACTACTTCTCCAACCACCATTTCACCATCTTGGGACCCTAAGCCCACTTGATATGTTTATGAGGATCAAATCCTTGAATCTTAAAACTGATAGTGACATGCCATGAATGATGGTTAGTACCTACTTTTTTAGTGATACAACCACATCGATAGATGAGACCCTTTACGTTAATTACATAGCTGCTCTATTTACATCATAGGTCTATTCTATAGATGGAAAACCAATCTAAGATTATTTTTTTTCCTATAGTCTTTATGTCAGTATATACCTATATAATTCATATCCCCTTTATTGATTATAATAGGTCTAAAATGACCCACTTTATCTCTACAAAGACCAAGAACTCACCATATGAATAGGTCCTTCTTCTGATTATATGACTATGTCTACTCATTAGAATTAGTTCGATCTCTAATGGTGGAATGATGATATTAAAAGACTTGTTTTCCTCAATTAAAAATATCTCCTTTGGTTCAACCCTATCCATCAAAATTCCTGGGCTTTCCCCCTTTGCTTATTGGTTGTCAAAACCTGACTCAAATCATTGACCCTTTGGCTCATCTTGGTTCATTAATCTTGGAATCATCATTAAACACACTCCATTGGATTTTGATTGATTTATAAACCCTATATTTCTTGTCTGCCATTAGATTTGATTTGAGCAATTGAGATCTTACCATTTTTCACTCACGTGATTAACTTGAGGAGCTTTTGAAATATTCAAATTCAAATGGCTAGTTACTAAGGCTTTAACTTGATGTTTGCATGCCCATATCTGATGTCTGTGAAAATTGTATTTGATGTCCACATGACCATCATAGAGATATTTGAATTTTAAGGGTTACTTGATGTGGCCTAAAATTGACACCTGCACAAATGTCTCCATCTATTTTACATAAATTTTCCATACCAGATAATTATTTTAGAATTTACATTTTAGACCTTTTCCCATAGAATTTTTATCTTTGTATTTTATGTCCTCAGTTATTTTCTTTGGGATATTTATTCGGTACACTTTCCCCAAAAAAATACCTCTATAGGATTTTTGTTTTGGATAAAATGTCCTAGAGAAATATGCCATGTACTTTGCATTTTTTGTGGATAAAATGTGTGAGAGAATTCTGTCTTTAGGATTTTTGTAGCAGATAAAATGTTTGAGAGAATTTATTCTTAGCACTTTTTTGATGTGAATAATTCCCTTAAAATAATTAGGTCTTTAGGAAAATTGTTGCAAAACAATTCCCCTAAGAGAAATTTGTCTTGTTTTTGCCTTGGATAAAATGTCCAAATGAAATTAGGTCTTTGAGAAGTTTATTGTAGACATTTTGTTTGAAGGAAATATGCCTTTTTCTTGAACACTTTTCACAAATAATTATATTTTTGAAATTTTTTTTATTTCATATAATTCATCCAAAAGAAATTAGACACTTATCTAAACAACCAAAATAATTTCCCTGAAATAAATCATGCCTTTAGAACTTATGCTTGTAGATGATTTCTGTCGAGCTTTTGCAAAGACATTTTTGAAGTGAAACTTTTACTCATGGAAAAGTCTTCGATTTTTTTTTTCTTGATCCTTAAAATCCTTGCTTATTTTCTAAGGCATATACAAACTCATCCCATGGCCTTGAACTACATTGACACTATTAACATCTACTTCCAAACCATTTCTTCTCTTTCATTATTGGGTCCCTCATTTTGACATGAACATTATTCAGTTGATCTATACATGTATGGCCTCTAGAACATGGCATTGCCTCTAAATTTTTTTTTATATGTGGGCTAAAACTGGCCAATATTTTCGATGACTAATAGGGAAGCATGCTTGTTATGATTAGAGAACATAGAACATTAGTTGCTTTGAACAGTCCATTGGACATGGAGTTTTTGCCTTGGTTTAATATATTGACCTTGATCTAAACCTAGCTACCAATCTTGCTCTAACCCTCCTTGAAACAAACATGGACCAAAATAACAAAACTAAAAAGTGTCAAAAGTAATTATTGAAGGAAAACTAACCTAGAACAAAACATGGACAACAAACAAATGTGCCAGAAACTACACTTAGAGGAATTTTAACAAAACTACCCTAATATGTATAACTTAAAACTATATGTACCTTTCCTTCTAGATCAAAATGAAAGTATGAAAATCTTCCTAAATCATGCAATAAGGAATTGAATGAGGCATGTATATCCTTAACCCTTATCCTTGATGCTTTCTTCTTCTTTGTTACATTTGTCAAACTCTTTAGCATGATGTTAAATGAGAACTAAGTAGCTTCAAATAGGTCATCTATGTGCATCCAGACTTTTTCAACTTCTTCAAATGGCTCCTTAGCTGTGACCTCTAATGGTGGTTTAATGGGGCATACCTTCTTGATTTACACATTGTCCTCAGTAAGACTGGGCTTCTTCTTGGTTGTAATCTCTTCAAGCTCATCTAGGAGCTCTACATAATCCATCCAACTGTGGTCCTTGTCTTTCATTCATACCAATCTCTCATCAAGACAAAACTTCTCATTTTTCTTGGGCATCCCCAAAACAACACTATATTCCTAAATCTCCAAAACATTAATGGAATCCTTAGATGAAGATTCAACTTGATGCACTATCACATCATCTAAGTCTGCCATCCTAAGTTCATTAATCTTGCTCATGAAATCATCGTACAACTGATACCAATGGTCTTCTTCTTCAGGAATGCCCTCTACCTCAGTTTTATGTGAGTTATCTTCATGGTTACCTTCCAAATAAATATGAGCTTGTACTTAATCTATATCAACTACCATAATATCTTGAGAAAAATCTTGATTTTGGAAAATTGATATGTGATCAAGAGGTTCTTGAGAAACAACCTCTTGATGCACATCTAAGACTTCTTCATGTTGGATCTCATCTCCAACTTGTACTTGATCATGAAACACTTCCTCTTTAACATTATGAAATATTAATACATGCTTACTCTTTCCAAGTGGTACTCCAATAATGATCTCCTCTTCTGACTCTATCAATCCATCATTATCACTTATGAGCTCAACATGGAGTCATTGCTTACCTCTTCAAAGAGTGGCAAAAGATAGTCTTGGGATGACTCTAAGAGAGATGAGATATATGTGACACCTCCTTGGTCCCACTACTTGTCTTTAATATTCATGTCCTCCTCCTTCTTTTACACAGTGTTCCAGATGGCTTTCTAAGATGGAAATGACCTAGATTATTGATAAGGGAGAGATGGGGGTTGATCAGCTTTGAATTTGCTTGACTGCATGATTTGATTCCAATATAGAAAAGATAGAGGTTCTTATTTTCCCTTTTGATTCTGGTTTTACTCCTCTTTCCTTTTCTTTAGCTCCAACTCTCTGATTTGCCTATCCACATTCTCTTTTAAATAGATTCTCTTGAAGATGGTTTGTGGCTTTATGAAGATAATGAATGCAAGAAGAATCTTGAGGAGGGGTGAGAGAGGTTTGCATAGGTTCAGATCTTGATTTAACTTAGGATTTTAAATCTAGATTTGTCTCACTTTGCCCACTTTTTTGTAACATCGCCACTTGATTCCAACTTGAGAAATTGAAATACCTCATAAGGGGTTCTTGGGGAAGGATGGAGTCTTGGATCTCAATAGCAGGTTATTCCACAAAAATCTCCTTCTTTCTTTGATAGCTTTCTTGGATACATTTCTAGGGAGGAAAGGTTTGAGGAACACATGAAGAACTTGGCACAATCAAAGGGTCACTTGTAATGGTCTCGTGGAGAGGAATGGGTGGCACATAAGAAGGTTGAGGTGGTGTATATGAAGGCACATATGATTGGAAATGTTGGACCTATTTTTCTTCAAGGACTTTTAGCTTATCCTCAATGTTATGATTGTAACCACCTACATCCATCATCTCACCTGTGAGATTGTTCCAATTCACTCTCTTAATAGGTGCCCATTCTTCTATCACTTTTTACAATGACTCACTCACATGATAAATCTAGTGAGTAAGGATATCTTGGCCATAATACTTATATAAGCATAATTCTAGTGCATGTTTGTCAAGGCTCACTAAATTTCACTTAAATGATGGTATGGATGGATCTTGATATTGCTGATAAGGAGCAATACTATGATGGGCTTGTCATTCATATGGAGGATCAGGACAATATTGTTATATATATGAATGATGTAGGTCCTCATATTGATAGTGAAAATAATGAGGAAGGTAAGAGTTATAAGGGTCATATGGATTATGAGATTCATATTAGGATTGCTGATAAGGAGGTGGATAATAAGGATATTCACCATAGCTATTCATATTAACCTCATATGTTGAATGGGATGCGAAAACTAACTTAAATATGCAATGAAACATACATGGTCTACACATAACTAGAAACTTTGATTTGGAGTCACCATTGGTACTAACTTACTTGATTCTAAAATCTAATCAGAGGATAGACACACCAAGATCTTCCCACTCTTTTGGGCCCTGGTCCCATCGGGCATGTTAGAACCAGAAGTGTTGGCTAGTTTTGACCCACATACAAAAAATTGTCTAGAGGCAATGGCATGTTATAAAGGCCATGCATGGATAGATCAGTTGAAAAATTTTCATGTTGAAATTAGGAACCCAATAATAATAGAGAATAAATGGTTTGGAAGTAGGTTTTTATGGTGTTAATGTAGTTTAAGGTCATGAGATGAGTTTGCATATGCCTTAGAAAATAAGTGGGGTTTTCAAGGATCAAGAAAAAAGCTCAAAGATATTTCCATCGACAAAAGGTCCATGAAAAAAATGTCTTTTCAAAATCCTAACAAAAATAATCTAAAATCATAAGTTCTAAAGGCATGAACTCTTTTAGGGAAATTATTCCAAGTGTTTGGCTAAGTATTAGATTTCTTTTAGATGAGTTGTCAAAAACAACAAAAAGTCTGAAGAACTAATTGTTCAGGAAAGTGTTTGGTCAAAAATAATATTTCCCTCAGACAAAATGTCCATGATAAATTTCCCAAAGACCTAATTTCTTTTATACATTTTATCTGAGGTAAAAAGCAAAGACAAATTTCTCTTGGGAATATTATTCTGCAACAATTTTCCTAAAGACCTTATTATTTTGACGAAATTGATTGCATCAAAAAAAGGGCTAAGTATAAATTATTTTAGACATTTTATCCACCACAAAAATCCTAAAGATAAAATTTACTGTCCATGAAAAAATCAAAGTACAAGACATTTCTCACATACATTTTATCTGAAACAAAAAGCCCACATACATATTTATTTTAGGGAAAGTATCCCCAAAAAAATCCAAAATAAAATAGCCGAGGACATAAAATTTGAAGACAAAAAGTCCACAATAAAAGGTCTAAAACACAAAGTCCAAAATAATTATCTAGCAGGGAAAATATATGGCAAGTAGATGGAGATATTTGTGCAAGTGTCAATTTTAGGTCACATTAAGTAACCGTTAAAATTAAAATATCTCAGTGATGATCATGTGGACATCAAATACATTCACATGAACATTAAATACAAACATGAAAACATCAATTTAAAGCCTTAAGAACTAGTCATTTAGATTTAAATATTGTAAAAGGTCCTTAGGTTGAATGCACGAGTGACAAATGGCAAGATATCGGTTACTTAGATCAAATATAACGATATAAATGAAAGTTGGGGTCAATTAGTCAGGAAAAATATAATGGAGTACATTTAATTATTCTTCTAAGATCAATAGAGTGAGATGAGTCAAAGGGTCAATGATCTGAGTCATTTTTTGATAGCCAATGAGCAAAATTGGGCAAGCTCAGGACTTTCAATGAATATGGTTGAACCAAAGGAACCATTTTCAGCCAAGGCAAATAAGTCTTTTAGGGTCATAATTTCACCATCATATCTTGATCCAATGCTAAGGCATAGACATAATCATGCAGTCAAGAGAAGGACCTATGCATATGGTGAATTCTTAGTCCTTGCAAAGATAAAGGGGGTCTTTTTAGACATATTATAATCAAGAAAGGGGCTATGAAGTCTATAGTTCTACACTGACATAAAGATTATAAGAAAACCAATAATCTTATATTTGTTTTCCATCTATAGAATGGACATATGATGGAAATAGAGTAGATATGTGATTAATTTAAAGGGTCTCATCTGTTGATGTGGATCTATCATCGAAAAAGTAGGTACTAACCACCATTCATGGCATGACACTACCAATTTTAAGATTTGAGGGTTTGACCCTCATAAACATTTCAAGTGGGCTTAGGGTCTTAGGATGATGAACTAATGGTTAAATAAGCATTTAAGATCATTTATTCCACTCAAATAAACTTTTTCATCATGAAAAATAATCCCTTGTCTTCTAGTGGGATTTCTTGACCAATGAGATGAGCTCAAGGACTATTAGAGAAAATTGAGGTCCATTTGTTGATCAAGGTTAGTTTATTGGAATAAGGCACACATGCAATAATGAATCAATGAATTGTCACTTCATGATTAGGATCTTTTCTCCACTCTCCTACACATTTTTCCCATCTCCCTCTCCTCCTTTTTGCTATATATAGAGGCTTTTGAGCCAAAATATGTATCACTCAAATCCCTCTCTTGGGCATGACTAGAATCTACCAAGATTGAGCTTGTAATCTCTTTAAATGAATAGTATACTATGTTTTAGATTTCATTATACTATTCTAGTGTGTTCATATCAATGGACTTGCATAAGTGGTAGAGCCTTTTCCCTTTTTAAGTCTTTGGTCTCACCTAGTTAGTAGTCATCTTGTTATGTAGATCATGTTTAGTATTCAAAATGTCATTTGGTTGAATATTATATGTGGATACATTGGCTAGTTAGTGTCTTGCATTAGAACTTTCCACCACTTCCCTCAGCTTTGGATCATTTGGTGAACCTCTGCATGAAATATTGATGTATAGCATAATTTTGAAATTTTAGATCTAGTCTTTTACTCATTTCATTAGTGCTAGTTAAGAGTTCAAATATAGTATATCAACATCATTTTAGGTTCATCACTACCATTAGTTTAGGTTTCCATTTCAATTTATCTCTTCTCCCTTCTCACCCCAAGTAACCTTTAGGTTTTAGTGAATAACGAGCTTAGTGATGCATCAGAGGATATAACCTAATTAAAAATACTAGAGGTATAACCCTATTATATGATATACATAGCCTATGGTCATTCCCATGTTGAGCTAGATTTGTGAGTAGAACCTGAACACTTCTGCTTTTAACTATAGTGTAATTTAGACCTCTAACAAGGCCTATTTGTGTAAGCTAAGTATAAACAAGTGGATTGATAAATAAATGAGCTTGAGGAGGTTGGTAACATGTTAAAAACCATAAGGAGAGAGAATAAAATCAATTAATTATGATCATATTGGTATTCTACAAATGAAGATCAAGGACACATGACCTATTCAATCTTGACGAGGGATAGCTAAGCAAAAAAGTGTACAGGTAATCTTGAGAGAGGTTAAGTGGAGTTGAGATGAAGGAGTGATCAATGTATACTAAGAGACTATCATATTTTCATCAAATATGTGTTCTTGATTTATGATAGTGGATAGAACAGACAGAGAGTTGAGTGGAAGAAATAAGGTTGATTAATTGAGTTGATGTTTGTCAAAGAGGGAGTTGAAGTTTCCTTATAGGTTGGTGGTTAAAAAATTGGTCTTAGTTAAGTGGGTCCTTGGTCAAGAGGGAGTTAGAGCTAATGTTTAAGTTGGTACTTGTAGAAGTGTATTTTGACTGAGTTGGTACTTGGTCATAGGGGGTTGTATCCTTTAGCAAGTAGGTACTTGCTAAAGTCAAGTGGGTGCTTGATAAATCTAGGGTTGGTGCTCATCTAAATTTGATACATTGTATTATAAGATAGTTTTTACAATATTTTTTTCATTGGGTTTTATTCCCCATGAGGGTTTATCATATATGTGATGTGTTATCTTATTTCATGTTCATGTGATTGGTTCTTAATACATTGTTAGATCACTGTGTTGATTTCATAGTTCATATATCATTGGAAGTAATTGATTGAATTTTTTAAATACTGATTCACCCTAACAACCATTGTGCTTACAAAATTTATTTCACCTAAGCTTTATCTGAAATCACTATCAATAGATTACTAGCAAATAAAGTTGTTAGGTCTTAATTGAACTTAACCCTTCTACTCACCTGTAGTAATTCTCCACCAATACCTTTTCCACATCCTCTTCCATTTCCAAAGTCAAGATCCAAAATCACTCCTCAGTCGAGTTATTGTCACCTTCCCTTCAAAAGCTATCTCTCTAGTATCTCCTTCACTAAATCATATTCGCCAAACCATGGTTTCTACCAACTTAAAATCCATTACTAAGCCTATCAAAATTAACATTTCACCCCTTGTTTCTTAAAAATAAAGTGTGAGTTGTTATTTAAGAGCCATCCTCTGAAGTCTCCACATAAGTAAAAATCTCCAGGAATGATTATGACAGTTAGACATAAATGATCTCATCATTTTCCTTACCTCTTCCTCCTCTCACACCTGATGGATGTCCCACTTATGTTAGTTCCATCAATTCAATTCCACTACAATCATTCCAACATTATTTACAATTATCAACCCTCATTTATTCCACTTGATAGATTCCCATATTGGCTAACAAATTAGCCACCTTGTTGTTTTACCTAAAGCAATGGGTGCTCGACCATCTTGTAAACTAACTCAACATCATCCATGCATGGGCTAATATATTCTCTAGGTTCTAAAAAATTTCCTTTTGCTTAGCTAGATCTAGAATCACCACTTGGGAATCTCCTTCATTTTCTAAATATTCCACCCCACAATTGAGATCTAAGGAAATACCTAAAATCACTACCTAAGATTCATATTCCTTATTGGTCTCATCCAAAAACTTATAGTACATCTCTCTAATTGAAGATCCACTACAATATTTAATCACACAACCAGCTCTTGAGGCTCATGGATTACCTCAATAAGCACCATCGAAGGTGATTTTGTACCAACCTAAGTGTCAGGGTCTCCAAAAAATCAAAGCTCAATTATTATTATTTAATGGAACTACCAATGAACCTTTAAAGGTGGGGGAACTATAAATTTCCACTTATCACACATACTCATATCCCACTAAGATAAATTCCCTTGTTTTCAATTTAACTAAGATGAAACCACTTCTAAAATAGATAGTTTCATCTCGCATAGAACCCCATGTAGGGGTCTCTACTTTTATTTAAAGATGCAAGCATTCCTTTCTTTTCAAATAGTCCAAATCAAAATAGTTGGAATACATATCCACAAACTATATAGTGAGTGCTTCACATCTCCAATTGGCTAAGAGGAGAAAACATTCTGGAAGGATGAAGGCCAAGTCCATAACTAATTGAATTTACAACGAAGCTAAGACCAAAACCAAAATGAAAAATGGCATTCAAATAGAAGATGATTCATTTTTTATTATTTAGATTTACACATACAACACATTGAGTGACCTATAAATCCCATCTTCTATAATCTATTCTATGTCAAGATATGATTTTGAGATGCCAACCACACAAAATCCTTCGCTTTATGCAAACCTTCCTTCCCCTAATATAGAAATCATGCCCAAGCCAAAGACTCATCCATTAACTCTACCATTCGATAACCTAATATCACTGAATAACTCCCTGATTTCATACCAATCTAATGTAACTGATCCTATTTATTATTGATAAAAAAAATTGCTTTGAAAGATAATTTTCTAGAGCCTTTCCATTCTCCACTAGAATGGGCAAATTGCTTAGACTTTTCCTTCCAACCCATACTCACTTCCCCAGGATTAAATTCTAGATAATCGATCAATTTATTGCCCCAAAGATTTGTCAACACTTCTTGAAAATTTACCCCTTCCAAACATTCTACCAAGGGCCTATGACCATTCCGTGAATCGAACCAAAAATCTTCCTTTCTCCCATTATTCACCATCTGAAATACATTATTGGATATTAAAGGTCTACATTTAACAACAAATTCCAAACATGAGGTCCTCTAGGTGGATTAGCCATTGACACCATACTGACTAAATCCTCACTACCCAAATACTTTAATTACTAAAGTTTGCACCAAAGACTATTAGGATGAGAAACCATCATCTAAATCAACTTTATTACTAATACTATATTATGTAATTGAAGATCTTTGATGCTTTCTTCTCCCATTTTCTTTCATTTATAGACTTGAACCCATTTCATCAAAGGTATATTCTTTGACTCTCTTATCCCTTGCCACAAAAAATATTTCATTATTTTACTCAACTTATTCACCACTTACCTCAGGGGATGAAGAAATGAGAAATAATACATTGGAAGAGCACTCAAAATAGCCTTAATCAAAGTGATACGCCATACCAAAGACAACCATTTCCCTTTCCTTTAGGAAAGTCTTACCATAAATTTTTGGATCAATTCTTCCCACAACCCTGCTTTCCCCACCCCAAAATAAATGGGAACCCCTAGATACTTACTGGGTAGCTTACCAATATTAAAACCCATAATTGAAGCCAAGTTATCTTGAACAAGTATATCACAATTAACAAAATAAATTTCTAACTTACCTTTATACACTAGCTGCCTAAATGCCTATTTATAATTCTTGATGATTGATTTGAGTTCTACAACTTCTTCCACTAATGTAAAGCTATCATCAGCAAATTGATGATGAGAGGACTTTCCATGCTATCCACCACTTTGATACCCTAGAGCCTACCTACTACCTTAGGATTACTAACTACTCTCCCTAAATTCTCCACCATGAAAATGAAGACAAAAGGGGAGAGGGGATCCCCCTAGTGTAAAACATGTGAAGCTTAGAAAAATTCTATAGTGCTACCATTAATCAACATGGAGAACCTAAGGCCTGAAATATAGTTGATAATCCATTCACACCATTCTCTATTGAAACAAAACTTCTCCAAAATCTTCAACAAAAAAGTACCAATTTACCCTATCATACACCTTACTAATATCCAATTTGATAAGCATTCTTTTCTATTTATTATGAGATAGAGAATGAATAATATCATGAGCCATAATTATTCCTTCTTGAATATTTCTCCTAGGGATAAAGCTCGCTTGTTCTTGTGAAATATAAATTTCTAAAAGCAATTTAAGCCTACTTTCCATTTCTTTAGAAATTATTTTATAGGCCATATTACACAAAGCCACTAGTCTAAAATCACTAAAAGAGGCATGTGATTTACCTTTAGGAAACAACGTTAAAAAGGTAACTTTCAAGTTTGGGGCCACCTTTCTTCTTACCCTAGATTCTTCAAAAATATCCAAAACATCCCTTCCAACAACTTCCTAGAAACACTAAAAAAGGGTAGCTTTAAATCCATCAAGACCTAGGGATTTCTCTTTAGCCATTCAAATAACTACTGCCCAAATTTATTCCCAAGAAAATGGAGCCATCAAGTTGACATTCCTTTCATCCATGATCAGAAAAAGAACCAACTCAAGAAGAGATATTTGAGCCAGAAGATTTGATATATCTTCACCAAATAGTAAATATTGAAAGAAGCATACTGCCTCTTCCCTAATTTTCTTTGGAGATTCCAACAATTCCCTAGATTTTGACATGATAAAAGTAATGTGAGTTACACTCCTCCTCATCTTCATAGAGAGGTGAAAAAAGGCTAAATTCTAATCACCTTCTTGCAACTAGTTATTTCTAGTTTTTTTCTTCCAATAGATTTCTTCAAACAACAAAAGCTCCTCATATTCCTTCATAAGAAATTTTCCTTTGGCATAAGCCTGAAAATACATCCCTACCAAGGAAACATGTTCATTCAAAATAGTTAACTTTGCCTCAATCTTTAATTTTTATTGAAAAATATTCTTAAAATGCTCTTTATTCCAATTTTTGAGCCATATCTTAATATACTAAAGTCTTTTACACATTTGAAACATTAGTGATCCAAGCGGCAAAGGATAATTTTTCCACCAATTATGAAATTCACATTATTTCAAATTTGAAAGGGCATCTGTCAAGATGCGTATCACCTTCAACCACAAGAGTAAGTGGAAAATGATTTGAACCCAAGGATGATAAAACCCAACTGTCCACCTTCTAGTTACTCTCCATCCCTTTTTTATTAATAAAGAATCTATCGAGACATTCAATTATTTCCTCAAAACCCACTCTCCTATTATTCTAAGTGAACCAACCTGATTTTGACACCACATCTTCCAATTCATTATTCTGTACAAAATTATCAAAACCATGTAAAACTTGATAAGATAAAGGCACCCTCCCCCCCACCTATTTTTTCATTAGGACTAAGAATCACATGGAAATCACCCCCCAGGACCAATTTGATATCCAAAAACCTTCTCAAAATTTTAGATAGCATCGACAATAGTTGAGCCTTTAATAAAGCTCCCATTGGTCCATACACATTTATCAACAAAAAGTTGATATCATAACCAAAGCTAGAAATTCTATACACCTGCCAATTATTTATAGATTCCAAAACTTCAATCTTGGATTTAGAGGAGATCAAATCACTACCATACCTCTTAATGCCCCATTAGTTCCCATAAAGACTACATTCCACTGGTACCAATTAGAATCCATCAAAGAAGCAACTTCTGTTAAACTCGACTTAGTTTTTTGTATAAGCAAAACATCTAGTCTCTCCACACAAACAAAATGCTTAAATAAGCATCTCTTGTTAGGGGAATTCAAGCCCCTTACATTCTAATAAATAAGCTTAATTTCCCAAGAGAGGGGATTTCAACCCTCCCACCTTCTAAAATCCTTAAAAAGTTTCAAATTACCTTGTTTACCTCCCAATATTTCCCCCACCACATTTTCCTTCTTAGTTTTATGACCTCTTTTCTTCTTAGGTCCCCAATTAAGATGATCAAAGGGATAATGAATTTACAAAATTTATAAAACATCCCTAGAAAAAACTTCCCCTTCTGAGTCTTCTTCCTCTTCACCCTCTCAAATGATAAAATATTCTTCCATCTCATGATCTTCTATTCCTTCCCCTTGATCCTTCTATACCCTAGTATTTTCTACCTTGAATTGTTAAAAACATTTTAATAAAGATTTAATAGACTAAGATAATTGTTCAATAAACACTCAAATTTTCAACAAAGTCATTAGCAAAATCATCATCTCTTGCCCAAACTTTTCTAAAAGAGCCTCTATTTTTCCAAATTTCAAATTTTTAATCTTCAAATGACTCTCTTTCTCTCCTATTGACACCTTCAACAAACCTCCACCTATAGGCCCTATAACTAGACCCCTTGTTTTCATTTTAGGTTGCCATAGGGGTTTCATCGAAAGAAATTTGGTTTGAGGGGAGATCCTTCTCATTCTACAATATAATTGAATGTGCTCTATATAGAGACACTTAAAACACCTAAATGGAATTCTTTATAAATCGACCCTTTTCTTCCATTCTCACCCTACTGATTTAATCAAGATACTTTATGGAATCTCTTTATCTAAATCCATGGAAACCCTCACCCTTTCTCCCTAAATGGTCACCTCATCAATCTTAATTAGAGTGCCCAAAAATCCTCTCAACTCTACTAGATCATGCTTTCCCAAATATTCCAATGGTAAACTATACAATCTCACCCAAACTAGAAAGAATCCATTCCTAGCATCTAATGGATCAAAATTAGGGATCCAATTTTGCATCCATATCCCAACACCATTTAGAAATCCCAAGATATTTTCCTTCTCTTCTTTAGAAGAAAAAAAACACCACAAAAAAACCTTTAGGCAAGAAGATTACCTTTTTTCTAGGGCCCAATTATATTGGATCCAACTTTCACTTTCCTCGATCATCAGCCACTTCCCCGCACATTTTTAAGTTAGGGCTTGGTCAATCAAAACCTCAACCTTTCCTACAAATTCATCTGATTTTCAATTAAGAACCACAAATTCTTCTATTTTCAATCTATTATTAGAGTGAATAGAGGCTTTACCTAAATCCACCTTACCGCTCTCCCCTCAAATAAAAGCCTTTTTGTAGAGAGCCTCCCAAAAGAATCACATTTGACCTAGACCATACTAACTTGATCTCCCCCTGATCTTCTTCCAACCTCCCACTAGCCTGCCTCTCCTCCTCTAGCTTTTTATCTTTCTCTCATTCCCTCTTTTTGTCCAAAATATCCAATTCTTCCCACCAGTCTGTCACCTCTTTGACCTGCTCTTCTAGCTCTCTAATTCTATCCCTCTTTCCATGATTACCCCAACCAAGTAAATGGGCAAGCCCCACCTTTCCTTTAATTTATTGTTTTTTTTTCTCATTTGTCACTTCTCCCAAGCCTTCAACTGTCCCCTCGTTTGTGCCTACTCTTTTCCACACGCCTACTCCCATACTCATGCTATTTCTTAAAAATTGGGTACATACATTTTGATAACTAGAATGCCCAATCCAATGATGAATAGTATTCCTAGTCATGGGTTGTGGACTTACCTCTTCACATTGAACACAGGTTTCAAGCCACATACTGACATCCATCACATCAAACATAGGTTTCAAGCCACATACTGACCCTCATCACATTGAACATCGAGCCAGTAGTCTATTATATTGGATACTTTTCAAAAAAAACCCATCATAACTTAATGTGAGAACGACACTAAAAAAATAATCATTCTAAAAAATAAACCTTGAGATATTTAACTTCTATCACTCAACTCACTCACCACTAGACTATAATCACCAAATATAACTAAATTTGATTTCTAAATAACTTTAATATATAATGCATCTTTTTAATTATAAAAATTTAATCTAGAAGATAATATAATTATATATTCACTTAAATTATTATAATCCATTAATTAAAATTTAAAAATAAAAATAAAAAATAATATACATAATTAAAATCTTTAAAAAGAATACCCTTAAAAGATATGATTGAAATTTGATACTTTAAAATGATATGCATATGATTTTTAGATGTGTCTTTAAAAGAATACCCTTAAATGATATGATTGAAATTTGATACTTTAATGGGGTATTGATTAGATTGTTTTGTTAGAAAAGCCATCTCTAGTACTTAACTAATCACTATAAAGATTATTTTATTTTCTTATTTTATTTTCTTTTCTTTTCTTCCAATTTTCAATTGTTTTATTTAAGTTTGGATCTCTTTTTATCTGGTGTTTTCTTGTCATTGATTCGTTTAAAAAGTTAATTTTTTATGAATTTAGTAATATAATTAATCGAAATTATTAATATATTATTACAATTTTTTAATGAATATAATTTATTTAAATTTTATTCAACATATTGTATGCTTTCAATCCCCCAATACAAAATAAAATAAAATAAATTATTGATAACCTTTCAAAAAAATCTAATGAATAATAAATATCCGAAGAAAATGGAGACTGTCGAAACACTGTTTTGTTGTAGACTAGCCACTTTGCCCATAGTTAGCAGGTGGCCTATTTTCCTCACATCACCATGATATCAGCCAAAAAGAGCAAGAAAGAACACAAAAGCATGGAGATGCCACGAAGGTCAGAGTTTTCCGATATGTGATGAGTGATATAAATAGAACATACAATGCGCATACATCGACGTATAGTGCCAGGGTTATGCGTATAATTTGTGTGTCTGCCAAACACTGTTCATTCAAACTCAGTCCGGGTCCGAGATCTCCCTACCAGCGAGTGGAGCCCGAGACCTGTGCTAGCAGCAGTCGGGATCCTTGCCATTTCCCAGCAGTTTCTGAATCCGTTGGTTTGACTTGTCAGTAGCGGCAGGTTTTGATCAGTTTGGACAGGATGCCAAACTCTGACCCATGTGCATGTATTTTTTTGGTGCTCAGAGTTTAACCAACATTGATAAATTGGTGGGGTTTACATTTTTAAGGAATTACAAAAATTTTGTTAAAAATTTTAAATATTAAAAAAATTGTGATTGATTGCTTAATTAAAATCAATGATTATATGAGCACTGAATAAGTTTGTCCTTTTTACTATATGAATTAAACACAAATAATAGAAAAGAAGAGCATAACAGACCATAAAACTTCCAACCCAGCAAATCAGAAACACAGTGCAAAAAATTCGTGTAGTTACAAGGTAGAAAGAATGGGTTGATACAATGTCATAAACGCCAGTGACAAGGGATAAAGGAAAATTAGAGGTGATCAACTTCAAAGCATCAAGGTCTAATAGCATGTCCAACTCCACTATTGATAAAGTAACAATCTCGAAAGAACAATTGCAATCCCTCAAACAATAAGTGATGGATTTATCCTCAATTGTCATAGAACAAAATAAAGTGATTATTGAGGAGTTTATACATATCAGAATTTTAGAGACATCCTTGGTAGAACTTAAATCTTTTTCTATCGTAGATATTACTAGAAACAATAATTTGAAGAGCTAGCCCACCTTCGGGATGAATTGGTGACTAGTAAATAAGAACAAAAGGACTTGACTACCAAAGTTGAATCTATGAATCCAAATTCATGGGCTGAAGTAGTGAAGAATAGCAAGAAACCACCACCACTCGTTGAAGTAGTAATATAGGCAAAGTTTGAAAAAGATAGACAAAGGCAAGTTAAAGCCCTTAACTTATGAGTCAATGGATTAACAAAAAAATACGCTGTTATCCAAATATCGTCCACTTTCATATGCCATAATTTAGGACTGCACACTATATCACCTGACAAAGCTTGGTTCAATCAATATGACTCCTTAGTTATTTGATTTCACACAACACAAGATAGATTGGAAGCATTGAGATCAAAGAAAAAGCTATTTGGTTATACTGAAAAAAAATCTCTTGATGAAATTTAAGTAAGCTACAACAAGAAGAGGTCAAAGAAAGTAGAAAGAAAGTGTTGGAAGCTAGAAAACAAGAAAAGTGGGCTGTGATTCGTAATAGTATTGATTGGATCAAGGGTTCTCCTCCTAAATGGTGGACTAAACCTTGGCCAATCTTTACTTGACGCCATAGTTTAGAGTTGTAGTCCACAACCTGAATTACAATTGTAGTTTAGAATTGTGGTGGTTCTCTTTTTTTTTCCCCTAGGTTTTTTTAATATATGATTTTTAACTCATATATCATCTTTCTCATGGAAACCTATAAAACTAAGTAGAAACTACTTCCCTTTATACATGATACAGATGAATTATAATACATAAACTAGAGCTTTGACATGGAACAAAAGGCTCTGCTAGAGTAGCTTGCCTTTATAGAGATGGCCTCCAATCCTCTATCCAACTTGAAGGATCTGATGAATTTGAAATATTTTTATGCATATCACTAGAAAGAAGACCAAGTTTATCATTGCTTGTTGCTTTCCCCTAGATTATTTGAAGTTTATTTTATCTCTTGAAGGTCAATCTCCATTTGTAGGCTTGCAACCGAATATTACAAAATATTATGCTATCGATGAGGTACTTATAATTTGTGACTTCAATGCTCGGATTGGCTAGCTACAGTATGCTAGTCGTGATCTTCACAATGACCCATTAATGATTTATGAATCTAACCATCATGAATCAAGCCTCCAATGATATTTTTTGGACTCTGCCATGAATGTTTATTGGCAACACCTTATCAATCTAGGTGAATCTCATGACCTTCTTGTTCTAATGGTACAAAACACTTATCTAAATTTAGAGGCTTTACTCACTTTGGTCATACATGTGGAGTAAGTGTAGTAGACTATGTTATATCCTGTAAATCTTTTTCTTTGAATTTAGATTGTCTTCAAGTTTTGACTTCTCCCCCACCTCTCGTAGATCATCTTATTCTCTCTTTTCATACACCACTTTTCAAACCTAGCAAACCTTCTTCTATTGGGATCTCTTTCCAACATACTATTATTCATTTTGACCTTGTATATGATGAGAGATACACTAATACTCTTAAAATCAACTTCATGAGCATCAATGAGACTTTAGACTTAGTTGAGAGAACTAATAATCTATCTCAGGGAATTATGATGGCCCTTAATGCCTTCCCTCACTCCACACATATTAACAAACCCCATAATGCTCATGGTCATTGCCATCAAAATGCTTGGTATGATGTGGATTGCAAAAATGTTCACAAGTTAACTAAGTGTATTATGACTGAAATACCCTCTAATTCCAAGCTCATCTGAGAACTATACATAACTATCGTTAGAAACAAAAAATGATAATACTTGTATAACAAATGAAGAGCTATCCTACACCAAATATGATTCAATCCCAAGTCATTATGGAGATTATTTTTATCCCAAAAATATGTTTGTATCACTACCAAACTCTAAACATCATATATGTATGCCAACTTTCTCTATGGTGCTCCTAAGCAATTCCTCATCTAAGTGAATCCTATACCACTTAACTGTCATTTGTTCTCTAACAAGATGGCCCTTAAGGCCATTTTAAAACTCAAGTATAATAAATCTAAAGATTTAGAAAATTTAATGGATGAATTCCTCCATCATAATCCAATTGTTGCTACCATTCATATATCTAATATTTATAATTTTATTATTCCTCTTGGTTTACATCTCATATTATTCATTGCATCTTAAAAATCTAGAGATTGTCTTCAACTAGGGAAGTATCATACCATCATGATTGCACCAGGAATACTTTGGCTAAGGTTTTTGTTAAGATTCCAAGTGGGTAGAGATAAAACAACTTTAGGCAAAATTTCAAGAAATATTTTGAAGTAATCATGACTTTAGACAAAAGGTCGAGAAGGAATTAGAAGGAATCATAGAATAAGTGATCACATACTCACTCTTGCTACCATCATTGAGGAAGCAAAGGCTAACAAACATAAGGTATATTATTGTTTTGTAGACTTCTCTAAAGCATTTGATCAATGCATCTTTTGGTACATCCTTTGGAAGACAATGTTTTTAGCTCCAATTTAAAAATATCCGGACAAAGACTCAACTTTTTCATACATTAGTTACTCCCACATTGTTGTATGGTTGTGAGGTTTGGGGCCCATAGTTGAGACAAAATGGTTTCAAACATCTGAAAAGAGTTTTCATTTTCATGTTATCAAAGAATATTCGAGCCAAAAAAATGGTTCATCACTCAATAATTCTTGTAAATTTCGAGGTATGTTCACTCCTTATCTCCTTAATTTTACATGCTATAACTATGTTGCATAAGCTTTGATGTATGATAGATTGTTTCTCTGATCAGAATAGATATCCATTCTTGGCACTTCAATCTTCTATATAACTTGCCAAACAAGGATGAAAAATCTTGTTCATATCAAAAATTATGGCTCCCCTGCAGAAGCTAGCTATTGATATAAAAATATTACATTCTATTAGGTTTTCTAGTAACACTCTTCAACTCACTAAACATGAAGTCAACAAAGGTACTCATGAATAGATCAATAAATCTTACTTGAAACTTACATCATTCAATCCTAAAGAGCCTTTGAAACCAAAGCTTTTCCAATAGTTTAAATATTATTCTTGTTTTCACAAGGACATAATTCAAATACTTGGATACAAGATGAGGACATTGCCATCATGTTTAAAGATCACTTTAGCTCAATTCTGTGTTTGTTCTCATCCAATCTAAATGGAACTTGATCATAACCTCGCACAAGGTGAGTGTATATGTCAACTACATTTTGTAGAACTTGATAGTGTAGAGAATTTTGTAATCAAGTGCCCCATTTTCTATAAGATTTGTAGAATGTGCCATTGTATTTTTAGAGATTCCCATGGATCTTTGAGGAGCTTCATTTGGAATAAGGTCCATAAATATTTAATTTTATTTATTTGCGAAAAATTTCAACTTCAACAAAAAATACTCAAATTCATGTTTTTACATGCAGATCATTTTAAGAATATCAATTCTTACTTCCAAATAATAAATTTAAAGAATCTCAACAGATCATATATATATATATATATATATATATATATATATACAACTCAATACAAATCTCTAAAACAACACACATTTTACTAATTTAAAAAAAAATATTCCTAAAATAATGAAACTATTATTTCTTATTAATAATCTCTTCTATTTATTTAGAAATACTTTGACACTACCTTATTATTATAAAATCACGATGTAATATGCTCATTAAAGGCAAATCTTTGTCCCATTGAACATCAATATAAATATTAAATTCAATTAAATTATTCATGGCAAAGAGTGACGCATCAGTCTTTCTCGATGTAATTGATGCTTTGCCGACTTTCTTTCTGTAAAGTTATTGACGGTACATTCGAAAGCGAAAAATTACTACATACGACAAACTTCCATAAATTGAAATGCAGTGAGAGGAACGCATTTCTTTTGCCACAATTCGTGTAAGATCCAAATTCCTCGTTGCCTGAATCCCGGAGCCGTACATCACAAAATCGACGTATCAGCACCATTGCAAACTCTCATTTATTTGTTTTGCTTTTATAAACTTTGCGTCAAGTTGTGCTTCGACCTTAGTGCCGGCACCTAAAAGTTGCAATTGGGAATTGATTAGTTGTTAAATTGCATTAGGATGTTTGTCAATTGTTTGTTAAAATTCGTTGTTATCTGTACATTTATCGACTTTTGGGGGGTGGCGGCGGGGGAGGCGCCGGGGGAGGCGGGATCCACGCTTTCTATACCCTTTTCTTTCTCCGACTCATTTTTTTTTAATTGGGTATTGTGTTCAAATTGTCTCAACACAATTATATTTTACAGAATTTTTTGATGTTCTTGATTTTGTTGGTTTGTATTTTTAAACTTTTGTTTATATAATTTTTTTATTTGTTTAAATTATCAGAAGTAAATTTACATCTCAATAAGATTTTAATTTGTATTTAATTTATCTTTAAATATACAAGAATTTTAAGATGATTATGAATAAGCAACAAATAAGTATAATGAGTATTTTATAAATAAAATTGTTGAGTATTTACAAGTTTTGTAGAGAAAATTAAATAGTCACTAGAGCAATCATTGAAAGACCCATTTTTATATTGACACATCTCAAAACTTTCAACTGCATGTTATTAGAATTTATCTAATTATTAATATTTGTTGGATTTTATATTGTTGTTTTATAGAGCCTTGACAAATATCAAGATAGCTTCAAGTTATTATCTAATCCATTGCAAACCCCAAAACATAATATGTTTTTATTAAGTTTACATATATTGTTGTTAAATTAAGAAAAAAAGAAGAAATCTATTTAATATGTGATTGGAATAAAAACATATAAATTTTAGTGAGGTGTTTAAAAATCGGAATGAACATAATTGTCAAATCAATTTCGACGTGTCTTTTATTTTGTCTAGAATATCTCAATGCTTTGTACACTATTTGGAGAGGTGTGGAAGTTCTTGGGATATTAATTTGTTTGTTGCAAAATTTCTAAGTAAGACTTATGTCACTTTTGGGCATGTATCTTCATTGTTGAGAGAAAGGATGGAACTATATCACACTTTAATATACAATAACGAAAATGACACACTATAAAAATAGATAATTGTATGTAAGTCTTATATTTTTTTGTCTTATATTTTTTTCAAATTATTTATTTTGATTAATTAATTAGTTTTATATTATTATTTTTTAGTACCTTTATCCTAATCAACAATCATTAGGTATTTGCATTGAAATTTGGATATTTTTTAGGAAATTAGAATTTGCTATAAATTATATTTAAATATAAGAGATATTTTGTTCCAACATAAGAGATTTTGGATATCCATATTTGAAATATTAAATCTATATTAATGATATTATTGTTTCTTATTGATGGTACTTTTAATTTAATTTAATTTATATTGAATTAATTTTTTTTTTAATTAATCTTGGTCCAAGGACTTGGTGTATTGGTGAGGTACAAGTAGTTTGTACTTATCAATGCAAGTTCTATTTTCATTGAGTTTATAAGGACACTTTCAAAAAAATTAGCCATCTAGACCCCTTGAGGTATGGGTTGTACTTTTTCATATGGATCCAACATAATACAATGAGGTGTTTCATATGCAGATCACTAGGTGGACATTACAAACCCAAACCCACCCACATTTCTTGTTTAGAGAAGGTGCTCCTTCATCATTCTAGTTTGAACCTTTAGTATATTAAAAACATTATCTAACATTCTCCAATGAGATGTGAGTGAGTTGGTTAAATGGCTTGGTTGTTTTCAAACCCCACCCAAATTCAAATCTTAGAAAGGGTGTATGAAGTTGGTTGTGATTATTGATTTTATTCTCAAAAATGTTAATTTTCATTGGTTATTATCGATTTGGTAGTGACCGTTGTTGATAATAATTGATATACATCTAATATAGAGGTAGTATTCAGATGATTAATAAATTACATAGAGATCTAGACCAAAAATTATATCTCAAACTAATTTACATTCTAATAAAAAACTATTATTTAACAAAAAAAACTCTTATTCATTATATTTTAAAAATTGGAGTTTAAAATTATTGGTTTATTAATCTTGCATTATATATATATATATAATTTTATATATATATATATATATATATATATATATATATATATATGATTCTAATATTATTGGTTTCTTAATATTGCCATAACTATTATATTTCAATGATTTTAATATATATTTTGTGACAAGTTTTAATGTTTTCGTGACTTCTAGTACATGTTTATGTAAGAAATTTACTCATGCAAATTTTGTGAAGTAGTGACTAACATCAAATTCTTTTAGAAAAAAATCCAATTTTGATTTCCCTTTCTTTATTAGCATTTGTTGCATCAATGTTTATATGAAGAAAGAATAATGTTTTGACATATTTTATTTCTTTATTTACCACCTAGAAATAATTTTTATAATATTATATTATATTTTATTATTATTTTTTAATTAAAAAACCCAATGAACTTACATTATATTATGAAGTACTAATTTATAATTATAAACTATTAATTTATAATCAAAATTTATATTTTAAATTATAGTTTTATTGAATTGTATCCTTTGGATTTATGGGTCTTTTCTTAATTATTTTCAATTTTTATATTAATTTTGAAAATTGTTTTGAGGAAATAATTATCAAAACAATTTTAACTTTTATTTAAAGATGAAAAACCTAAAAAAGAAGAACATTAAGACTTTTGAGGATTATAAATATCCATAATTTAGAGATTGAGATGTTGGAATTATTCTAATAGATCAATTACAACTTAACATGCATGTAATAGTCTTGTCATATTAACTAAAATAATAAAATTGTTTACGTTTACAAATTTTTCATAAATTTCATTTAACAAATGAAATTTAATTATATTTTACAAAATAACTTTAGCTTATACAAATTTTTAAATGGCGTATGTTGTAAGAATGTCAATTATATTATTAAATGTTAAAATATATGATTTAAATCATATTTTATTTAGTCCATATCTATTAAATAATTTATGGGTCATGACACATTGAAGTGTATTGAGATTGAAATATATTTTGTTAGTGCCTTTTATCCTAACTCTTTTCTATATGATTTTTATTATTAATTCAATTTGTGAATTTATATTCTTTGTAAGTCATCTTTAGAACTAATCATAATAATCTCAAATGAATGTATAAGAAATAATAATAAGCTAAAATAGAATTAGTATAAATAAAGTTCTACATCTACATATAGTGTTAGGATTCTAGTTATAATTTCTCTCTCTACCAAATGCTATTCATTCAAACTTAGTCTAGGTCTGAGATCTCTTTACCAGTAGGTAGAGCTGAAGACATGCTTAATAGTGAGCAAAGCCCGAGAATTATGCTAGCAAAAGTCAATATTTTTGCCATTTCGTAGCAGTTTTTGAATCTGTTGGTTTGACTTGTCACTCAAGGAAGGTTTTGAACAGTTCTGAGAAATGTCAAAATTTGAGCCACGTCCATGCATATTTTGGTGTATAACATAAACATAGATAGTGGAAAGTGAGAGGATAGAAGACAATAACAATTCCAACCCAATGAATAGTAAGTACAGTGCAAAGAATAAAGTATAGTTATAGGGTAAAAGAATGGGTTGACACAATATCATAAATGATAGTGACAAGGGATAAAATATTATAGGGACATGATGTATTTCATGCCTAGATCATCCCATGAAAATTTTGTGTCCTGATGAGTTGTTTATCTCAACATATAAGACTTTAAAGTTAAACTTATAGAGTGAAACATGCATGCAGACATCAAATTTAAGCCTTGTGAAATAGTCATTTAAATTAAAATGTTCCCAAGTTGAACATGGAGATGACAAGTGTCCAAATCACACAAGCTCAAGTCAATATATAATGGCAAGCAAGAGATCGATGGTGTTAGTGGGTCCCAAAGATCTAATGGTGCATGTTTGATCATGCATCAAAGAACAATGGTGAGCATCAAGTCAAAAGGTCAGCATAAACACATTGATGACAAGTGTCAAGATCTTGAGTACCTGAATAGAGATCCAATAGTGTATAGTGACTGACAAGGCTAGTGGGCCCAAATAAATCAATGGTGCATGATCCATTGTACAAAGCAAATCTAATGATGAGTGATGGTTTAAAAGGTCAAGAAATCCTAAGATAAAATATGCAGGTGACAAGTGTCTTAATTATGTTAAACTATTAGAATATCTATGGCTCACGTTCATTTTTAAAGAGGGAGATATATAGTGTGCATGAGGTCAAGGAGTCAAAGCGCTGACTGTAGGATCCTATGGAGCAAATAAGGAACTGGTAGTTATCATAATATGAGAAGCTCATATTAAGATGGATAATTGATATCAAAAGTTGAAGATAAGATATCTCAAGCAGAGGTCAAACATGTGGTCGAGGTCAAAATAGAAAAAATCACCCAAAGGAAATCCATGTAGGAAGACACATTGGGACAAAGGATTTGCCACCCTGAGTAGGTAGAATATATAAATTCAAGATCAAACATGATCTAATTTATCAACAACAAACCTTGTAGAATCATAGATTACCATTAAAGCTCTACAAAACTTTTCAAAAGCTTTTAGACATGAGGTTTATGTCTTATGCATGATTCAAGAAATCCTGACATACGGATCTTCATTTGCAATCATGACTATATGAAAATCAATAGGGTGATTGGTTTTCATCCTTAACGGATCTATATTCAATATTTATAAGCAATGGTAGAATGGTGAATATGCAAGGAATGCTAGAAAAGGCATCAATGAGTAAGCTCAAGTGACCGATTAATAATGTAAAGGACATCAAGAATGATTGGGGAAGACAATGAAAGGCATGAATGCAAAGGAACTTTAAAAGGATTCAAGTGGCAATGGGGATTTCTTCCTAAAACTATTCTTGATCTTAATGTTCTCCATCATTCTAGAAAAGGATGCAGTGACATTAATGTAAGGAAAGGCTTGAGAAGGATTGTGATGGTGGTTATTCTAAGTTGAACTGGGCTCATTAATTCCCCCTTCAATGCCAATTTTCTCTCTTTTACCTTATTTATTTTTATAAATACTAGCTTTGAACTCTTGGTTTGGATCCCTTGGCTTGATATAAAAAAGCTCTATCAAAATCACTTTATAAAACTCTTTTGAAGAAATATAAGACATCTTAGATTCTAATTGAATGTTAAGTGTACTTTATTGAATTTTGATTTACAAAGTCTATTTTTTCTATTCATCATTTATATGGCATTCATGTACCTTTCTTCAAGTCTATTAGTTTCTTGCAGGTTGTGTGAAGTGGTTGCTAGTGAGGTTTCCCATGAAGTGTCATAAGTCCATAGTATTTTGCTTAACACTGTCTCTTTTTGTCCTTCAAGTTGCAGGTCTTTTTTCAACCTTCATGAAAAATACTTATGTTTACAACCTTGTCATAGAATCTAATCAATTCTTCTCCTAATTTGATTCATTAGTAGTCATAAAAGTATCTAAGCTGAGAGTGGATCATTAAACATTCGGTGTAGCACCTTTTAGACTAGGTTTTGTTCCTTTTAGCTTTCTTCCCTTTCCCTTTCCCTTGGTATAATTATAGGTTTAGGAGAAGAACTATGTTTTCATATCAGAGGAGATATCCTCTTAAAAAACCCTAGAGGTCTGACCCAAAATTAGGTAACCCATAGCCTAAGGTCATTCCCATGTTGGACTAGATTTGGGTAGAGGACCTGAACAATCCTTTGCTCACCTAGGGTGCAATCTAGGTCTCCAACAGGTAGTAGATGATGTTATATCCTATAACATTTTTCTTGGAGTTGAAATTATCGTCAAGTTTTGACTTCTCCCCCACCTCTCATAGTGTTTCACTAAATTTTGTCTATTTTGTATTTAAAGGAAAACAGATAGAAGGATGAGGATAAGTTATTAGAATGAACCTAGAATTGGTTTGTGCACCGTATCCAGACATTGTGAGCACTCCTCTTTGGTTGGGGAGGACTACCTTAAGATAATAAAATACTATCACAAGATGTTTTTTAGTAGATAAATGAGTGGGCTTCTAAGCTACCCACTTGTTATAGGAAGTGTGAAACTTCCCTAGAGATGACAGTTTACTTTTGAGAGATAAAATAATAATAAATAAATGAAATAGAGATAAATAAAGATTAAAAGAGCGATAATATTACCATTTTAGACAACCTCTTCACAATAGAGAGTGATAGGGTATAGGGGAGGTATTTTGTTGGTGTTTTGGAAGTTGTCTGGGTAGGTTTTGAAGAGGTTATGCAATTAACAGTCGCTGACATTGGTAGGTGTGTGACCAATTTTGGTTAAGCTGTCGAGATCAGTAGTGAGGTGGCTGATGTTAGTTAGGATACTGACATCAGTAGGGGCAATAATTATCTAAAAAGTTGTAGAGAGGTTTTTTAGTCCTGGGAAATGGTTTAGATTAGGTTAGAGAGGTTGAGAGAGTTAGAACAAGGAGTTTATGGCTTGGTTAAGTTTGCTCAGAGGACTGGTATGCATGTAAGGGGAAACAAGCAAGGAAGCTTTGTAACTCCCTCATAGGGATATGGTCAGAAGTGTGTAAAGCAGTACAAAGTAGATATAAAAACATATAAGAATGAATATTTAAATGACCTATAGTATTACTGATATACTTAGCTATGGTGGTCATTTAATGATAAGTGTCAGGTTGATGGTTTCTATCTAAGAGTCTAAAAATGAATGCCTAAACATGGATAACAAGTGATTGCGTTTGGTCCTCAAGAGCTTAGTTGTTGATGGTGATTGACTTATGCAGGGTGATTGTAAGCTTGGATGTCAAAAATAGAATGTCGAGAGCCTGAACAAGAGTAAGAATCAATTTTCTTAATTTTTATTGACCTGAACTAGTGGTTGGAGTTTGACTTATATTGTCGACATTGGCAATTCCATCGATGTTAGAATGTATCCCACTAATGTCAACCATGGGTTGATCAATGTTAATAGCCATAGAATAGGTAAACCTTTCTATTTTTGGCCTATTTTTATTTTGGTGCATGTCAAGTGTGATACCCATTATAAAATGGTAAAAATAGGAGGTTAGGAAGGATTTTACTATTTATGAATTTAGTTTGGAAGTGGGAATAAGTCTTAGGTAGTTAGGATCAGGGGACCAGGTCTTGAGGTGATTCATCAGAGGAGAATTAGTCATAGGGCGAGGTGGCCTAGTAAGGTGGCAATAGGGGTTTTTTATTAACTTAATTTAGTATTTTAAATTATTTAAATGTGTGACGAGTAAAAGTATGGATTAGGGAGATTAATTGTTATTATTAAAGTGGGCCTAGGGGGTTTTGACATAGGGAGTTACGCACGTGTGTGTGACATAATTTTGGTGTCTATATTTGCCCCTTTTGGTCTTATAATTTTTACCAGCATATTACAAGACAAAAATAGGAGTTAGATGCTCCAAGTATTGGATGAGGTATGTCCCCTCAGAATGGGAATTGATGGAGGAGAAACTAGAATCAAGTACCAGTTTGATAGAAAAGGTAATTGGGTGAATGGTGGAAAATTGAGCATCACTATGTACAATGAGATATAGTTGACAATGTTAAGAATATGCAAGGTTAAGGAAGACTTGGATAGAAATAACTAAAGCATAGATTGTAAGTGATAGCTGATAGGTCAAATCAATCAAAGTTGTATCTTCAATGGTCAATGTGTCCTAGGTATCTAAGGTTGGAAGTGCCCCTAGGAAACACAAAATGGGTTGAAGGTGATAGGATGGATTTGTTTGCCATCTACAACACCTAAAATTCATGCATGTGCATAATAGCCAATTATAGTTAGGATAAACAATGTACTCCTTGTGTAAAAGGGCCAATGAGTGAGGAAATATTCATGATCTCCAAGCACAATCATGAGGGTGAAGATTTGAGTTATCTTCAATGTCATTTTGTCATGGTTGGGGGAGATATATGTGATCTCTATTTGCCCCAATGTATGGGTAATGTTGTGTACATTTAGGTGTTTTTGTGGTGGAAAACATGTTTTAAAACGTGCCAATGTCAATAACATATGCCAATATTGATAGGATAAATTGCTGATGTCAGCATAATTAGGGAAACATTGCTGATATTGGCATGTATAAGCATCGACATTGGTATATTAGGTTAAGATTATTGTCATCGATGGCCAACCAAACTTGATAAAAGGGGGTTTGGTGGCTGACCAAGCTCATTTGTAACTTGTTGATTGGAAAGAAGAAATAGGGTGTTGAGGGTGATTTGAGATGGCAGCATAAGGAGGGGACCCAAAAGGAGGTATAGGACCATAGGTGCCAGCAGTGCTAGCTAAGAGGAGATGGTGAGATGAGATAAAAGCCCAAACTTAATTTGATTTTGTATTTGCAAGTTTTAGTTTAAATGAGAGGTGAATGTGTAGAAAATAAGATTAGGGGGGTAGAAAATAGGCTAGGGTAGGTGTAAGAGAAGTTAGGGAGATTTGGGGGTAGTTTTCTAGGGGAAATAGGTAGATTGGGATTGGGTCATTCTACCTTAGGGCTAAACCAGTCACCAACATCAGCGAGATCAATCAACATCAATCGATGGGGCACTAAGGTCAGTAGTGTACTACTGACATCGGTTGATGCATAGGCTAATAAAGTAGTGATGTCAGCATTGACATCGATGTCGATTACTATTAAAAAGTAATAAACAAGAGAAAGGGTGAGTTTGCGATCTCCTATGGGAGTAGTCAACTAACCTAATGGTTGAGCTAGCTTTAGAAGACCCTGTGTCATCTGAGTGTTGCCTACATAGCCTGGTTTAAGGCCTCAAGCTAATGTAGTTCTCCCAAAACTTAGGAAAATGATCTAAAAGGGTGGTTGTACAAAAAAGGTAAAATTATAATTGAGATGTCTAGGTTTGTTTTAAAATCCAAGTTATAGTGTTAAGAGTCAAGAATATAGGTAGTGAGGCCTAGAGTTGGAGTAGGTGGGTAATCCTAGGGTAGAGAGAGAGATAGAGGTAGTGAAGCCTAGGGTAATTAGGAAGGTGGGTTTATGGCTAAGCTAACCTCAAAATACCCCATATTGATTGAGTGTTGCCTACATATCACAATTTAGAGCCTCAAACCAACGTAGTTTTCCTAATGAGTAGGGAAAAAGGTAGTGAGGGAGTATATTAAAAGGGATGTGACCTAATTCATTTATGTATGGATGCAGGTGAGGATGGAGCTAACACTATGAGACCATCTACTGATGATGTTGATATGCATGAGGAGATATGTTACTAAGAATGAGTGGGATCATATGGTGGCTATCAGTTTGGGAGGAGTGCAGTGATACTGTCAAGTTACATAGGATGTGTCACTAATGATCACATTGATTGAGAGGTGGGATTACACCACCAACACCTTCCATCTATTGAATGAAGAGTTGATGGTCATATAAGAGGATGTTTAAATGATTCTATGACTACCACTCTAGGGTGAGGATCTTTTTGCATGCTCAAGAGAGGAACATGATATACATATGGTTAGCTTATATGTGGAGCATGCCAGTGAGGTGACCTACTATTATGCTAGTTTTACATATGAGCCACTCTACATGGCTGATGAGGAGCAACATCATCTTAGCATCTTGATGATGATTAAGATCATGGTTTATGCCCTACTCAATGCAGATGAAAGGAGATTTTTTATTACTTTGATTGGTGTACTTATGTAGATGATTGAGTAGTGGACCATTTTTACCTGGGGTCCAGTATTTTTAGCACATGTATATAAAGAGCTATGGGGTTTGAGGCTACATCAATGATATAGTTTATGTGTTAGCAATCTATTACATTCTTGGGCATATGAGCACATCGTGGTTACATGACCACTAGGGCTACCTACCACTATTTTGTCTAGCTTCAGTGTTGGATTTAGATGATGGAGAGATGGGATGGCACAAACCTAAGTGGATGGTGTCGTATGAGACATTGCCTGCTATAGGTACATGATCGAGGGCCTGATCCCTGTAGATATCATGTGGAGACCATATCTGACATATCTAGTCTTCAAAGGGTAGGTAGAGTCGTTGATTGGGTTATAGAGCTCATTATGGGTCAGGGGGAGATGGGTTGCTGAGCTGGAGATGGTACCCATGGCATGGGTTAGGAGATAGCTTGGGATCTTATAGGATATTCTACCTACCTTCCCTCAATACAAGAGGGATGACATAGAGGCATCATTGTCATTGCCTAAGGAGATTGAGGGGCTAGATTTTGAGGAGCTACTAATAGGGCCAGGTGTTTAGGACCTAAGGTGTACATCTAGCTACACATCTTGGTGGGTAGGATTGCATTTAGTGGTGGAGGTTAGGATGCCACCATTAGACTTACAAGGGCTTGTCAGGGAGAGAGATGCAATGCTACAAGTGTGAGATACAATAGTATAGGATCAAGATGTAGTAGTGTAGGCTCAAAAGATAGCCCAAGTACATGTTTCATCCTTACAAGGGTAGGTGGTGATGTTACAGGGTCAGATTGGGGCTCTGAAGGGTTAGGTTGTAACACTACAAGACCAAGTGACTATTTTATAGGGTCAAGTGACTACAATGATGATAAAGAGAGATATTTTGAGAGCAACAGTAGGTCAAGCCACTCCACCAACACCACCATAGGGACTAGTACAGGTTGGGCCATCATCAGGTGTTATGGGTCCTTCATAGATTATATCAATGGTGAGGTATTTGATTGCCTTAGATGAGATTGCTTATTATGAGAGGTTGATTATAGAGTTCCCATAAACATAGTGATATTTAGAGTTTAAAGAGTAGGAGAGGTTGATGTCACGTGTGACAACTTCTAGCTCATGTCGACATAGGTGGACAAAGAGTGGTGATGATGCTACATCTTCATGACCTTAGGGAGAGCCTCAAAGACCCTGAGTTTTAGTGTTTTCCAGTTTTGTATTTATATATGTTATATGTATACCGTCTTATGAACCAAAGATGTGAGATGTACATTTTGAGATATTTTGATGATGTAGATGATAAACATATATTTGATCATATATTTGTATATGAGATGTTCATTTATTGACATGTGTCTATTTCAGATGCATTACTTATGTTTATGATGTTGATATGGATGATGTTCATGTATTGTTATGTTAGTTTGGATGTTGACCATGTTATTTGATGTTAGACTAGCCTTCCCATTTATGTGATGGTACATGCATAGTTGATTGGTTATGTGCATCTTAGCATTTTTCCATATTTGTGATGGTGTATACACAAAATAAATGGGTTATTTTAGGGTAATGATTATGTTAGGTTAATGTTAGTATGCCATTGTTTTTGCATCTCAAATAGAGATATCGACATGTAATGTGGATGAAAAAAATAAAAAGGTGGAATGCTCATTCATTAGCAAAGACTATAATTTAGAACATAAATAGGCTAAGAAAATGAGCCGCTCTCATGCCTTATATATTTGAACCATTGTGCTTGTTAGAGAAGTGTCATTTTTACCTCATGTTAAGTGAGATTTACAGTCCCTTGAAATATTATGAGGGGAAAAAGGGGTGAATGAGAGGAAATGTTTAGATAGCACAACCTACCAAGTAGAAATGATATGTCCCTTTTGTGGGTGACTCAAGAGCTAGTATAGGCAAGTCCATGACTTAATTTTTTTTTTGTATGTAAGCTAATCAATGTGGTAAGCCTACAATGGGATTTTATATAGGTTAAGGTCATGCAAAGAGGTGAAGAGCCCCTTTACATTTATTTTTCCATTTGAGAACAAATCTTGGCTTATCCATCCTTCAAGGGAGTGGTCTAAGCATTTGTTTTAATTTTAAATAGCTATCCTTCAAGGGAGAAATCTATTGATAATAGCATAGGGAAGTTACGTAGCTGTCATTCAAGGGAGCAGTCTACACTGAAAAACATGACCAGAGATTTTAGAACCTTTTTTCAAATATCCCATTTTTTTTAGTCATAGACAAGACTATAAAAGATTAGGAGTTTTCCACTATGAGGATAAAACCATACCACTGTGTAAGTTATCTAAGTGTATAAGAGTAAGGGTGAAGAGGAAGGGAAATGAATGTAATGGTGATACTCAAGGGATGAACTCAAGTTAAACATAAAGTAAAACAATGTTGTTTGAATAAAAGAATGGTTGTAGATGCAAGGCATTTAAAGGCTCTAGTTCTGGCCTTCTTTCAAGAGAAGATAAGTGATAAGTTATTGAAACATATTTGTGAGTTATGATATAAGGTCCAAGCCAATTAGGAGTAAATTTACACTATTTCTTTTCTCCATGTTCATCACATGTTGATTTTATTTTTAGACGAGATCTCTTATATTGAAATCTCACTCTTTGAAGTTTTTTTTATAAGCATATTTGATATTCTCTTGATACACTTGGAGGTGATTGAAGGATATGAGACAATGTTCATCAAGTAATTCAAGTTGGGCCAAATGTTATTGGCAAAATTCATCATTAGTAAGTATTTCATGTAGGGAAATGTGAAGAGATGGGATCTGGACCTCAAGAGGTAAAATAGCCTCCATCTCATATACCAATGAAAAAGGCGTATCACCTGTAGGGGTTCAAATGCTAGTGCGGTAAGCCCATAAAGCAAAGGGAATGTGTGTGTGCCAATATTTGTCCATATCATTGACTACCTTCATGAGAATTTTGCTCAAAGTTTTGTTAGAAGCTTCTACCTACCCATTAGCTTGGGGATATTATGGTGATGAGAAGCTTAATTTGATTCCAAATGCATCACAAACACCTTGAATAGTCTTGTTTTTGAAAAACTTGCCATTATCTATTATAATATTGTGAGGTATACCAAAATGACAGGTGATGTGGTGGTTAATGAAGTCAATAATTATATCAACATTAGTGGAGATGAGAGGGATAGCCTTTACCCACTTGGTGAAGTATTTAGTAGCAATAATGATAGAGTGATGATGGAGCAATGAATGAGGGTTAATCTCTCTAATTATATCTAATCCCCATTGGGAGAAGGGCCAAAAGTCTTTGGCAACATGTAATGCATGGCTAGGAAGGTGAAGAAGGTTAATGTGTTGTTAACACTTAACGCAATGTCGGATTTAGTTAGCACAGTCTTGATGAAGTGTGGGCCAATAATATCCAAGTCAAAGAATACATTTATCAACCATGTGACCATTGAAATTGTTAAGGTGTGGAGCTAAAAGCTTCACCAAATGAGCAAGTTGCAGGTTGAAGGAATTATACAGTCACCGACATCGGTCAGGAGAGACCGATGTTGATCAGGAGTCAACTAGGAGATGCCAGCGTCGGTCATGGATCAGCCGACGTCAGTCACAGGCAGACAGGCAAGGACCGATGTCAGTCACCTGTGCGTCCAGAATCTATTTTCATGGACAGAACAAAATGTTTGCATGGTAGGATTAAGTGTTAGTCTTAAGTCTGCATCTCTATCTTAAGTAAGACTGTTTTGAGCCCTTGATTAGGAGGGGCATCTAATGGTTGTGATTGTATGCTCATGATCCCTAAAGTTATATAATAGGGATAGATCTTCATAGCTTATTGTAATTGTAGAGTAACAGTACAAGAATTGTATATGTGTATCAATCCAGGTTGTTGGAGTTGATTGTAATTGAGAGAGAGAGCTCTTGAAAGAAAGAGATCTGGAAAGAGATCTGTACATCTGAGAGAGGTGTGGAAGAAAATAAGTTTCTTCAATTGTATTCCGTCTATAAAGAGTTTATTACAAGTTTTTAGGGTGGTTTCTTGTATCTCTTATTGTTTGCTATTTTCTGATTCTAGTTACTTATCTTTCTGGTTTAATTTCGCATTTAGTTGCTTTCACATAGTAATCAAGATTGTTGGTTGATCCCCAACAAGTGGTATCAGAGCTCAAGTTGACTAATAGGTGTTTCAGATCTGGTTAGTGTGTATTGATTACAGGTTACTCACATGGATTTCTGTTTGAGTGGGAGAAGCAATGGCAGAAGAAAGTAAACTGAGAATGGAGAAGTTCAATGGCAAGAATTACCAATTATGGAGAATGCAAACAGAGGATTATCTATATCAAAAAGATCTATACTTACCATTAGGTGGAGTTTCAAGGAAGCCCACTGACATGGAAGATGAAGAATGAGAAGTTCTTGATAGAAAGGCTCTTGGATCTATAAGATTGAGTCTGGCATCTACTGTGATATCTAATTTATCATAGGCAAAGTCAACGGTAGAGTTAATGACTACTTTAGAAAATTTATATGAAAAACCCTCAGCTTCAAATAAGGTATATCTTATGAAGCAGTTATTTAATTTGCAAATGTAGGAAGGTGGATCTGTATCTAATCATCTAAATGATTTCCATGGAATTGTGAATCAATTAAATTCAATCAAAATAGTGTTTGATGATGAAATTAAAGCTCTATTAATATTATGCTCTTTATCTGAGAGCTGGCATAGCTTGGTAATGGCAGTTAGTAATACTACACCTGCTTCAAATATTTTAAAAGTAGATGATGTTGTTAGTGTAATCTTGAATGAAGAAATTCATAGGAAAAGCACAGAGGAAACATCAAGGAACGCTTTAAGTTTTGAGAGCAGGGAAAGGGAAAAAGAGAAGAGAAAAAAAGGGAGATCAAGGTCTAAGTCAAAGATGAGAGGTAGATCCAAATCAAGAAATGGCAGGATGATAGCCTGCTGGAATTGTGGAAAGATAGGGCACATAAGCAAAGATTGCTGGTCAAAACCTAAAGAGGACAATCAACATGAAGGTAAAGAAGAAGCAAAAGTTGCAGGTATTACACAAGATGATCTTATATTCTCTTTGCATAATAATATAGAATCTTGGGTTTTAGATTCCAGTGCCTTTTTTCATGCTACCCCTAATAGAGAATATTTTAGTGACTATGTCCATGGAGATTTTGGAATAGTTTATTTAGGGGATGATGAACCTTGTAAAATTGTTGGCAAAGGAAAAGTGCAGCTAAAAATGCAGAATGGCAACACGTGGGTGTTGAGAGATGTCATGCATGTTCCCAGCTTGAAGAGGAATTTGATTTTTGTAGGAAAGTTAGGGGATGAGGGTGGTACAGTAACTCTCACAGCTGAATCTTGGAAGGTGACCAAGGGTGCACTTGTATTGGCTAGAGGTAAGAGAGTAGGTACTCTCTATTTATGTAATTGTATTACTAATAATTCTCCTTCTATATTATCTACTTCAGATGTGGATGCAAAGTTGTGGCACTCTAGGCTCGGCCACATGAGAGAGAAGGGAATGTCTATTCTTAAGTCAAAAGGTAAGCTTTCAGATTTGAAGAGCATAGATCTAGATTTTTTTGAGCACTATATTTTTGGGAAATAGAAGAGAGTAAGTTTTGTCAAGACTGGGTCAGCAAAGAAGAAGCATAAATTGGAGCTTGTTCACACAGACGTGTGGGGACTGGCTCAGGTTGCTTCTATTAGAGGATCACAGTACTATGTCTCTTTCATAGATGATGCTACAAGAAAGGTATGGGTCTATTGTATAAAGAAGAAATCTGATGTTTTTGACGCTTTTAAGATTTGGAAAGCTATGGTTGAGAATGAAATATGTAGGAGATTGAAGTGCCTGAGATTTGACAATGGTGGTGAGTTCTGCAGCCATAATTTCAACTGGTATTGTTATATGCATGGAATACGTAGGCAAAGGATGATTCCAAGGACACCTCAGCAAAATGGTGTTGCTGAAAGGATGAATAGAATAGTAATGGAGCGTGCAAGGTGTATGAAATTGCATGTTGGTTTGCCCTTAGAGTTTTAGGTAGAAGCTATGGATACTATAGTTTACCTGATTAACAGAGGACCCTCTACAGCTCTAGATGGTGGAATTCCAGAAGAGGCATGGACAGGTAAAAAGGTAGATCTCTCATTTCTCAAAGTTTTTAGTTGTGAAGCTTTTGTGCACATTGATAAGGAAAATAGAAAGAAGCTAGATGCTAAGTCTATGAGGTGCACATTTATTGGTTATGGCTCTGATGATTTTGAATTCTGGTTTTGGAATCTAGGAACTAACAAAATAATTAGGAGCCATGATGTTATTTTCAATGAAAAAGTGATGTATAGGGATCAGCTCAAGAAGCTGAATCAATCTGGGTAGAGCATTGGAGAATTGGACGAGGTGACGGTCCAAAATGAGCTTGCAGGAAAGAATTATCACAGATAGGAAAACACAAAGACCAATGTCAGTCAGGCAGGAACCGACGTCGGCAATAAAGGAACCGATGCCAGTCAGACAGTGACCGACGTCGGCTAGTCAGGAACCGAGGTCGGTCATGTGGAACCAACGTCGGCTAGTAACAGGCTTGGAAGTGATCGAGGTCGGTCACTATCAGAGAATTTGGGCAGACAGGGTGTTGTGAATGAGTCTTAGATGCCCATCAGGAGGTCAGAAAGGGTAAGTAAACCTCCAATTTGATATTCCCCTTCATTATTCTATTTATTGCTTACTAATGGTGGAGAACCAGAGAGTTTTGATGAAGCAATAAAGGTGGAATCCAAGAATCAGTGGGAGTTAGGCATGAATGAAGAAATTGATTCCTTGAAAGAGAACCAAACATGGGATTTGGTTGAGTTGCCAGCGGAAAAGAAGACACTGAAGAACAGATGGATCTACAGGTTAAAGGAAGGTGAGAATGGACAGATGAGATATAATGCCAGGTTGGTAGTGAAAGGATTTACACAGAAACCAGGTATTGATTTTGGTGAGATTTTTTCTCTTGTAGTTAAAATGACTTCTATACGGACTGTATTGTCTTTAGTTGCTATTGAGGATTTACATATTGAGCAGCTTGATGTTAAAACAATGTTTCTTCATGGAGATTTGGATGAATAAATATATATGGATTAGTCGGAGGGTTTTGAGGTCAAGGGTAAGGAGAAAATTGTGTGCAGATTGAAGAAAAGCTTGTATGGTCTCAAGCAAGCTCCTAGACAATGGTATTTGAAATTTGACAGGTTTATGACTGAGCATGGCTATAGTAGGTGTCAATCTGACCATTGTGTTTATTTTAAGAGATTGGATAATGGTAGATATATTATCTTGTTGTTGTATGTAGATGATATGCTGGTTGCAGGTTCACACATGCAGGATATCTCTGAGCTTAAGGTGAAATTAGCTCACACATTTGCCATGAAGGATTTAGGAGCAGCAAAGAAAATCCTTGTCATGAGTATTAAGAGAGACAGGAAAAATCACATGTTGATTTTGTCTCAAGAGGATTATGTGAACAAGGTTTTGGAGAGGTTTAATATGCAAGATGCAAAACCAATAAGTACACCTATGGATGGACACTTTAAGTTGAGTAAAGATCAGTGTCCTAATTCACATGATGAGGTAGAGTACATGAGTAGAGTTCCATATGCTTCCACAGTTGGGAGCTTAATGTATGCAATGGTATGTACTAGACTGGATATTGCCCAAGCAGTGGGAGTTGTCAATGAGTATATGGCCAATCCAGGGAAGGAGCACAAGAAAGCAGACCAGTGGATTCTCAGATATCTAAGAGGGACCATCAGTAGGAATTTGTGCTATGGTGGGTCAAACACTTATCTACATGGTTATGTAGATTCAGATATGGCAGGTGATTTGGATGGCAGAAGGAGCACCACAGGATATGTTTTCATTGTTGGTGGAACGACGGTTAGCTGGATTTCAAAGTTGTAAAAGGTTGTTGCCTTGTCAACTATAGAAGTAGAATACATTGTAGTCACAGAGGCTAGCAAAGAGATGATATGGATGACACAGTTCATGGAAGAGCTAGGAAAAGAGCAAGAGAGTTGAAAATTATACAATGATAGTCAAAGTGCAATTCATTTGGCTAAGAATTCAGCCTTTCATTCAAGAACCAAGCATATACAGCTGAGGTACCACTTCATTAGATAGGTATTGGAGGATGGTGAGTTGAAGCTGGAGAAGATCCATACAGATAAGAACTCTACTGATATGTTAACCAAGCTGGTAACAAAGGAGAAGTTGAATCTTCATTCAACTTCTATTGGTCTTCATGATTGAGTTTGATGATGGAAAAGCTATAAGATGTTGTTGTACAGGTACTGGTGCAGCTGTTTATCTCCAAGTGGGAGATTGTTAAGGTGTGGAGCTAAAATCTTCACCAAATGAGCAAGTTGTAGGTTGTAGGAATTATACAGTCACCGGTGTTGGTAAGGAGAGATCGACGTCGGTTAGGAGTCGACTAGGAGATGCCAGCGTCGGTCATGGTTCGGTCAATGTTGGTCACATGCAGACAGGCAAGGACCGATGTCGGTCACCTGTGCATCCAGAATCTATTTTCGTGGACAGAACAGAATGTTTGCATGGTAGGATTAAGTGTTAGTCTTAAGTCCGCATCTCTATCTTAAGTAAGACTATTTTGAGCCCTTGATTAGGAGGTGCATCTAATGATTGTGATTGTATGCTCATGATCCCTAAAGTTATATAATAGGGATAGATCTTCATAGATTATTGTAATTGTAGAGTAACATTACAAGAATTGTATATGTGTATCAATCCAGGTTATTGGAGTTGATTGTAATTGAGAGAGAGAGCTCTTGAAGGAAAGAGATTTGGAAAGAGATCTGTACATCTGAGAGAGGTGTGGAAGAAAAGAAGTTTCTTCAATTGTATTCCTTCTGTAAAGAGTTTAATACAAGTTTTCAGGGTGGTTTCTTGTATCTCTTATTGTTTGTTGTTTTCTAATTCTAGTTACTTATCTTTCTGGTTTAATTCTGCATTTAGTTACTTTCACATAGTAATCAAGATTTTTGGTTGATCTCCAATAGAAATTCCCACCACAAATCCCATCATGGACTTCCTTAATAGTAATGGGAGTCTCATTACTAGTTAGGAATCTAAGGAGAAGACCATCGAAACCTCACTTGTAGAGAAGTCCCCCTAGTATAGTGTAAATAGCAACACATTTTATGAAGGCCCTTGTCCCATTATTAGAAAGATTAGGAGGGATAATAGAAAAGGAAAGATAATATGTGAGTTGTTTGTACCATAAGTCTTGTGGGTTGGTTATTACATTTCCTAAAAAGAGGATGTTAGATGATATGTAAGAGGGTAATGTTAAGCGATGCACAGTGACATAGATTCTCGAGGAGGAGGATGAAGAGGGTATGTGTGAATCAAGTGAATCCATCGTGTCAACAAACTTGTTTGTAGATCAAGGAATAGTTTTCTAGAGATGAGGGTCAAATGATCCCAAGAGTGTATCTACACAATGTTTATACCACTGAATTTTTTTTTGGCATAGGTAAGAACCATTAACTTGGTTAACCACTAGTTCAGAATCACCAAAAATGGTTATGGATTTGATACCCAAGAAGAGAGTTATTTGAATTCCAAGAATCAAATCCTCATATTTAGCCATATTGTTAGTGCATTTAAAATCTAGTTTAAATGACAAAGGTATAGGCTCACTGTCTAGAGGAATAATTATGACCCCTGCACCCCCACCATGTTGGCATTTAGATATGTCAAAGAATATCATCATTTGATAGGGTATGTCATCAGTGGAGAGTGTTGTAATAGATTCATTAGGGAATTCAAGATTTGAAGGTTGATTGTCAGGTAAAGGGGTAGCAACTAATTGGTCTATGATTATTTTCCCTTTAATTGATTTTTAATGAATGAACTCTAAGTCAAACTCAACAAGAAGCATGAGCCATCCAGATACACATTAGTTATGATAAGGTTTGGAATGCATGTATTTGAGAGGATTTGTATAGGTGACCACATAGGTTTTGTGATTTAGGAGATAATGTCAAAGCTTAGAGACAAAAAATACCAATGCAAGGTAAGGTTTTTGAGTGTGGTTATATTGAGTCTCATAATCAATAAGTGTGTGACTTATGTAATAAACCACCCACTCTCGATGTTGGTCATCTCGATATGCAATCATAGCACCTAGAGAATGGTCTATTGAGGAGATGTAAAGGTAGAAAGGCTTATTTTCCTTAGGTGTAATAAGAATTGGTGGGGAAAAGAGGTATTGTTTAAGTGCATCAAAGGCTTCTTGGTAGTTTGTATTCCATTAGAAGGAGACATCCTTTTTGAGGAGATGGTGAAAGGGTTGGTAGTGATCTAACAACTGGGAAATGAAGCATCAAATTGACTGAAGTTTACCTTGTAGGCTATGGAGTTGTTTGATATTAGTAGGTGGAGGCATCTCTAGGATTTCTCTAACCTTAGCAATATCAACTTTGATACCATGGAGAGAAATGATAAAACCTAAGAGTTTACCGAAAATAACACCAAAGACACATTTATTTGGGTTTATTCAAATGTTATATTGGAGAAGATGAATGAATATGGTTTTAAGAATTGTCAAGTGTTCTTGGTGAAGTTTAGACTTTTTGAGTAAGTCATCCACGTAATCTTCCATAATTTTGTGTAAAATATCATGGAAAATGTAGGTCATGGTGCATTGGTAAGTTGCACCAGCATTTTTTAGGCCAAAAATGCATGAATCAATAACAAAATGTTCCCCATGGGGTAATAAAGGTGGTCTTGAGTTGATCCTCAAGAGAAACCAAGATTTAATTATATCCATAAGATCCATCCATAAGTGATAACATCTCATGTCAGCTATTAGATCAACAAGTTGATCGATACTAAGCAATGAGAAATCATCTTTTAGACAAGCAAGGTTTAAATCACAATAGTTAATGCAAATACAGATTCCCCAGGTCACATTCATGATAGGAACAATATTAGAAATCCATTGAGGGTAGTCGATGTGTTGGATAAAGTTAATAGAGAGGAGGAGTTGGAGCTCCTCTTTGACAAGGAGAGTGATACGAGGATGCATTTTGTGAAGTTTTTGCTTAACAAGTTTAGCATTTTGATTGGTGACAACCTTATGGGTGATGATAGAGGGGTCAATACAGGCATGTCATTGGAAGACCAAGTGAAGGATTTTCTATGGTCATTAATAAATGTGGAATAATCAACTTGCTTAGAGGAATCTAAAGATTGGCAAATCTTGAGGATGCAAGGGTTATCATGAGAGGATAGGTTGATGTCAATGGTTGATTCATTTAACATAGCTTGGGTTTCAGATGGGAGTGATCGTTAGATATAAGAATCATCTGCACCTATGTAGGTGAGAATTGTGTCATCATCCTAACATTGGACATTGTTAATAGTGGGAGAATCTTCATCAATTATTTTAGGATGAATGAGAGGAAGGGACCTTATTTCCTTACCCTGATGATAGGTAAGATTCCCCAAATGGATGGCACTTATTGAAAAAAAATTAGGAGGCATAAATACCTCTGATTTTGTGGGTGATGGTAGAGAAGAAGGTGGAGAAGGAGAGATTGGTTCTTTTATAATTTATTCATGGGAGGTTTTGGTGAGTTTGTTTCGTTTGTCATATCCCACCCCATGCCTTTTTTTGGCATTTTCAATGGTGTTGCTAATAGGATATTCAATAGGCATGTGGACACCTTATTCATAAAAACCCAAACAAAATCCTTTCCAGGCACACCTATATAGGTAGTGTGAGAAAATATAGGGTTACTAAAAAAAGAGAAGTCATAGGTGAATGGTTGTGGCAAAGAAGATGGGTTGCTGACAATAGGTGCTTGATCGATTCCCCCATATGTGAAATTGGTTCAAAGATTAGGAGGGCCATAAGGGATGACCATCCCAATACAGGGGTCATAATTTAGGTACATGTGGAGGCTTCCATATTCTTGTGGAGTATAGAACATGTCTAGTGTCAATAAATGACATTCACCAAGTGACAAACGTTGAAAGGTATCCTACATGGGATCTTTGTCAAGAATTTATGTTGCTAGTATTTATGTAACCATAGGAGTGGATCTTGTGAAAGGTTTAGAATCATCATGCGAGGAGGATGATGTTTTTAATGGGATGAGAACATCATTGGGACTATAAGTCATATTACATGTTTTAAACGGAGGTGGATCAATAGGTATAACATGTACTTGTCTATCATGCTCAAACTTGACATAACAGTGCAAAGTTGAGGGTACACATGTCATAACATGTATCCAAGGTCATCCAAATAATATGTTATATTGGAACTCTCTTTACACAACATAGAAGAGATTGATAATTGTGCGGGTACCTACATAAATATGTAAGATAACAGTGCCCACCATAGTAGTTTTGGTGTTGTTAAAGGAACATAGTATTGTATCAGTTTGAGACATGCAATTTTTAGGAAGGGCTAGTTGTTTGTAGGCATGGGTAGAAATAATATTAATAATATCTCTCCCATCAATCATAACTCTCTTTATATGAGTTTGATCAATATATGCGATAATGAAAAGGGTAGAATCTTGATCTTCCAGATGTTGAAGTGGAATTTCTAAATTACTGAAAGAAATCAAGGAGATAGAATTAAGGGAGACTACCAAAAATGCAAATGTTTTGGGATCATCCAATTGTACCTCAATTTATTGCAAAGCACTATTAAAATATTGATGATGGTGTGATGAGCTTTGGATTAACTCATACTAAGACATATTCATAGGAGTTTGGTGAAGTTGTTTCATCATTGAGCTTTGAATAACATCTGAAGATGTTGTTTTAGGAACACCTAAGATGAAAATCTTAGGGTTAGTGGGGGTAGTGTCTTTGGTGAATGGATGGGTCCAAGGTGTAGTGTCTTTTTGCTTAGATTTATCATTTTGGTTTTGTGACCGTGTGGCCACATTAAATGTGTTGATTTGAAAAATTGGTGAAGAAGGTGGTACAGGGGTTATAATGACATCTCTGGGTTTGAGTTTCAGTGGAATAGTAGGAGGTACTATAGATGCCAAAGGTGGAATAACAAGAAGGTTAATAGTAGTATCATCAAAAAAGGTGTCAACATCGAAGTGTTGTTGAATAACCATGATGAGGCTTTACAATTCTCAGTATCATGTCTAGGTGAATGATGATATAAATAAACTTGTGTATCATCAAACTAAGATGGTTTCAATCCAAGAGGACTATAAGGCTTAATGGGAGGAAGAAATATTACTAAATCTTGCAATAAATGACATAAGGAAAACCTTTGGGAGCCCACAAGTGGGCTCACGCTTGTTATACTAATAGGAGTGGACACCTTCTTTGGTTTCAATGTTGGAAAGGTAATTTTACATGGTGTCTTGTTTAGAGATGGTGAAGTTACATGTTTTACTATCACTTTCTTAGTGTCAAATGTGACAGGTCTACAAGATGGTAAAGGCAAGAGTGGGGGTAGCTTAACCTTTTGTTTGGATTTGTTAGATGATATCCCAACTAAAGTAGAAGGATGTGGCCCCAAAATAGATGGTAAAGTGGAGGGCTGAAGAAGAGATTGGTGAGGTCTAGAAGGCTTAACATTTTTCTATGTTTTGGGGTGAGAAACTCCAATTTGTGGTTAAGGATTCAAATCTAATTTCACCTATGGATGAATTAAATTGGAAATGGGGTGTACGCCTAAAGTCCTGATCTACTTTAATGTAATAGATTCTTGCAAGGATGAGGGTTCTGACATAGATGATTGAACTTCTGGTGCTTTTGGTGAAGAAACTCTAGCTTTGTCAAAAACTTTAGGGTAAAGTGTAGTAAGGATATTGGTGGTAAAGGTTGACATTCATTGTGTTGGCTATGGAGTTTTAAGCCAGTCCTAAAATATTGCATGGTCAAGCTTCGTGGATTCAAGAAATTCTAGACTTTTTACCAAATGTGAGAAGGGTTTTGACAATGTTGACGTAGGCCTTATAGTTACATCTTTAAAAAGCTACAATTTTTGGGAAAGAGGAAAATTATTAGTTTCTGCTACTTTGGGCCAAAGATGAGAAACAACCGTAACAATGTCTTCTTTGGCTGAGATGGGAGAAGATACTTGATCTACCATGGGTGGAGGAGAGGTAGGTGAAGTAGGTTCCTCAAGAGGTAAAGCATAGGTATTATGGCTCCCTCAACATGTGGGTGAGGCATGGGTAAAGTATGATCCTCCATAGGTAAAAGAAGAGGTAAGAGTGATGAAATTGGAGTAGGCACAATAGGTCTCTCATTTATTATGGTAGTAGATGAGATAGACTCTTATAGGAATGAAGGCAAAGTGGGTGGGGTATCACTCTCTATAGGTGGAGGAGTGGTAGGGGAAGAAGGTTTTTGAAGACGGTATAATAAAGGAATGATGTTTCCTTCAGCATGTGGTTGAGGAACTGGTATGGTGTGGTCTTCAAGTGGTAAGAGGGTAGGTAATATTTGTGTAAATAGAATTGGGATTATAGGCTCCTCAAGTGGAGAAAAGAGTGGCAAAGGAGGCTCCTCCTCTCAAGGGATTGGAATGGGTGAAATAGGCTCTTATACTTGAGGAGGAAGAATGGGAAAAATAGGTGCCACTGAATGTGGAGGAGTCGATGAAATAGATGTCTCCTATTGAGGGGTCAGTTGAATTGAAGATAAAGGGAAGACCATATTAACCATATGAATATTATGATCTCCTGAGTTAGTTGTGGACTAGACAATATTTTGGTTTGGTGAATGGTTAGGAAAAGGGTTCTTGAATGCATACATACTTTGATTGGAAGGTGAATTAGGATTATCCAAGATGATCTCACCTCTATCAATCATATCTTGAACAATATTCTTGAGCATCTTGAAATTATTAGACTTGTGACCTTTAACTCAATGGTAACCGCAAAACTCATCTTCCTTATACCAAGTTGGGATAGGATGGGAAGGGTCAAAATGTATAGTATGTTTAATCTGAGGAAGGCTTACGACACCTTGCTACAATAGCTTCTCCAAATGGATGTATATGATTCCCTAATGGGAATATATTGTCTTTGTTCATACCGTTGTTAGAATTGCTTGGTCGGATTTTGAGAAGTGGAAGTATTTGATTGGTTTTTGGTTGTGGAAGAGGCTAACTTAATGACCACCATGTTAGTAGAGCCTTTAGCCTTTTGGTTAGAGGGAGAAGTTTTAGAGGAGGAGTCATTTGTCTTAGTATTGGGAATCTTACTGCATAACTTGACTTTGCCTTCTTCAATAACATGAACCTTAAATTTTTGTGCCATTGAAAAAGCTTCATCAAATGTGTATAATTTTTTTACCTAGAGTGTGGATGAGATGTGATTAGCATATTCCCTTGAGAAAATATCAATAAGCTCAAGTTGAGGTAAGGAGAAGAGATTTGATTGATCAAACTTCTCTAGTGAGTGAAAAAGTCAGCAATAGACTCGTCATCAAATTGTCTGATAGAGTAAAGGTCTGTTATGGAAACCTTCTTAGAAATGTTAATACAGAAATGGTCTAAGAATATTTGTGCAAGTTGGGTAAATGAGAATAGAGATCACTGAGGTATGGAGCTATACTAATTCAAGGCACCACCTAAAAGAGACATAGGGAAAGTATGAAGTAGTAACCCGTCATCATGTCTTATTAAATAACAAGCATGTCTAAATACTTGAAAGTGCTATTGTGTGTCCTCTTTACTCTAAAAATGAGTAAATTTAGGGAGTTCCCATTGACTTGGATAAGGGAAAATAGGCACAGAAGTGTGGATTGGTTCATTGCATATCTGATTATAAGATAGTACATTTTTTAAACTAGAAATAGATGTCTCTAAACTAGACATCTTGTCCATTAGCATCTTAATGAGGTCTAGAGGGGATTAGTTTGGGGGATTCCTCCTAAGTTATAGGGAAGATGATAGGAATCAGAGGAAGTGCATGACATAGATTTTTAAATTTTTGTTGGGGTAACATAAGGATAATGAGTCATAGGATGAGGTATGGGAAGAAAAGGAACTTGTCCCATGGGGTTAGAAAGTATGCCTTGGTTGGTTGTTGTTATTGTAGGTGGAATTATGGGCATGGTTAGGCTGGATGAAGGTTGAGTCATAACTCAAGTAATTATAGGTGCAAGGGTGGATGGAATAGGCACCTCTAAATTCTTGAATGTAGTGTGACTTGGTTGAACTAGTTCTGGTTATGAAAGTAGGGAAGTTACTTTAGTGTTTAGGTGAAATTGGGTGGTTGGAGATGCCATATTTTGGACACTATTTATAGTTGGGTTACTTGTCGAAGTGGTGGTTTGGGTAACCATGGGAAAAATAGTAGATGCAATTGAAACTAAGATTGTTACCATTAAAGAGGTTGGCATACCATAGATTAGGTCACCTACAGAATTATGGGTTTGGCTCATAGCAAGGTAATGCTAAAGGGTTGCCACATTACGATCAAGAAATTTAGTAAAATCTTGATCTCCCTTAGTCACAATGGGGATTTGATTAGGGCTGGGAGTATATTTTGTATCTGAAGTATGCTCCATGATAGAATTGGAAGTAAGAGGGGAAGGTGGAAGTGGTTGCAGGCTTGTGTAATCAACAAGAATTTTAGCTTGAGCTCATGTCAATACCATGCAAGAGGAGGTTTAAGTAGTCTTAAGACTCTATATTTGAAATTGAATAAATAAAATCCAAGTTTGAGCTTAAGAAAATGGGTTGTTTTAGCTTGTTATTTTGAGCAAATAAAACTACAAAGTCACTAATGTCGATATGGATGACTAATATTGGTAGGAAAATTTCATTGATGTTAGTGGAATAATTGATGTTAATAGGTAATGTCTACTAATACTGATAATGATAATCGATATCAGTCACTGTAAAATCTTGGAAATGGAAAATCTAATGTTTTTAAAAAAATAGAGGTTGAAAATAGGTAAAATATTAGATGTAAAAGGCCTGTGTAAGGAGAAATGACACTCAAAAAAACTAAGATAATAGGTTATACAATATGAGCTTTAGAAATAGTATTGATTTTGTGGATCAATATAAAAGCATCCTTACCAACTCAAAAATATAGAAGATAATTGAAAAGGAGAAAAAGAACATGCAACCAACAACTATTAAGTGTTAGAGATTAATTTTAGTCTCATGTTAGCTTATGCCTTAATCAGATAGTGAGAAGAGAGTTTGGTTATCAAAGGTACTAAAAAGCAATCTAAAGCTAGTTTTAGGTTTGTTTTGGTACTCAAGAGGGAATCTGTGTTAGACTAGGTACGTGGCTTGTTATAGGAGCTTGTTCTCCACACTTCATAAACTTGGAGCCGAGTTAGGATGCTTAGCCAAAATATACCTTCTGTCTAGAGATTATGCTCCACCAGAGAATGGATTGGGTTCTCCCCTTGGTGGTGAAATCCAAGTAGGATAGCCGGGTAAGGTAAGGTGATCCACCAAGTGATGAAATCCTGATGGCCCTTTTCTCATGTGAGTTTTGATGCTTGTTTATGTGAAAGTGATTTGGTTCTGTAACATAGGTGTACTATTATTTCTTCAAAATGCTTGTAATTACTTAGGTGAGTTAATATGCAAGAAGTAAACTATGAAATACAATAAGTTTTAAACCCAAATCTGAAATGTTGAGATTGGAATGAAAACAAAGATGAAATAGGAATATAATGCAAATTTGACTAACTTAATGTGGATGCCAGAGGAAGAAAAGAAGAGATTTTATTTTGTTTGTAAAATAAAATGACAAATTGTTTTTAGAGGCAAGGAGAAAAGAAAGACAATTTCAATTTTCCTGCCTTTTAAACAAACAAATAAAATATTGAATTTTTTGTTGTTAAGAGAAAAGAGAAGGAAGGAAGTGCAATAAATTAAATTTCACTATAATGCATCTATATGAATATTTAAAATAAGAAATGAACCCAAGGAAAGCTCCAGGGTCCCACTGAGCATGCCAAAAAGGTTTCACTAAATTTTGTCTATTTTGAATTTAAAAGAAAACAAGGAGAAGGATGGGGATAAGTGATTAGAATGAACTTGAATTTGGTTTATGCACCATATCCAGACATTGTGAGCACTCCTCTGTGGCTAGGGAGGACTACCAACAGATAAGAAAACACTACCACAAGATGTTTTTTAACAGATAAATGAGTGGGTTGTCAAGCTATGTGATTGTTCTAGGAAGTGTGAAACTTCCTTAGAGATGACAGTCCACTTTTGAGAGGCAAAATAATAATAAATAATTGAAATAGAGATAAATAGAGAGTAAAAGAGAGATAAGATTATCGTTTTAAATAACTTGTTCACAACAGAGAGTGACAACATGTAGGTGAGGTATTTTTTAGTGTTTTAGAAGTTATTTGGGTAGGTTTTAAAGAGGTTAGACAATTGATAGTGATCAACATCGGTAGGTGTGTGATCGATGTTGATTAACATATCGAGATCAGTAGTGAGGTGACTGATGTCTGTTAGGATGCCGATGTTGGTAGGGGAAATAATTATCTAGGAAGTTGCAAAGAGATTTTTCAGGTCTGGGAAATGGTTTAGATTAGGTCAGAGAGGTTGAGAGAGTTAGGATAATGAGTTTATGGATTGGTTAAGTTTGGTCAGAGGTTTGGTATGCATGTAAGGGGAAACAAGCAAGGAAGCTTTGTAACTCCATCATGGGGGTATGGTCAGAAGTGTGTAAAGCAATACATGGTAGATATAAAGAAATAGAAGAATTAATATTTAAATGACCTACTGTATCAGTGATATACTTAGTTGTGGTGGTTGTTGAATGATAAGTGCCAGGTTGATGGTTTCTGTCTAAGAGTCTGAACCTGAATACCTGAACAAAGAGAACAAGCAGATGTTGTTGGTCCTCAAGATCTTAGTTGTTGATGGTGATTGACTTGCATAGGGTGATTATAAGCTTGTATGTCAAAAATAGAATGCCGAGAGCCTGAATGAGAGTAATAATTGATTTTCTTAATTTTTGTTGACCTAAACTAGTGGGTGGATTTTGGATTATATTATCGACATCGGTGATCTTTCTGATGTTGATAGGTATCCCACCGACGTCGGCCATGGGTTGACCGATGTCGATAGCCCTCAAATAGGTAAACCTTTCTACTTTTGGCCTATTTTCTATTTTTGTGTGTGCCAAGTGTGATACCTATTATAAAGCGGTAAAAATAGGAGGTTATGAAGGAAGTAATTATTTGGGACTTTAGTTTGGAAGTGGGAATAAGTCTTAGGTAGTTAGGATGAGGGGACTATGGCTTGAGGTGACTCATAAGAGGAGAATTAGTCATAGGGTGAGGTGGCCAGGTAAGGTGGCAACAGGGGTTTTTAATTAACTTAATTAAGTATTTTAAATTAATTAAATGTGTGAGGGGTAAAAGTATGGGCTAGGGAGATTAATTGTTATTATTAAAATGGACCTAGGGGGTTTGGATAGAGGGAGTTGTGCATGTGTGTATGACATAATTTTGGTGTCTACACATAGATCATGTTGTTCTTACTTTTCATACACAAATTTATAATACTAGCACACCTTCTATTGTGTTCTCTTTCCAACATACTATTATTTATTTTGATCATGCATATGATGAGAGCTACACTAATACTCTTAAAACCAACCTCATAAGCATCTATAGGATTTTAAACCTAATTGAGAGAGTTAATAAACTATCTAAAATAATTATGACTGCTACCCTTACTTCCTTTTCTCACTCCACTCATATTACCAAACTCCATAATGCTCATAGTCATTACCGTAAAAATACTTAATATGATGTAGATTTAAAAAATGTTTACAAGTTAACTAAATGCATTATGACCCAAACAACTTCTAAAGCCAAACCCATCCAAAAATTATAAAAAACTATCCTTAAAAATAAAAAATAAAAATAATTGTATAACAAATGAAGAGCTACCCTATACCAAATTTGATTCAACCCAAATTATTATAGAGAAAATTTTTATCCAAATAAATCTATATATATCATTACCAACCACTATACATGATATACGTGTACCACCTTTCTCTACAATACTCCTAATAAATATCATTTCTTTACAATTAAATATTAATTCATAACATACTATGGTTTAGTCAAAATGTTTCATTCACAAGATCCCCTCGACGGACTTAAGGGTCACATAAATCTCTCACCCCAAGTCCATATGGGGGTAAATAATCCAAAAGAAAAGATTCACATGAAATTAATAGTCCAAAAGCAAATATATGTCCAAATGAACATGGATTCATTTAAACACTTTAATATAATTTTAAGGACCGTTTCAATTTCAAGCTTACAAGCACAGCCCACTAAAATTGCACCATCAAGAGAATGCCTAACTATTATTTCCCAAAATCTTCGAGTTTCATAGTTTTAAAAAAATGAAGGGTTTTATTCTTAATTTTAAAATATGAAATAATATAAAAATAAGATTAATTACACCAATGTCACAAATCTAAATCAATTAATAAATCCCATAAATATCTGCACATATTTTATAAAAATTGTTACTTACCTCCTTTCTTTCACCACAATCAACGTATAAACCTATCTTCCTTTCTTCTTTTATTTTTATTCATATTCTCTCCACCATTACTGCATGCCATCATTTACTCTAACAACAAGAAGAGCCTCTTGGATCCATGCTTGGACAACTACTTATGTCTTCACAAAGTTCTCTCAATATAACTATGTTTAACACGACATGTATGGTTCCCAGAGAGCCCAACAATTCCTCGAAACATGAGTTGTTATCATGCAAAAACCCTATAATTTTCTCAATTTGTTTTTTTCCACAATTATGGAGCCTTAATTTATTTTTCATATCATGAGCTTTTGACTTATCCAAAGATTTCATAATTATTCCTTATATTTTCTTCCAATACAAAAATCAACTCTTTGTTTGATCTTTGTTAAAGGTTTCATAACACACCAAATTATGCAATGCACAACAAAATGTGGTTTAATGTTCTAAGGCCAAATAAGTGATTTTTAATGATATTTTTCATGTATAACAAGGTTTAATGATAATAAACTAGACCATTATGTATTAAGATCTTCTCTTTTAAATATGATTATACAAGCAATGCAGAAATATGACGATACAACTTAGCAAGCAAAACTAAATATGATCATAAAACAACACAAGAATAAGGTTTTGCATGAAAAATTGGTATGCAAGAATTATGAAGGCATACTTAGCATGGAAAATAAGTGTTCAAAAGTGAAATTAATAATAAATATAATCATAAAATCATAACCGCAATGTACAATCCCTCTAGAGTAAAATCACATAGGATGAGTACCATGAGAATCAAACAATCACCAACACCATAGAAAAAAAACTAAAAAATACACTACTATTCAAACAACTTTGTGTGTCTGTACACATGCACTAAACTTGATCTTTCTACCTCCAACTACCATGATCTGTTGCCCTCTCCTCTATGATGATCTCCCTAAATATTCTAATGCAAAGTATTAGCTAAGATATCCTTCATCCACCTTAGTCATAGAATGAGGGTAGCTAGTCATTTAAAGAACATAAAACAACTGATGAAACTAGTATGAAGAAACACATTAAATAAATTGTTAAATTTGCAACACAAATACAAAAATGATAACATCAACATTTAATTATATAAACACTATAATGCTAAATATTCATGGTTATAATGATGACGCCATCATCTAACTAATCACAACAATAACAATAAAACAATAATTCAAACCCTCTAAGGGTAATAAAAACCATCATAGTCATAGTATTTTCCTCTAGGGTAGGGTAGGATGTAACATCTTTCCCACCTTGGAAAGTTATTTTTACGTTGAGGTTATTTTTAAAAAACATACAATTTTGTCATAAGTTCAACAAATTTATTTTTATCGAATAAATGAGGAAATGACTTATGAAATTATTCATAAATCTCTCAAGTGGCACGATCTTTAGAATATTGGTCCTATCAAACCTTGCATTTACCCACTTATCTATTATGCAAGCTTAGCTTGTGTGTCTCAAGTATTCTAATAGGTTCTATTGTTACAACTCCTAGATTCAAAATCATTAAAGCATTCCTATCAAGTACATGTGAATTATAAGCAATGTATTTCTTCAAATAATACATATGAAAAACATTATGAATCTGAGCAAGTGCTAGTGTCAAAGCAATATTATATACAACAACATTAATCACTTCTAGAACATTGAAAGGTCCTAAATCTATTATGGTTTAACACATATATTGTTTTTATGTCCAACTCAAAATTTCCTTGTTGTTTTGAAATCGACATAGATTTTATCCCTAGGCTATGGCACATAAATGAGTCCCACTTAGCGGCCAAGTGCATCCAAACCTGAAAAAAATTGGGGTTCAAACAAACCCCCTTTGTTTGTACCCCCACTTGTACTTTTCAAAGGGGCTTCAAATGAATGGGGTTCAAACGAACCTCCTTCTAATGAAGGGGGTTAAAGGTTTACTTTTCCATTTGATTAATTTTTTATTAATTTGAATGATATTTGGGAGGGCGGCGAGGGCAGCTTTGAACCCTCTTCGTTCGAACACCATGTCGTATCAAATCCTCACCCATTGAAGTGGAAAGGTACTATTGGTCTAAAGTTTCCACTTCGGATGCCACGTATTATGATGAAAAAATAAAATAAAACATGTGGCTCTACATATAAATAGGTATTTTTATGAGCTTTCTAATAATATGATTTTTTTAAAATTTTAATAATATTTAATATTTATTTTAATTTTTTTAGTAAAATATACTTATTTATAAAATAAAGTACCATATGTTTGAGGCATTGGAAGAAATAAGAGACTATGGCCAATTTTTTTTTGAAAAATATCAATGCACTCGTCTTTAATGTCCTTGTTCTAATGGTGAAAAAAATAGTCTATTTTGACATATATATTAAAAAAATACTATGAGGAGAAGACATAAGCATTGATATTCCTTACCTTGATCATTAAAAAAGTAATAAAATTTTATTTTTAATCAAAAAATTATTTAAAAAAATAACCTTACACTACGTCCATGTTTCTAAGACCTCTTTCCAAAAAATCTTGAGTAAATATTATGTTTTGAGAAAATTATGAAGAGGAGAAATCAAGTACTCAATAAAACTGTTTTTATATGAAACATACACACTGTGTATTTAGGTACTAAAAATTATATTTTTTTATTTTTCAAAAAAATGATAAATATAATCTACACTTAAAATGAAACATTTCATTAGTTTACACCGTTTTCACATTTTATACGATTAAGTCACTATTATCTATACAAATTGAGAAGTATTCACATTTTTATTTTTTGTTGGCCCCTTTGTAGCAAAAAGTGGGACATGGTATTATGCTTCAACCCACCTATTATTCACTTTACCTAACCTTTTATAATTAGTATCAAATGTTCTTCCATTTCAACAAACATTTCAGGCCCAAAAATTCTTATATCCTCTAATATGTCCTAAATGATAGGTGTTCTACAATTTTTGCTATATAAATCCTCAAAAGGTGCCATTTTAAAAGATTAATGGAAAGAATTATTATATGAAAATTCAACTAATGTAATGCATTCTTTTCATTTGTATTGATGATCTTGTAATACATCCTCATGAAATATTTTAAAACCCTGATTTACCATTTCTCTTTGCCTATCTATTTCTGGATGATAGGCCATACTAAAGTTGAGTTGTGTTCCCAAGGTTGCATTAAAATTTCAACAAAACTTATGTCACAGAGGGTCTCTATTATAAATAATTTTCTCTAGAATTCCATACAACCTATAAATTTCTCGTATAAACATTTTTTTTCAAAATTGGCGTATCATCCATCAAATTGCCTAGTATAAAATGCACCAACTTGGTTAATTTTTCAACTACCAAAAAAAATAATATAATGTTTTTTTTTAGTAAGGTTAGTGTTTGGATAAAATCCATGATAATTACTTTCCTCTTCTACCTCGAAATGTCATGAGTGTACCACAATCGAGTATGATGAACATGTTGTGCTTTTATCTATTAACATTCTAAACATATTGACACAAAATTAGTTGCATATTTATTGATTCCCTTCCAAAAAAATCAAGGTCTCAACTCTACCACTAACTTGGTCACTCTTAGGTGACTAGAATAAGGAGCATTATGCAACTCCTTCATCACTATGACTCTCAAATTATGTTTGTTTGACACATACACTCTCCCATTAAATCTTCGATGTACATATTTATCAAAAAATAATCCTTCATATCTATGATCTCTATGTTATTATAATAAGGATTTATTCACATGTTCATATGATTTATATCCTATAATAAATTCTAGAACTTATTCTTGAAATGTAATTATAATAGTAGCCATTGTTTCTATAAGCATTCTACAACTAAGAGCATTTACAACTCTATTCCATTTGCCTCTTACATAGCTGATATCAAAGTCACAATCTAATAAAAACTCATGGCATTACCTTTGTTGAGAATTCAATTTGGTTATGTGACTATATACTTAAGCACCATATTCTCAGTGTAAAGTTCAAAAGGTTTTCCTAAGAGATAATGCCTTTAAACCTATAAATCATGCAGTATGGGATCCAATTCCAAATTATGTGGAGAATTATTACCTATTTTTCATGATTTGAAAGGATTTTTCATAATTATGACTCCACAAGAATCAGTACTCTTTTTATTTCAAATAGGTGATGGATTTAGCTATCTTAGAAAATTTGGGTACAAAATTCCTGTAATACCCTATGAAACCCATAAAAATATGCACCTCATGAAACTTTTTGGGTGTTATCCTTTCCAAGATGGATTTTATCTTTTATGGATCCATAGATATCCCTTCGACTAAAATGATATGCCCTAAATATTATACCTTCATCTAAAATAAATCACATTTTGACAATTTTTCATAGAGCTTATGCTTAAAAAAGTGTTGCAATATAAATCATAAGTGTCTCAAGTGACCCTCTTCATCCTTGGAATATATCAAAATATCATCTAAAAAGACAAACATAAACTGATCTAAGAAATCGATGAACACACTATTCATGAGATTCATGAATATTGTAGGTGCATTTGTTAGCCTAAAATGTAGATCTTTAAATTTGTAGTGACCATATCTTATCCTAAAATAAGTTTTACAAATATCTTCCTCCTTGATCCTTAATTGATGTTACCTTGATCTAATGTCAATTTTCGAAAACATTGTTATCCCCCACATTTGATCAAAAATACCATTAATACGAGGTAAAGGATATTTATTCTTGATGGTTTCCTTATTCAACATTATGTAATCTACGCACAAAATAAGAATCTTATCATTATCTATGGTGAACAACGAAGGTTCTCCAAAATTTGATACAATGGGTGAGATAGTAATTTATACATATCCTAAATTTGGAATTTCAACTCTAACATTTTTTTTTGTTTTCATTCTATAGGGTGCCTTAGATTAAGGATCAAATCATAGGATGATATCAATTATAAATTAAAATTATCTTTTTTCATGCTCTAAACAATGCTACAAACTGCTTCTATGTGGTGGTGGTGGTGGAGTCAAGACCAATTTTCATTTTATTTTTATCCCACCAAAGTTTTTACTCATCGTCTAATTGGTATGCTACCCACATAGATTTTGTCACTTTAGAGTAATTTATAAAATTTAAATACTTTTACGTATCACTGAGCCACCCTTTAGTTTTATCGCATAGTGTTGTTTCATCAAATTCAAGTGGATTCACCTTTTTCATGTCACACATAATTTTTCTAGCCATATGCACTCCTGCAGCTTGATGATATTCAACATGCGCTTAATCTTTGTTTTATTCTTTATCAACATTTTCTTCCTCTTGATCTTATTCCTTGTCATTCCCTTGTACTTTCTGATCTAGGGATATAATTATATCCCTTTTCTCATTTAGGATTGTGAGGATTTTATCAAGATTAACAACTCTTTTTATGTTGCTAATAGGTTTGGCTTTGCTTATTGATTTCGAATGGAAGTATTCCCTTGAATATTTGTCCTTGCACTCACCATTTTATTTTACTATAAATAAGGAGAAAGAAAGTTAGTTTTAGTGGACTCATGAGGTCTAAGATTTTAAACTTACACTTTGATACCACATGTTATAGTATAAATCTACATCAAGATACAATGCTAGATTTAACCATTATTGAATAAGAGAATAAACTAATATAAAAAAGTACAATAATTTCCATGAGAAATCAAATCATGGCTACCAATGACTAAACAACTAATAATAATTATAATATGTTGTAAAGAGGGAGATCATCATCTTGGTCATTTACCTCCCAACCGCAAATCAATGGTCATCTACACATCTCCCCACTAGGATTAGCCCTTCCTTTCATCAATGTGAAGATAATGGTGATGAAGATATCAACAATTAATCTATAACAATGTGAAGGTACAATCACTATTACATGTATTAGTAATACAGACCATAGACACTCTTATATCTATTATGACATCACTCAAGCATGTGTAAATTAGAAACTATAATGGACAAACAATATATACAACTATAATATTACTTTTGCCAAATCACACACACACACACACATTAGACTTCAAATGAAGTTTGGTCATAGTCCATGTTAATATTATTGTATGATAGAATATACATCCAACATTATCCTTCCCATTATTAGATGATAAGTGACTTATAAAAAATCTCCATGTCTATCACTCATCATTACTTAACGTGAAGGACATATTTTTCACAAATCTCAATCATCATCATCATTCATAATAACTCACCCCAAACTAATGTTGAAATTGAATTTATATAGACCAAACATTTGGAGGCCATAACTTTTACTCTGTAACTTCATTTGAGCTCTTGTTTATGACAAAATGATGGTATCAAAGAGGAAACTATGCATCTAATGACTGTTAAGTGTGTTCTCCCCAAAAATGTCACTCATTTTTGGGATAACCTATGAACTATTTTGGTTCAACAAACCAAAATCCTCTCTTCCCTTTTTGAAAATTGTTATGAGCCTTCAAATCTTTCTTTTTTCAAGCTTTTTCAAAAATCTACGGACTCTGCAGGCTTGAATCTATGGACTCTGTAAGCTTGGAACTATGGACTCTGTAGGTTCATTTCTACGAACTTAGTTTCTATAGACTTCATAGTAAGAAATATATGGACTCTCCCATTTCTATGGACTCAAACTATGAACTCTATAGGTGGAACTACGAAATTCACAGATGGTTTCTACCGCCTCCTCAAGCTAGATTTCTACAGACTCTTTCAAAGTTAGAGAAAACTACAGTCTTGGCTTCTACAAAATTTGCAGGCAAGCTCAAATCTATAGACTCTCAAGGCCTCAAAACTATGGACTTTGTAGGCTAGTTTATCAAATATACGGACTCCCCCAGATCTACGAACTCATTTCTATAGACTCTGTAGGTTGGCTTCTACGGACTCTGTAGGAAAGAAATAGGTTCAACACTTAGCCATTTTTTCAATTGGGAAGTTCAAAGGGGTCTTCCAAGAGCCTGAAGGACAAGTGCCCTTGTAAAGGGCACATAGGAGCCAAAATGGACCCTTGAAAATTATTTGAAAGGCAACCTTGGAGGTCAGATAGCCCTTGTGGAGGGCAAGTGGGGAATAGGTAGACCATTTCAAAGGCTGAGCGACCAAAGAAATTCCTTCAAAAGGAAATCCCATGGCAAAGTTGTGAAGGAACATTTCCTTCAGACAAAAAGTTTGAAGTAATTCCTTCAGACTTTTGTTCGAAGGAAATAAGCCCAACCAAAGACAAAAACCCGCCGAGGAGAAAGAAACTCCAAGGCCATTCGACGACCGCTTAAAGGGTATGTGCCCTTGCAGGGGGCTCTCACCAAGAAAAAGGGACCTTTCTCAAGGCCCCAAAGGGTAGGTCCACTCTAGGGAAGATCAAATGACAAAGCTGAAGGAATTGCTGAGGAAAGTGAGGGGCCCATAGATGTCAAAGTTGGACATCACGAACTAGATGTTGAGATCTAAAAGTCTGACAATGTCCCCACAACCATCAATTTTAGGGTGATAAACTAGCCATTGGTTTCCTAATGATGACAGGCCTGAAGACGTTAAATTCATGGAAATGAAATAGATGTTGATATTTGAAAGCTTGAATGTAGACCCAAATGTAAAAGGCCAAAATGCCAAAGGGAAGAACTATTGATGGAAGAGTGTAAGGAATCAACAAGACCTAGGATATAGCCCTGAGAGCTCAAATGCTAGGAAAAGACAAAACTAGAAAAGGGAAAAGATAGCCTAGGATCTCAAATCACAGCAAGAAGAGACAAAGAGGAAAATATCTACGTAGAAGTAATTTCAATAGGTGGAACAGTCCACTAAGCAGATATTTTGGCTTACAAACATTGAAGGCACTGCCTGTTTGTCTCACTTAGAGTAAAGACAAAATGGACAGCTGTGTAGACATCAGAGGGGACAAACTAGATGATCTATACTTAGGAGAAGACATATGGAATGAAATGACATGCCATAGTTAAGACAGATGCCATGTTCTCAATGCAGCCCCCCTGACAGAACTAAAAATGCATTCAAGGCATTGAATGCACGGCATGGGCCAATCCATGAAACAAAGTGCCAAGTCTTTTTTGGATACTATATATTGTAATCTCTTTTATTATTTTAAGGAGATCTTCCCATTTACCAGAAGCAAAACTCTGCCTAAATTGAAAGGTGAATACTAAGACTTTGAGCTCAGATTGTAGTTCATATCATTTTATCTAAATGAGAAAGAAAGTTGTTTGCAAACTTTATGCTATCATATCTTGTATCATTTTAGGAGATTATTATTGTCTATCTTCTAAAGGTGTTCTTCATTTAATTTGGCAAGTAGAACTAGTGGAAGTAATCAGGAAGGTGTCCTGAAGCCAACTGTGGAGAGACTTTGTGCCCCCACAATTGCCTTTAGTGTGTTTTCTTTCTATTTTGTGTAAAGGACCTTGGGATGACTTTGTACCCTCATTGTCCTTCATATTTCACTCTTGGGTAGTCGAGGTGGAGACTTTGTACTACATCTTAGGCTTTTGGTTACTACGCCCTTGGTTACCAGTTACTTGTCACTACCTGTAAGAACTCCTGTTGTTCCCTGTAAGAACACTTTTGAAAGAAGAGAAGTGCCTTCAGTGTCTTCACCAAGATTTTCTCCTCTATTTGTTAACATCATCTCTAAAAAAGAGAGATGGATGGCTTATCCTACCCTTGAGTGTTATTTTCTACTTATATATATATATATATATATATATATATATATATATATAGCTCCTACATATTTATAGGAAACCTCCCCTTGATGAGAGGAGAGATTTTTCCACCTTTGATGTAGTAAACCTGAACACTAGGTTGACCAGTCTCCTTTGTTGTGGATGATAAGACCTATTTTTCTCAATTAGACAGCTGACTAATATAATATTCACCCAATAGTATTTTTGGTGACTCTATTGGGGAAGAGCGTGTAGTTTAAAGTCTCAAGCTTCACGCTGAAGTAGATCCTACTCTTTTCCATTTTTTATTTTGCAATCTAGCAAATCCATGTTATACTAGAAGCTAGAAATCTCAAGGTGTTGTTGACCTTACTTTTGAGTTGGTGCAGTAGAGTAATTTTGAGGTATTTCCTCCACAACCTCACCTTCAACAAACTAGGAGCCTTCCTCCTATCCCTACTAGGTCACCAACACAAGGCAGAGCATCTTTTTCTATTGCTAGTAGAGATTTGCCTATCCATACTCCACCCAGATTTGTTATCCCTCTTTTTCATAATCTAGTCATGGCAATTTAAGGCCCCTAGAGTAACTCATTTGGCCCACTCAATTTGACTCCACCCCTACATGAACTTCCACATAGCTCAAGAAATAACTTCCTTAAATTCTTTGGGGATGGGAGAGTTCACCCTGATGAACACATTACAACCTTCAACATAGCCTGTGGTGTAATAGGCATGGAATTTGAGGACGTGGCAATCAGGCCTTTTGTGAAAACACTACAAGGTGCTACTAAAAATTGGTTTTACCATATGTAAGCTAGATCAGTGACTAACTGGGACACACTCAAAGCTTATTTTGAAGCTAGGTTCAAGCCTATAGAAGATGCACATGCCTTATTGGCCCAGATCACATAGATGAAGAAGGAACCTCATGAACCTATGAGATATTTCATTGCCAAGTTTGACAAGCTCAGAAATAGAATTCCTGCAATTGCTCAGCCAACACCCAAAAACCTCAAATGCTTCTTCATCAACTCACAACTGCCTAAAGTGAGTTTTTTGCTAAGATGTGCTAGCCACATACACCTTGAGGTTGCTCAAGACTTGGCTACTGAAGTGGAAGATGACCTTATCCTAGTAGGAAAGATAAAGAGAGATCCAAACAAAGGTAAATCCTCTTCATCTTTTGAGTATACATCTACAGACACCACAGATCAAATGGTGAAAAAGCTAGCAAATGAACTACTAGCCTTGAAGAGACAAATGGCCTGAGGTATGTTTGCTCCTCCTAATTGGGATATGCCAATGAGGACATTTTAGAATAAGCCATATCAAGGCAATGCTACCAGGAATCAAGGGTAGCTAAATCATCTTCCTCCCTCATAGAGGAACCTTGCCTTTGAAGCACATCCAACCAACTCAATAGTTGGATATCTATAAACAAAACATGATTTATCTTTCTAACCTATGTTTGAGCAAGAAAATGATGCTGATCTCTTCACAGAGGATCAAGAAGAATTAGCTGGTGACTCCCACATTAGTTTTTTGAATTACTAGGATGAACCCAGAAGTAAAGGTGAAGTAGTCGAGGGATCATATGCTATGTTCACCTAGTCTAAGAACTAGTCAGTCCAGCAGGCTGACAAAGAGAAGACATAGGAGCAACCTCAACCAGTAATTACAATTGCTAAGCATGGAACCACTCTACCTTTCTAGCCAAAGGACCTAGTGATTGCCAAAAAGGTAAGTGCCTCAAATACCCCTATGCCTTCTACTTCAAATTCATAGGCCAGTCCTCCCCTTCCCAAAAACTAAAAGGATGAACTCCCATCCTCTCTTCCTAGTCCATTTCAGTCATTTGACATAGTCGACCATGTCAAGAAAACTAAAATCCAAATGACTAAATTTGAATTCCTATAAGCCAATCCTGAGCAGTTGGATAGGTTGGTAGAGTGTGTGAAGAATAAATCCATCCCTATAGGATAAGAGATTATAAAGGTAACTCATGATCCCCCAAGGAACATGCCCATCCAAAACAACCTTGTCATTACTCCTCCTACTGCCCCTAGGAAAATAGAACCTTTCTATGTTTCCTTGTTGATAAATGGTCACAAGCTGAGCAATTGCATTATTAATTATGGAGCTTCAGACAATGTCATGCCTGCTAAAGTGGCTGAATCCCTTAGCCTCACATTGACCAAGACATTCGATAGATGTTTCTCCATGGAGAACAAGCAAGTACCACTACTGGGACAAATCAAAGATGTCCAATTTGCATTCGCAGCCTTTCCAGACAAAAGAATCAAGATGACTATCTTGGTGGCTGACGTCCTAACATCCTATGGCATTCTGCTTGGATGAAATTCATACAAGGATGTGGGAGGAGAACTAATCATGGACCTATCTAAGGTAAGAATCCCTATCAAATGCATAATGAAGAGATTGATCCTTGAAAAGGAGGCAAAATATGTGGTCACCCAAATGTCAGCCCCTACAGCTCAAATTCTATTTGAGTCTTCAAGCAGGGGTAATTACTTCTTGACCACAGAGGGTGTTCATATTTCTGTAGATGAAAGTCCTGTAGCTAGCAATCCAAGAATTGATTCAAACAAGACATTAGAAGAATTGGTAGGGCACAGTATAAATAAAAAAGGATATTCCCTCTCTAATAAAGAAAAATCTGATAGAAGATCAGTTTTTGATGATGTTTGGATCTAGGAATTCAATGGCAACAATTCCTCTACTGGTGTTAGAGCTAGGATGGTGTTGATATCTCCTCAAGGAGATATTCTTCCTCCTTCACATGAGTTACAGTTTAGCAACACCAACAACACTGATAAGTACAAATCTATATTACTCAAATTGAAGGCTGCTCAGGATGAAGATGTCAAACTCCTTCACACCAAAGGAGATGTTGAGCTCATAGTTTGTCAGGTTTTTGATGCTAACAATCAAAACATGCACTGGACTGAACCAACAAAATAATAAGCTATGGTAGTGGACCATACTACTGTACTCCAAAGTTAGCAAAAGGAACTCTTCACAGAGAGAGCAAGGAGTTATGGTTTTTAGATTGAAGATCACGTCTTGCCATGGAGCAAGAAGAGAGAGCCAAAAGGAGTGCACAAAAAATGTGATTCTTAGTGGAGAGTTCCATTCACCTATCACTAATTCTAGGGATAAAATGGTTTTCTACTAGTTTATCAGGATAGAATGCCATTTTTATTATCTCATAATGGGCAGTGTCTGAATCACTTCAATTCTTGAAGTATTAGATAAGTTCATCTGTACATATGTACAGTCTTTATTTCTATTTTGTACTTTTCATTTTCATTTTTTGGATCCTTTCTTTTTGGGTAGCATGACTCCATATCCCAATGGCATACTTCAAAGCACTGGAGATTTTAGTTTCTACTCCCCTCAGCTATTTCAAAATTTTAACTAAGGGAAGTTCCCCAACTGGAGCCAGCTGTTGTCCCCAAAAATGTCACTCATTTTTGGGAGAAACTATGAACTATTTTGGTTCAATAGACCAAAACCCTCTCTTCCCTTTTCAAAAATTGTTATTAGCCTTCAAATCCTTCTTTTTCAAGCTTTTTTAGAAATCTATAGACTCTGTAGGCTTGAATCTATAGACTCTGCAGGCTTGGAACTATGGACTCTGTAGGTTCATTTCTATGGACTCAGTTTCTATGGACTTTGCAATAAGAAATCTATGGAATCCCCCATTTCTACAGACTTGAGCTATGGACTCTGCAAGTAGAACTATGAACTTCACAAATGGTTTCTACCAACTCTGCAAGCTAGATTTCTATGGATTTCTACACACTAGGCTGACCAATCTCATTTTATGTGGATGATAATACCTATTTTGCTCAATCAGATAGCTGACTGACAAGATATTCACCCAAAAAAGTGGTTAGTTTTATTTTATATATATATTTTTGGGTCGTAAGTGATCATATAAGGGTCTAAAATTGTATTTTACATTTTTTTCAAGATCATAAAAAAATTAGAAATTAGATATCTTTGTAATCAAACATGAACCTAAGTTAAAATTCATCTATTAGTGTATATTTGGTATTGGTGGATATATGGAAACTTTTAGGTGCAACAGAACTTGCATGTAAAATTTTCTAAATATAGTTGTTGAAAATTCACTAAAAAATGAAAGTTACTAAAAATAGTAATTTTTTAAAAATTGTATAAGTCAGTTAGTTTTAGATTTTTTAAGTAGTTTTTGATTTATTTAATTTTTTTAAATATGCTTGTCAACTCTAATTTTAAATTGAGATTTATTTAGAGACTCTATTCTAATATTTTATCCATTCAATGAAAATCAATAAGGAAATCTACTTTCTTGTAATTTATGTATTTTATGCCTATAGATATTTTGCTTAACTAATATATTTTTTCATCACAAACAATCTAAATAACACATATCAATAATATGTTAAAAAATATTTCATGTAAAGGTAAAAGAATTATAACTAGGTTTAAGCAAAACCACCATCCCAAAAATCTCATTTACAAATTTGTCATCCACCGAGAATCAAAGACAACACACTTATCTAATATCACAAGGAAAGAACATTTCATTACCTAATAGTACCAATAACAATCATATTTAAGCTAAAAACCATTCATTTATTTCAATGATTCTTTATCAAATTGAGTCTAAAAAACACCTTTTTCATATTAAAAAATACCACTTAATCTAATTAAATTCAAATTTGAATTTCAAGTATCTAAAAAGTAATTTTCTTCTCTTTTTGTAGCTAACATGATTTACCAAAATATTTTATTAATTTTGTTGACAAATATATCATAATTCAAACCATGTATCCTAAAATCCAATAACCATGACTACAATGTTTTGTATCAAATTAATCTCGAATAAGTTATCTAAGTGGTCAAAACCATGACCTATAATTTTATTATTTGTAGATTCCATATAGATTGTCACAAAACAATAACTAATTTTGTTGCATTCTATCACTAAATAATCCATGTTAAATTTCACCCCTCATTTTTATCTTATATAGTAAAATTCCTATCAACAAGGTATGGATTTATAAATATCACTACTATATGATTCGCTATTACTTTTTGATATACCTTATTACACATAATATATGGAAATATACATTGGTATTTGGCATTTATCTTTGAATTATCAGCTTGACCAAACACATTTTGTATTTGATGGAAAATATTTCAATCAATAGTTAACTTGCCCAAAATATGTTATGAATCATGCACATCTCATCAAGTATCAATAGATGCATTAAAAATGAAAATTACAACCATTATAAAATAGAGTCAATTTTTATATAGAGGTTTTGATCATCCTTGGTGAAAGTTTGAGATGAAAGTTTGCATACAACTACATTATATTATTACCAATCTACACTCACCAATATTTTGGCTTGTAGATTGTTATTCCAACCACCTACACGTCTTAAATAAGATCAAATTCACCCTTTCTAACCTATTGAAACATATCACATGGTTAAAATACTAATGTCATTTGACAAGGTTAACTAAAACTTCTTGTTTAATTAAAACTCGAGTCTACTCAAGATGTTTCATTAATAGGATCCCTTCTATGGTCTTGTGGTTGAGAGACAGATCTTACCCCCAAGACCATAAAGTGAAGAGAATATAAAAGAGAAGCTTCACACAAAATGAAGAGGCCAAAAGAAACCATTTGTATAAAAAATTGTGGTTACGTTTATCCAATTTAGTATGATTTTAATAACCATTTCAATATGAAGTTTGCAAGCACATTCCAATAAAAATCATGATATGAAGAGAAGCCTTAACTTTAATTACCCAAAATATATAAGTTTCATAGTTTTAAAAAATGAGTGTTTTCATTCTTAATCTTAAAATTTATGAAGTAATACAAGCATGAGATTAACAACAGGTTTTAAAAAATGAGGGATTTCATTCTTAATCTTATAATTTATGAAGTAATACAAGCATGAGATTAACAACAACATGTCATACATTTAATCAAGTAAGGAAACCCATAATTATCAACATAAATATTTTATAAAAACCATTACTTGCATGGACATTAAGAAATGGCATTCGATATTTGTTCAAATCCATCACCCTTGAATAGTCCCATCCTCTTTTTTGTTAATCCACAATCAACATATGCCCCCATATTCATTTCTCATTTTCATTTTCTTCCTATTCTCTCTAACCCCATTACTACATGTCATCGTTTGGGTAAGTGCACAAAGTTGGGGGACAAAAAGTGGCCTACCCATGGACATGATTTTTTTGAAATTTCTAAAATATGAACTTCTATAGATAATTTGAGATATATACACTCCAAATTTGAAGATGGTGTAAAAACATGAAATGTAGAATTTCAAGCCTAGTTTCCAAAACACTATTTTTTTTAAAATATCTAATTATAAATAGGTCAAACATCTAAAAGTTGAAGAGTAGCTCCAATTTTTCTAGAAAACATAGTAGATAGATGGTCATGACACGCACCATTTTTTTAGTAATGCTTAATATTATTTCCCTTTGGCGAAAATTTAGATAAAAGCTTGTAGCACATCACCTATATGTTTTTATATTTTTTCAATGACTACTTTTTTTTAAATGAATTGTACAAGTAAATAGATCCTAAAAATTGACAAAGAAATGGATAGTCATCTATGTGTCAGGCCTAACTACTTCAAAAAAAACAAAAATCAATTTTTTTTAATGTGTGTAGAATTAAGCATAATATGTTACCATATAATTTTTTTTTAACTTGGATCAAAGATGCACAAATCATATGAAAATGTACATGCATGTATGTTTGTGGAATTTAGTGGCCTAAAAAAGGCATAGTTAAAAAGAAAATAGTTTGAAACCTTAAATAAGTCCAAAAGTTATAAGAATCATATTTTTGGAAAGAGGAGAGCATGCTCATCATGATGGTATCAATTATTTGAATTTCACGTTGAAATTCTTAGTGTACTTGGCAATCAAATATGATTTTTTTTTAAATTTTCATACCTTTCAAAACTTGGTTGTACATTAACAGTCTAAACCTTTGGATTGAGAGTCCAAGCCATTCCCAAGCCAAAAGGCATGGGAATTGAATTCAATTTAAATACCATGATTTCATTAATAATGTGATCATGTTATTAACATGATCACATTAATTAATAACATGATCAAATTATTAATGCAATCACATTTCTTAATAATGTGGTCACGTTATATATTTTCAACATCCTAAAACATGCAGGAGTTTCACAAAAAGGAAAGTATGTCCATAAGATTATATTTACTACTCTAAATGTTAAGTATCAAAAAAACTTATACTTTAAATTTATTTTAGTAAATATAATAAATTAGGATCACTCAACATCTGATAGAGTTGGTCTCATAGTTACACACCTTACGATGCGATAAATATTTTTTTAAAATCCAATTAGGTTGATACTTAGGCATTTTTAGGGTCTAAGTATTAAACCTAGGGATTTTAGGACATAATTTTTACAATTGATGTCCATTTTTGGTAAATAAATAGTCATTGTAAAGGTTTTTGTTCCTTCTAGATTGATCCCTAAAATTTTTAGGAGTCTTAGGTTTGTCAAAATTAAAGTTTTCAAAAAACTCATTTTGAAATTGATGCAAAGTGGTGTGATTGGGTTAACATAGGTCACATTAATAACTTATAGACATCAAATGACCACTTTGTGTTAATTTCACTTATTCATCATCCCTCCCTCATCCTTGATCACTTATGATTCATGCCTCATCACCCCTAATCACTCTCTCATCATTCCTAATTGTCCCTAATCAATCCTTCATTGAACCTCACTGTCCCTAGCCATCTCTAATCACTCCTTCATAATCCCTGATTACTCCCTCATTAACCCTCACTATCCCTAGTCATTCCTAATCATTCACTATTCATCCCTCATTATTTATTAAAAATTAGGGTCACTCAGCATCTGATAGAGTTAGTCTCATAACTACATGCTTACGATGTGGAACATAGTTTTTCAAAATCCAATATGGTTAGTACTTCAACATTTTCAGGGTTTAGGTATTAAAACTAGGGATTTTAGTACACAACTTTTATAATTGATGTTCATTTTTGGTAAACATATAGTCATTTTTAGGTTTTTGTGCCTTTTAGATTGATTCCTTATATTTAAAGGAGTCCTAATTTTGTCAAAATTGATGTTTGAAAACTACTCATTTTGAACTTTATCCAAAGTGGTGTGATTGGGGTAGTGTAGGTCATATTGATGCCATACACACATAAAATTACCAATTTGTGTTAATTTAATTTATTAATCATCCCGCCATCATCCTTGATCACTTCTTACTTATCCCTCATTACCCCTAATCACTCTGACATATCATTACTCATTGTCCCTGATCATTCCTTCATTGACCCTCACTATCTCTAGTCATCTCTAATCACTCCCTTAACATCCATAATCACTCTTTCATTCACCCTCACTATCCCTCATCATCCCTAATCACTCCCTCCCTATCCTTCATGGTCCCTAATCACTCTTTCCTCATCACTCATCATCCCTAATCTCTTCGTCATCTCTATTCACTCCCTCCTTATCCATAATCACTCCCTCATTGACATTCATTATCCCTCATCATCTCTAATCACTCAAAATTATCATCCCTAATCACTCTTTCATTGATTATCACCATACCTCATCATCTATAATCTCTTCATGCTCATCCCTCATAATCCCTAATCAATATTTCTTCATCCATCATCATCACTAATCATTCCTTCATTGACCCTCACCATCCCTCACCATCACTCATCACTCCATCATTGATCCTCACCATCCCTCACCATCACACATCATCTGATATAAGTATATACTCTAAATATATCTTGATTCTAATCATATATTTTTTAATACATTAGAATAGAAATTAACTCTTTTCTAGGAGTTGTGTTGTCAATACCCATTTGTGATAGTCAATTTTATTAATGAATGAATTAGATGATCTTCCAAATTTATAGTAAATTAACATAATTACTAACACAAAATAGAGTCTATATTTTAGTTCATCAAATTATCTTTTTTGTGCATCTAACTAGATAAAAGTTTATTCGGATCCACCTTTGGTAGTTTAGTTCAAAAGATAAAAATTAAACACAAATCTCTTTTATAATTTTATAATTCTGAGAAGAATTGAAATAGATTCAAAATTATTTATTATTTTCCATTCCTATATGACTTGAATCTTGGTCAAGTTCATACATGGATTAGTTTTGTGTGTATTGTGTCCCAAATATTTTATCTCTTACATGAAAAATGAATAGTTACTCATGTTATCATAAAAATATGTTTCTACAAAATGTGAAACACTATTTTATCATGGTGTAGATTTTCATCCCATGTTTTCTAAATATTAAGATATCATCAAGGTAGATTAAAATAATGCCATATGTAAAGGGCCTGAGGATGTCGTTTAACATCTTGAAATGAATGAATTTTTTACATGAGTTAACATAAAATGCATAATGGTAGATATATGGTTGAATAGATGTAAAACATCACACACCTATAATGGGAAGATGTCATAAAGGATTGCATCTTTAAAATTTTTGATTTTATACACCAAGTGACACTTCTAGGTGATCCATTTCTCAAGGACTAAACTAGACCATACACTAGCTTATGGCTATGGATGATGTATAAATTTCAAGTTCAATTTTTTCAAATATGCTTTAGGATAAATTAAATTCTTTTGACTTCCATTGGAAATGATGAAGTGTATTGGCTCACCATTGATCTACATTTATTAATGAAATAATATTTTTAGTTCATATAATTTCTTGTTGGGGGAAGTAGAGATACTTTTAGTACTGACCATATCATTGGGTTCGTAATCTATTATCTTCTTACCGTTTTATAATGCTAGATAAATTATACCCAATTCTCAAGATGTGCAAGTAGAGAAATCATAGTGTGACACTCTTCATTGGATTGAATATTGAATTTATGAATAAAGCACAACTTTTCAATCTTGGACTACTTGTTCTAATCATTTGAAAATTATTTACACTCTCTAGTATGATGAATCAATCAAGAGACATAGAAATAGAAGGCCTTTAATGTAATTATTTGGATCATAAAATGTCCTCATATGGAAAGCAATTGATTGGTTTCAAGAAATCATATATCTTGGTGATTCTCATGTATTTACTACCCATTTTTGGTGTTATGGAGGTTTTAATTGCATCTCTTTTTTTGGTGGATTTTCAATTTTCAATTACATCATTTCTAATAGGCCCATATTTTATCATAGGTGTTAAATATTTATGTTTCAAATTTGCCTCCACATCATTTTGATCACTATGTCTTATATTTTATGCTAGCACTCAACTCTCCACTTGTAACTCCTAACATTGTTAAACCCCAATAAAATACCACCATAAAGTTATTAGATGGAGTGATTAATGATTAACAATGATGAGGAGGAATTGAGTAGAGATAATGAGGGAGTAAATAGGGATGATGAGGGATGGTGAGGGTCAATGAGGGAGTGATTAATGAGGATGAAGGAGTGATTAGGAAAGATGAGGGATGGTAAGGATTAATGAGGGAGTGATTAGAGGTGATGAGGGATGAGGAATGAGTGATTAGATATGATGAGGTATGATCAAGAAGTGATTAGGGATGTTGAGGGATGGTGAGGGTCAACTAGGGAGTGATTAGGGGTGATGAGGGAGAAATAATAAATGATAAGGAATGGTAAGGGTCAATAAGAGAGTGATTAGGGATGATGATGGATGAGGAGGGAGTAATTAGGGATGATGAAGTGGTGCTTAGGGATGGTGAGATCCAATGACATAGTGATTAGGGATGATGAAGGTTGGTGAGGGCTAATGAAGGAGTGATTAGGGATGGTGAGGGAGTGATTAAAGATAATGAGGGATGTTGAGGGTCAATGAGGGAGTGATGAGGGATAATGAGGGATGAGGAGTGAGTTATTAGTGATGTTGAGGATAGTGAGGGTCAATGAGGGAGTAATCAAGGATGATGAGGTAGTGATTATAGATGACTAGGGATAGTGTGGTTTAATGAGGGAGTGGTTAGGGACAATAAAGAATGATGAGTGATTAGGGGTGATGAGGCATGAGTAGTAAGTGATCAGGGATGGGGGAGGGATGATGAACAAGTTAAATTAGCATAAAGTGGTCATTTAACATGTGCAAGTCATCAATGTGACCTATGCTACACCAATCACATCACTTTTCATCAAATTCAAAGTGATTAGCTTACAAACTTCAATTTTGACAAACTTAAGAATCCTAAAAATGCTAGGAATCAATCCAGAAGACATAAAAACCTAAAAAATGACTATATTTTTACCAAAAATGGACATCAATTGCAAAAATTATGTCCTAAAATCCATAGGTTTAATACTTAGACACTAAAAATACCTAAGTACTAACTTGATTAGATTTTCAAAAAGTAATTTCCACATCATAAGGCATACAACTATGAAACCAACTCTATCAGATACTGAGTGACCCTAATTTCTTATATTTACTAAAATAAATTTAAAGTATAAGAAAATAAATGTAACATTCACTCCATTCAAATTTAAATGTGAAAACTATTAGTAATGTGATCAAGTTATTTTTTTACATTAACATGATCATGTTATCTATTAACATGATCATGTTATTTATTAATGCGGTCATGTTATACATTAATGCAATCATATTATGGATTGGTAATTATTAAGACATAATTTAAATAATGATATCACGTTAATTAAATAACATGATCACATTATTTATTAACATAATCACATTACGTAAAATATTCATGGAATTGTCCCCCAACTCCATGCACTTCACCAATTCTTCTACAATGACAAAAGATTCCTAAATGTATACATGGACATCTAGTTGAGTCTTCACTAAATTATCTCAACAAAACTACACTTAAGACACCATGTAAGGTTTCCAAAGATCCCCACAAACTCCTCAAACCTTAAGTTGTTATCATGCAAAAAAAATCTATAATTTTCCCACTTCACATTTTTCCTATTACTATTTTTGTAGTCATTTTATCCTAATTAAAAGGAATTAGGGATTTGTATGAAAGTTTGGGTATTTTTTAGAAAAATAGATTCTGTTATAAGTTATATTATATTTAAACATAAGTGATATTTTATTCAAATATAAGAGATATTGGATATTAATACTGGAAATATTAAATTTATACTAATGATATTATTTTTTCTTATTGATGGTACTTTTAATTTTTTTATTTATATTGAATTGATTTTTTTAATTAATTTGGGCTCAAGGATATGGTGCATTGATGAGATACAAGTATTTTTTACTCATCAACTTGAGTTCCATTCTGATTGAGTTTATAAGAATACCTTCAACAAAGTAGTCATGAGGACACCTTGAGGTAGGTGTTATATGTTTTTATGTGAATCAAATAGAATACAATGAGGTGTTTTAGATATAGATTACTCGATGAATATTATGAATCTAAGCCCACCCACATGTCTTGTTTAGAGAAGGTGTTCTACCATCACACTAGTTTAAACCTCTTGTATATTAAAAGCATTACCTAACATTTGTCAATGAGATGTGGGTGAGTTTGTCAAATGGATTGATTGTTTTCAATCCCCATCCAATTTCAAATGTTAAGAAAGGAGTATGAAACCAGTTGTGGCCATTCATTGTATTCTTAGGGATGTTAATGATCATTGCTTATTCTTGAATCTGGTCATAGCCATTATTGATAATAGTTGGTATACATATGATATATAGATAGTATTTAGATAGTTAATAAATCACATGAGGATCTAGGCCCTCAAATTTTTCCCAAACTGGTCCACGCTTCGATCAAAATACATTACCTATTACAAAAAAAATTATTAATTATGTTTTAAGGATTGGAGTCAAATATGATTAGTTTATTAATCTTACACTATTAAAATTAACAATATGATTAGTGTATCAAGTGTAATGTTTTTGTAAGCAATTTCACTCATGTGAATTTTGTTAAGCAATGACCAACATCAAATTCTATTAGAAAAAATCTCCAATTTTTATTTTCCTTTGATTAACACTCGTTGAATCTATGTTTACATCAAGAAAGAGTAATTATGTTTTGACACATTTTATTTATTTTTTACCATGTAGAAGCAATTTTTTAAATACTATATTTTAGTTTATTATTTTTTAAATTTTAAAAAACTTGATGAACTTTCAAATTATATTAGGAAGTACTAATTTATAATCATAGATCATATTTTAAATCATAGTTATTATTGAATTGTATCATTTAGATTTGTGGGCCTTATCTTGGTTATTTTTTATGTTTATGTTAATTTTGGGAATGGATTTTTTTAGTGAAATAATTATCAAAACAATTTTGACCCTTAGGCATGAAAGGTCTACAAAGAGGAACATTACAACCTTTGAGACTTCTAAATTTTCATAATTTAGAGATTGAGATGTTCAAATTATTTTACGGGGTCAATTGTAAGTTAACATGCATGCAAGAGTCTAGTCATATTATCTAGAAAATAAAGTTGATTCAGTTTAGAAATTTCCATAATTATCATGTAACCATCAAAATTTATTCATATTTTACAAATCACCCCTAGCTTATAAAATACACTAAATGGAGTATGTTGTAATAGTCTCAATTGCATTATTAAATATTAAAGTACATTATTTAGATATTATTTTATTTAGTGTACTTATACTAAATAATTTATAGGTCATGGCACATTGAAGTGTATCGAGACTAAAATATATTTTTTTACCACCTTTTGTCTTAACTCTTTTCTTTGTAATTGTTTCTATTATTAAAATCTATGGATTCATACTCTTTGTAAGTCATCCTTTGAGCTAATTTTATTAACCCCAAATGCATGGTAATAAATAGTTGACTATAATAGAATTAGTATAAATAAAGTTCTACATCTATATATAGTGTCGGGGTTCTGTGTATAATTTATTTGTCTCTAACAAACATTATTCATTCAAACTCAGTCTATGTCCGAGATTTCCTTACTGGTGGGTAGAACCTGAGATATTCTTAACAACAAGTAGATCCTAAAGCATGCTCTAGTAGTAGTTAAGATCCTTGCCATTTCCTAATAGTTTCTAAATCCATTGGTTTGACTTGTAAGTTGTAGAAAATTTTGACCAGTTCTGACATATGCCAAAATTAAAGCATGTACATGAATATTTTGGTGTATGAGTTAAACACAAATAGTGGAAAGAGAGGATAACATATAATAAAAATTCTAAACCAATGAATAATAAGTACAGTGCAAAGAATAGGGTGAAATTACAAGGTAAAAAGAAAGGGTTGATACAATATCAAAAACACTAGTGACAAGGGATAAAGGAAAATTAAAGGTGATAAACATCAATGCATCACCTAATAACATGTCCAAATTTGCCACTGATAGAGTAATAATTTTAGAAGAACAATTTTAATCCCTTAACTAAAAAGTGATGGATTTATCATCAATTGTCATGAAACCAAATAAAGTGATCACTAAGGAGTCTATACATGTCAACATTTTAGAGACATCTTTGGTAGAACTTAAATCTTCGTTACCATAGACATCACAAGCAATGATAATTCTGAAGGGCTAGTCCATGTTCGAGATAAGTTGGTGACTAGTAAATAAGAACAAAAGATTTGGCTATGAAAGTAGAATCTATGAATCTAAATTCATGGTTTCAAGTAGTGAAGAATAGAATGAAACCACATCCACTTGTTGAAGCATTAATATAGGTAAATTTTGAAGAAGATAGACAAAGGTAAGCTAAATCTCTTAACTTATGAGTCAAAGGATTAGCCAAAAAATAAAATTCCATCCAAAAATCATCCAATTTCATAATCCATAAATTAGAATGACACACTATATCACCTGAAATAACTTGGTTCAATCAAGATGACTCCTTAGTTATTTTATCTTTCACAGCAAAAGACATATCAGAGGCATTGAAATCAAAGAAAAATCTATTTAGTCATATCATATATCATTTTTCTCATGGAAAGCCATGAAACTAAGGAGAAACCACTTCCCTATATGCATGATGCTCATGGGTTAAAATACATAGACTAGAGCTCTGACATGGAACAAAAGGCTCTGTTGGAGTAGGTTACCTCTATGGAGATGGCCTCCAATCCTCTATCCAACTTGAAGGATCAAATGAATTTGAAATACTTTTATGGATATCATGAGAAAGAAAACCTCCTTTTTAAACTTTGTTCATTGTTGCTTGTTATTTTCCCCCATAATACTTGAAGTATGTTTTAGCTCTTGAAGTTGAATCTCCATTTGTAGACTTACAACTAGATATTATAAAATAGTCTACTATTGGTGAGGTACTTCTTGTTTAATAATTAAATACCTAGATTGGATAACTATAGTGTTCTAGCCATGATCTTCATAATGACATGTTAATGGTTTATAAATATGACCATCATAAATCAGGGCTCTAATGATATTTTTTAGACTCTACCATGAATTCTTATGGGTGACACCTTATCAAATTGGTTGAATCTCATGACCTTATTATTCTAAATGGCACATAACACTTTCCTAAATCTAGAGGATTTACTTGTTTTCCTCATCTATATGGAGCTAATTTAATAGACTATGTTATATCTTATAAGTCTTTTTTTGAGTTTAAATTATCTTCAAGTTTTGACTTCTCCCCCACCTCTCACAGATTATGTTGTTCTCTCTTTTCATACACCAATTACCAAAGCTATACAATCTTCTTCCATTTTGTTTTCTTTCCAACATACTACTATTCATTTTGACCATGCATATGATGAGAGCTACACTAACACTCTCAAAATCAACCTCATGAGCATCTATGAGACTTTAAACCCAATTGAGAGAGCTAGTAAGCTATCCCAAGGAATTTTGACCTTTGCCATTAATGCCTTCCCTCCCTCCCCTCATATTTCTACACCCCATTATTCTTATGGTCATTACCCTTGAAATTCTTGGTATGATGTGTATTAAAAAAGTGTTCACAAGTTAACTAAGTGTATTATGACATAAACACCTTATAAATCCAAGCTCATCCAAAAAATATATAGAATCATCCTTAGGAAAACAAAATGATAGTACTTATATAATAAAATAAGAGTTATCATACACCAAAATTTGTGTATAAATTAGTTTCATCAAAATCACTAAGTATAATTAGTTGGACATGTGTACGAAGTATATGATTTTGTATTTTGTATAGTCTTTCAGATGTATTTGACCTTGTAAGTTTAAGAAATTGTTAAATAATGCAAATTATTTTCTTTTGAGTATATTGAAAGATTGGAATGTAAAGAGACAATGCTCTTGAGTTCTCTATATATATCACTCATATGCAATTAAAAATGGTTCCAATGTGTGATAATAATTAATAGAATAGTCTTGATATGGTTTTTTGAATTATATTTTATCATTATCCTATGTGTAATGATTACTATATTTTACTTTAAACATCTATTATTTATTTAGCATATGCCAGATTCCTCTATATTTTTTATTTCTATGATTATTCCTTTCATAAGTACATATGTGGTTTTAAATAACAATATATAATTATGAAGTATATGTCATGTTTATCAATATTGCTTTACTATGAAATTTATTCTTGTAATTAGCATATTGTGGAGTCTTCTAGGAACCTTTGCTAACACAAAATTTGATTCAATCCAAGTCATTCTAGAGATAATTTTTATTCATTTTTTTTGGTGCCATTACCAACCTCTATACATGGTATAGGTATGCCACATTTCTCTATGATGTTCCTAATCAACCCCCCATCTAATTGAATCCTAGACCATTTAACTGCCATTTATTTACTAGCAAGATGGTCCTTAAGATAATTTTAAAACTCAAATTTAATAAATCTCAAGATGTGTAAAATTTAAATTTGGAATTCTTCCATCATACCCCAATTTTTCTTGTCATCCATATCTCTAATATTTGTAATTTCCTTGTTTCTTTTGGTTTTCCCCTAGCTTGTACATCCCATATTATTCATTTTGTCTTCAAATATAGATATTGTATTCAACCAAGAACTACCATACCATCATGGTTGGGCATACTTTGGCTAAGATTTTTTTTATAGTGCTAGATGACTATATCTCCAAAAGAGTAGAGACCAAACAAAATTAGGCAAAAGGTCAGGAAGGATTTAAAAGGTATCACAAAAGAAGTGATCATATACTCACTCTTCCTACCATCATTGAGGAAGAAAAGGTTAACAAACAAAAAGTATATTGTTGTTTTTTAGACACTCATAGGGTATTTGATACAAAACCAATGAATCCTTTGATATATCCTTGAAAAGACAATGTTTTCAACTCCAATTTCAAAATATCTCAACAAAGATTTAACTTTTCCATCCATTATTCACTCCCACACTATTATATGGTTGTGATGTTTGGGGCCCATATTTGGGAAAAAATGATTTAAAACATCTAAAAAGAGTTTTCATTTTCATGTTATCAAAGAACATTTTAACCAAAATAATGGCTCCTCACTCAATTAGTTTTGTAAATTTTGGGGTATGTCCACTCCTTATCTCCTTAGTTTTTGATGTTATCACTATGTTTCATAGGGTTCGATGCATGATATATTATTTCTCTATTCATAATAGGTATCCATTCATGGCATTTCAATTTTCTATGAAACTCACCAAAAAAGGATACAAATCTTGTTGGTATGCAAGAGTTATGGTTCTCCTCTAGAAGCTAGATATTGATATAAAAAAACTACATCCTCTTGGATTTTATATTAACACTCCTCAACTCACTAAACATGAATTCGAAAAAGGTACTTGTGAATAGATTAATAAATCTTACTAGAAAGTTACATGGTTCAATCCCAAAGAGCCTTCTAAAGCACTCCATTATTTCTAATTTTATTCTTATTTTTATGAGGATAAATATCAAATTCCTAGATACATGATGAGGATATTACCTATTAGGAATGGTGAAGAAGAATTCTAACCCAAGATTTATAAGTGATAACACTAAAAACATCACACAGTGAAGCTAAAGAAAAATGATTGCAAAATAATGCAAGTCAAGTGTTATTCAGAAATAAGATGCTAGTACAAAGGAAAGCCCTTGCATAAGTAGGTAAGGAAAAACACATAACGATCCTAATTAACCAATGTGGGATAAATCCTCACATAGGAAAAAGTCACTAAAGGATGAAATAACTATTTAATACACTATAAAACATGATAAATATGTGAAATACATACTCTAACACCCCCCTCAAGTGAAGCTATTTGATAACAATAACCAAAAAAAGAAATAGTGGCATATCCACAATATGAGTCTCGATAATTAGACCTGATAAGGTACTCATGTACAATATGTATTCATGAAATTAAAAAGGAATATGTCCTCATGAACACCCCCAAAGAACAAATTATAAAACCATAAGTATGCCATGCAACTAAAAAAATGAGGTGTTGCAAAAGGCTTCGTGAAGATTTCTATAACTTGTTGCCTAGTAAGAATGTACTCCAAGATAGTAGCTCCATCCTATATGTGTTGATAAATGAAGTGAATATGCACCTCAATTTTCTTGGTTGGATGATGCTCAAATTTTTTATGATATATGTGAATTTCACTCTGGTTGTCACACCAAAGTATAGTGGGTGATTATTGCATGAAGACAAACTCTGTCAATAACTGACGAAGCCAAAGAATCTACTAACTTGTTATAATTATTTCCTTATAATTAGCCTCTATAGATGAAAGTGAAATAAATTATTGCTTCTTGCTTAACCAAGTAATAGGTGAAGAACTAAGAAAAAATATGTAACTAGAAGTGGAATGTTTGTCATCAAGAGAACCTACTTAATACAAATCATTGTACCCAACCAACAGAGTAGAACCCATGGTATAGTGTAATCCAAAATGATTAGTATCTCATAAATATCACAGAATATTCTTAGCATCCTACCAATGACTATCATGAAGGTCATGTGAAAATGTAGATACAATCCTAACTTCAAATTAAATGTCAGGGTGAGTATGGGTCAAATACATAAAACTCCCAACCATCTGCCTTTACAATGTAGGATCACAAAGTGAAATAGTACAAAAGGTAGTGAAAGTCTCTCCAAACTAAAAAGGAGAACTTAGATTTTAATTAGCCATGCCAAAACACTGAAGGAAATCAAGGGTATACTTCTGCTAACTCAAATAAATCCCTGTATCTAACTATGAAATCTATAAACCAAGGAAGAAATGTAAAACACCAAGATCTCTCTTATCAAACTATGTTGAAACTACATGTTGAATAGTCTGAATCTGATATGAGGTGCTGCCTATGAGAAGAATATCATCAACATACAAGACTAGTATAACAATGTCCTCCCTAATACACTGAATATACATTATGGGATTGGAGTGGCAGTGAACAAAGATGGTGGAGAGAAGAAATGAATCTATCTTTTCATACAAATATTGAGGGGCCTATTTGAGATCATAAACTTACCTCCTAAGTTGAAAAACAAGAGAAGAATCACAAAAAAACCCCATCAGGCTGCTCCATATATATTTCCTCATGCAAAACTCCATGCAAGAAAGCACTCTTAACGTCCATCTGATATACTGGCTAACCTTGTGATGAACCCATCTTGGAAATAGGTTAAGAGGTCTTAAAATAGTTAATACCTTCAACCTACAAGAATCCCTTTCCAATAAGACATGTCTTATACTTATCAATAGACACACCAACTACATACTTGGTGTGGTAAATCCACTTACACCTAACCAAATTTCTTCCCTTAGGAAGAGTGACCAAATCCCAAGTGTGATTCTTCATCAATAAATAATACTCATCTATCATCACATCATCTCACTCTTGTATCCCATGAGCTTGTGAAAATGACTATGCATCCCAAGATAATGCTTGACATAAAAGTTCAATACCCATAAAATGTGCATGATGATGTTGAGTAGGTAGAAGATCCTTTATTAAAGGTGTTACCTCAAAAATTGTAGTATGATCCCACGTAGGCATAATGGAAACATTAGTGTGAATAAAATCATCATCCTCTATAACCTCCTCAAGAATCTCCTGAACTATCTCCTTAAAGAATGAATACCTGAAAGGAGGTGAATCATCGAAAGAAGAAGAAAGCATGGAAGAATATGAAGAGGCATGAGATGTGAAATTCTCATCAAATTGTACATGTGTTTGAAAATGAACATCATGAGTATCAAGATATAAAAAATCGTAAGATCTCATGTCCTCATAATAACCTAAAAAAATTAAAGGTTTGCTCTTTTTATGTAATACTTTCCTTTTATTTTTTGGTAAAAATTCCCAATCAAGGCTCCTAAAGACTCATAAAAATGAGACATTATGCTTGGTTCTATACCAAGCCTCCCTTGGATTCATATTCTCAAGTTCTCGATGTGATGTGAAGTTCTAAATATAGTTTGCATAATTAATTGCCTATACCCAATAGATAGGAGGTAAATCTCATGAATGAATCATGAAGTTAGCCATCTCCTTTAGAGTTCAATTCTTCCATTATGTTAAGCCATTCTGATTTGGAGTATGTGTAATAGAATTATAGTGAACAATACCATGGGTTGCTAAAAAATTAGATAAATATCAATTGAAGTACTCCCCCCATTATCTATATGAAGCTTCTTGATGCAACTCAAAGATTATTTCTCAACTAAAGATTTAAATACTTTGATGTGTGAAAAGACATCACTCTTGTACTTGAGGACTACTCCTAAGTAATTTTAGATAAATTATCAATTAAATCAAGTGCATACTTAGTTCTATTAAAATAATGACTAGGAAAGACCATCAAATCACTATGCACAAGCTCAAATGGTGAAGAATCTCTCATGGACATACCCTTAATAAATGGATCCTTATGTTGTTTACCTACTTAAAAACTACGAAAAACTCCATGAAGACATGAATATATAGGAATAACCTCTACCATACTATGAATGCTCAACTCCTTCAAATATCTATAGTTTAGGTATCCAAATATCTCGTGCCAAAGTTGACTCTTAGAATCTGAATGAGAAAATAAACACATACCTATAGGAGAAGTATCATCAAAAACCTAAAAATAATAGACTTGAGAAGTAAAATAAACAACACCCTATGAAATAAGTGTGCATGGCTTTAACATAGTTCAAAATTTAGCACCATGTGGTGTGGAAGTCACTATCTTACCCTGAATAGAATGGCAAATCTAATAAACTAAAAGTAGATTGTGGTGATGTCTATAATATAGAATGCATCATTGATTCGATAACCATCTAGATATATGCCACCTTTCCCCTTAACATAAAAGAAGGAAGAATATCCAACCTCAATGTTGGAATTAGAACTCAAACCAAGAGATATAAATGACTCCTTGGAAGAAGTCATATGGTGTGAAGCACCATAATCTAGAACCCAACTATCTGAAACAAGTGAATGTGATTTTCTAAAAAAATTAAGTGTTTTCCCATGCTCATGATATGGAGGAGTGGAGATATAAATATTATGTTTCCTAATGACATCCTCTAAGGTTTTCATTATTTTAAAATGCATAGACTCTTCAATACTAGTCCCCGCATAATAGGAGCAAGATAGGTTAAACTTATTCCTAGATATGGAAGATTATTTGGGTTTAGATGTGTTAGTGTTGGGATTAGGTAAATTTTAAGATGGAGTTTTATTCTTCTTACTCTTAGTTTTTCCCTTGTTCTTAGGATGTGATGTCACTAGTGATTTTTTAGAGGTGGAAGACTCAAGGTGAGACAATTGGATTCCTCCCTAGTAAGTCTCTCACAAAACAACTCTAGATATGACATTTTGAATATGACACCTAAGGCAGCCATAATAGAAAAAAGGTAGAAACGTACATTTGGAATGGGCCACTCAACTTAGAAAAAATTAAGTACACACACTCTTCATCTTTATTATTTCATCCACTCCCCTTAACTTATGTCAAAAAATTCTTAGAATTAGTGAGGTAATCTAAAATAAAAGAAAAGTTATCTAGATTGAGTGAAGTTAGCTCCACTTCAAGCTGTATGGTTCTCAAATGTTTTACTTTCCCAAACAAAACCTTTAGCTTAGCTGATATTTTTAATGGAGAATCACACCCATCTAAATGAAACAAAATACTATCACTCACATAACCCCCAATCAAACCCATAAACTATTCAAACTTACATTGGTGCTCAAATTTTACAAATTCATGTGTAAAATGTGGTTGAGTTTCATTCATTAGGGACCATAATCATTTGTTATTTATGATTGTTTCTATTCAAAGTATCTATGTATAGTAATTATGTCTATTCAAAGGCTCACAATGGTCAATACCATAAGTATAATCCATGCTAATGAATCACCAAAGAGTAGAAATAATGTAAAAGGGTGAATAAAATTAGAATCGAGACGAGCCCCCAAAAGATTCTATTAAGGACCCCTGCCCCGCCACCCCCTCCCCCCCCAATTTGACATTTTATAAAAGTAGTGTATTTTTATAAATTAATGACACTAATGGATATAGAATAAAAAACCATGCACTTTTGAAATAAAATAGAACTCAAATTCGAGTTATGGCTCAAAGTTATAGGCATTACAATTTCCCATAAAATGGGTCAAAATGTTAGAAAAGACACTACAAATGGATTTTTGTGACCAAATAATAAAATAATATAGGAAACCAACAATTTTTTGAATTGGAATAAAAAATACTTATAAATTCCAACCAAAGTGAAAAATGATATGTCTAGTTACCACTATGCTTGCATAAACAAACTGTGCTTCCTCTTAAGGCAAAAAATATAACTTATTGAAGAAAATAATGAATTACAAGTTGTTTTTGAGAGAATAGAAGGAGGTTTTTTTTTCTATAATTTTATTATAGGGAGGTGATGTCTAAGGCAAAAAAAAATGCCTCAATGTTCCACAACAATCTAAAATGAAAATTTCTAGCACATAAGACAAAGAAAGGAGTAGGGCGCCTTAGTCAAAGTTGGAAAAATGTTTTAATACCACCACCTCAAAAAATTACAGGTCTTCATCCTTACATAATGATTCTTTGGTTTTCCTTATATTGACAACTTGGTCCATAATGATGCCTTGGTTCTCCTCAGATCTACAACATCTTGGTATAGAATGATGCCTTGTTTTCTTTCTCTCTCCAACACCCCGGCTATGTAGTCTTCAACACCTCTTCTTACTCATATCCATCCACATAAATATAATGTATAAATGAGAACAATAATTCATAAATAAACAAAAATTATAACATATAATATAAAATCACCTGATTTTATATCTTCACTCCTATTTTAATGCACTTATATAGAGAAGGATGTGTTGTTTATAGTTGTAGATCTTCAGTAGGTTCCAACACCTCTCCAATGGAAATCAATGCTTCCCTTTAGGCCTTCTAATTTATTTTATAATTCCTGTCTTACACAATAGGTAAATTAGCATATTGATCTCCTTTTAATAACCTTTCTCTTTATTACAATGTTTTTTCCTCCACAAAAAAGCACCAATCTATAGATTTTTGTAGATCCATCTCTCCTTGTACAAGGATGCCTCTCTTGAGAATTCTAACATACCTTATAAATCACTAAAATTAAATCTTCTTCTACTCAATTTATTTGAAACTTCAATCAAATTTCCCCTCTAATGGTGTTGTAGATCCAAAAGAAGGAAAGAGAAAACAAAGATGATGTACGGCAAGGGAAAAGGAAATGGTAGCAAGGGAAAATTTTGAAATAAAATGCAATAATGTGGATGGATGCAAAAAATCAAGGCTATAATACCATGTTAGTAATGATGAACAAGCATTTAAACCTAAGATTCATAACTGATAATACCAAAAACATCACATAATGAGCTATAGACAAATAATTTTAAAATAACACAAGTCAAGTGTTATTAATAAATAAGATGTTAGTACAAAGGAAAGCCCTTGTAAGTAGGCAAGGAAAAATAGTAAACTAGCATAATTAGCCAATTTGGGTTAATCCTCACATAAGAAAAACTCACAGAAGGACAAAATAACTAGCTAATACACTAGCAAACATGAGAAATACATGAAATACATACTCTAACATTTCCATCATGTTTAAGGATCCCTTCAACTCATTTCTATATTTACTCTCATCAAATCTAAATGGAACCTAATCAAAACCTTGCATAGGGTGATCTTATATGCCAATTATGTCTTGTAGAACTTGATAGTGAAGATCATTTTGCATTTAAGTGCCCCATATACTATGATATTTGTTGAAGGTACTATTATCTTGTTAGAGATTCCCATGGATCCTTGAGGAGATTCATTCAGTATGAGATCAAGAAATGTTTAGTCTTTTTTATCCATGAAACATCTTAACTTTGAAAAATAACACTCAAATTGATGTCTTCACACACATAAAATTCAAATAATATGATTTCTTATTTTCAAGTAATAGACTTAAAAAATCCCAACATACCAAATGTACAGACAACTTGATACAGATCTATAAGGCAACACACATTTTACTAGTTTGATGATCTTGGTCCTTCAAATAATAAAATCACCATTTCTCATTAATATCATTTCTCTTTGTGTTTCTTCTAAGATTTTTTTGTAATTTATGTATTAGTCTTATCCTTCCAGGATCTATAATATTCACTTTTGAAATACCTTGATTTTTTTTAGCTAATTAAATGGATTTAAACATATATCCCAAAAAATTCAAATTTTTTATAAAGTTTGAAAGCTAAATAATAAAATATTCTTAGGGATTTAATTGTGAAGTATTCTACCCTATTTATTACCAAATTTAAATACATTTAATTTAAAAACTATAAATATATATTTAATATCTTTTTTGTCAGGTAGTATGGTTGTAACTATCCATTCTCCTTGATAATACCTCCTTTTAACTAAAATGCATATAATGACTATATTTAGTGGCTATATTTATAGCTACCAATCATGTGATTAATCATTAAATTTGAAGACTAAAACAAATCCAATTAGGTCAAATAATAGATTTAGATTTAATTTTGACTCCGCCCCATCTACAACTTTTCCCATCATAGTCATATCATCAAATGACACTCTGAATTCCAAAAAAAAAAAAAAGAGTTTGATAATAGTATTTCATTGTAGGATAATTTTTGATAGTAAACCACTTCACTATTATAAAGTAAAATTAATTTTATGGTCAATTGTATCTAATTTCGAGCACAATCAATCAAAAATATAATTTCCCTTAATAGAGGAATATTTAATACTTATAATCTCTAAATGCAATCATGTATACCTCCATTACCTCCATCAATTGATAGAAAGTTTAATATTTCCAAGTTTTTGATACATGTAATATAATGTAGATTCCAACATCTCCTAATCTCAATCTTATTTAAGCATAATAACTCTTCTTCCTCTGAACATCCCCCTTTTACTAGATCAAGTAACTTTGATATCATTTTTAATTTATTAAAAGGCCTAAATTCGTAACAATTGTGTGATAAATCCACTTCCACCATATCATGAATTCTTTGAAGGATGAGAGATTGAAGGATATTAACTAATTTTACCCCTAAGTCAAATTTGGTCAACCCCCCTTGTAAATTCAATATTTTCATGAGGTCTTCTAAATTGAACATGGTCCAAATAGTCCTTAGAGAGGTCTAGTCACATTTTTAGGGTCACATTATATGGTTAGTTTTTTTCATATTTGTTCACTTTGTCTTATGTCATTTAATGCCAGTTTTAGTCATATTAAAGATTTATACGGTTTATAACCAAAATAAAAAGGTGTCAAGAAGGAATCTAATGTAAAATATGTTAGATAATGTCAAGGAATCATTTGAAACTGAAAATGTGATATGTTTAATGTAGATTCAAGAATATCAACAACAAAATATGTAGTTTTAGGTAGTTATACAGAAAAGGATAACCTATCTAGCACATGTGATGCTTTAAGGGGGTCTCTTTAGATCCCCACAAGTCTTTTCCAGGGTCATGTGGCTTTGAAAATTTCAAAAATGGAAAAAATTAACCTCTCTCTCTCATTACTCTCTTAGGCAGGTCAACCAGTTTACACTTGGCATAGATAGTAACATGAGACTTGAGTTGACTGCACTTGGTGGCTATTAGTAATCCACATGCACTTCCTTCCCATTTCCATATTTTTTAAATTGGTGATCCATACTCTATGAAAAATCTTTAATATTTTTGATGCCTTAAAACTACTTGCATAACCCCAACACCTCAATTTTTCTCATCTTTTGCATCAATTTATGTGAACTAATTAGTGTATGTAGGTTGAAAGAGCATGTTCATCCTTTTAATGTTGTTTATAACCTAGTGTGGCATGTGTGATCATGTCAGGATAGCATAAACATCTCATTGTGCTAGTAATGAACACCATTGAAGTCTATAAATAATGTTTGATAAGTGTAGGGTCTCATCTTTCTGTAAATGGCTTCAAATCAAGAATAACATACCTATGTTCAATCCCAAAGCATGGTGATTAGTTTATCCATAAAAGGTTTGCCTCAATAATATCATTGATGGGAACAAATAATCTGATACACTTGATACAATCAAGTGACCTTAAAAGGGTCATCTACAAGCTTATCTCAAGACCAATCTAATGTCAACCTAAAGAAAGGAAAAATAGTGGTGTTTGAAGGTTTTGAGCTTAACTGAGATCTCAAACAAAGTCCATGAACCTAGTTAAAGGTTATTAGGGTAGTGATGAGTTTATAACCTAGAACATACTCTTATATCTAATATAAATTATAAGTAGCCTTAAATATTTATCTGAAGCCAATACCACAAAGGTCTGAGTAATGATGAAAGGGCTTTGGAGGTGTGTAGAATATAATTGAGACTATTAGGTAAGTTTGAGAGCATAGAGTATCATAGTGATACTGGTAAGGTTACTACATATATTCAGACTTAGATCCATGTTCATAGAGTTAGGAAAGTTTCAAATGAGACAACTTAACTTCTCTGAAAATTAACCCTACATCATATAGTGTCATTTGTTGGTGGAAGTTGATGAGGCCTATGCAAGTCTAATGGCTCTTTCCCTGAAGCCCAGGCATATTAATAACATGACAAAATAAGAAGAGGGTATTTGGTTGAGAGAGAAGGATGGTAAAGTGGTATTTTCTCTATCATAGGTATAAATTAGAGAAAAGACTAGGTTTTGAACCTCAAGTTCAGTCAAATTGAACGTTGCACATGGTCACTAGGCTTAAGAAGCTATTTTTGGTATTTGAAGTGTTGAGAGATTTTCAAGTTTGATCTATCTTTCAAGATTGGTATAAATTTTCACAATGACCTAGGTTAGACATACATATTCTCACTTTAGTTAGAAAAATAGGGGAATATCCCTCTATTTTATCTCAAACCAGAGGCACTCCTTGAGCAAGCAACCTATAGGTTTAGTACATAAAAGGTGAGAGGATGAAATGATAGTGTATTAATAACTATAATATGATTTTTAAGGTTGGTTTAAATGTATACTAGTGTAAATAATCACCTAAAATCAATGGAACCTCTTATATGTGGTCACAAGATCAAATACACAATTTAGGTCTAGTAGGCATAAAACTAGGCCTAAACCCTTAAGTTTCCAAAATATTTTCATATGATCATGAGATATCTCAAATAAACTTGAATACTTTCAGGGGAGAGTGGAGGACTGGTAAGATCCACCAAGTTGTATAGAACCATCTAGGTTTGGTCAGTTTAGCTTAATCATTTCTCAAGCCTACTCAGAACACATAAAAAAATTGAGGGCCAATTTCATTTACTTATATCTATAGAGATGGTATTCTTGGTGACTCAATAACTTGGGGAGAGTTGAGGGAGGTCCTATACTATAGTTTAGTGTAATTAGTTTGAAGGTTGAATGTCTAACCTTTATGAATCATCACTAATAATCTGAATGTCTAAAAACCCTCCTAAAACCCTCTCAGTAAATGAATAGGAATGAATTAAAGAGGGTTCAATTCACCTATAAATTAATTTTGGAATGTTTACCACTCCCTCAAGATATTTGACACTTAGTTATTTTGTATCATCACTTGTATGAACAAACCTAATTTTAGTCTATTTTAAAGGAATTAAGGTGTTCTACTAGTGCATAAAGGAATTGATAAATGAAATTCATTATGGAAGGTTTTTATGGACTTTTTATAACTCCAAATAATCACCTCAATGATGCATGGAAACCTCCATATTATACTATTCATTGTAGGTAGTCTAAATAGGATAATGAGAAGGCAAAGTGACTCCCTAAGTGTGATAGTGAGAACAATGATACTGAGTCTCTTGAGGTATATTTGATAGATCAGAGGATAAATAGGTCTTGAACAGGTGTCCTACACTCATTTGATGAATCTTATTAAGCTTCTACAAGTCATTTAAGTGACAAGTGTGAATGTCTAGGCCTAGGATAGCTAGTGAGAGACTACAGATAGTGAATGACAAGTGACAAAGGGGAGATCATTAGTTGAGGGGAATATAAGGGATGTTAAAATCTTGTTGACACATTTTTAGGTTAATTAAAATGTGTCAATGACTTCTATAATAGTTCTAGTCAAAATTTCAACCCCTCATAATCAAGGCAATTTCAAAGTAAGACAATGAAGAGTTTTAAGCCAACTTGAGGAAGATTATATGTTTCAGATTGACACATGTTTAAGACAACATCTTGACCTATTTTAAAACTCATTATATTGAATTATAACTAGTTTTTAATTCTTGATACTTGGCCTTGTGACTCTTGAAATTCACTTCTTTTCTTTCCTCTCCCATGTTCTATATATGCAAGCATTTTTGGATTTATAATAGATCCAAAATTGGTATGGAGAAACCCTATTTGTTTGACATCTTGATTTGAACTTGAATAAAGTTATGAAGTTGATTTTGTCTTTTCAATCTCTTTCCTAAGTGTTTCATGTGGTTTATGTGGTTGACAAGTGATAAATGTCTTTTCCTTGCTTTCATTATGCTCCTGCATGTTTTATGCGAGTGATATCTATTTTAACAAGTCCCATGATGTGCATGTTTTTTATAAGTGTGTTTTGAAGTATGAGATATAATAGTAGTGTATAATATCATACCTCATTTTCACCCAGTTCTAGATATGCATAGTTATCTACCTCTATGAGAAATACTTATACTAGAAGAAACATTGAGTTAAGGCTAATTTTAACAATATTCTTTCTTAGTGTAGATACAAGTGTGTTTTTTGGAATTATATTTTGTGTATTACCTTCATTATTTTAGGTTTTTTTATGTTTCCTTCTTCCATTTTCATCACAAATAGTGATAAGTCTTGTGTACTGTGTGAACCTAAAAGATATATCAAGGAAGCTAGCCCTTTCAATTCTAGAAGTCTATCTCTTTAATTAACTTTGCTATTTACAGAGGTAATCCCATGTTATCATAAATTTTAGGAGGTTTCCTCAACTTATCTAGGGTGAAAATTTGGGCTATAACAGTTCTAGTATGCCCAATGGGACATGAAGTCCAAAAGGGTTGTTCAAAGTGGATGTTGGATTTGATAACAAGGAGCTGCAATAATCCACTTCCTATAGTATTTAGTGACTCCAAAATTTCAATCTTAGCTATAGACTAGTATACTCTTTCATGCCTAAGGTAAACACAAGGTCTCTCATCAAAATCATTCATTTTGAGTTTCAAGAGCTTCCTCATTATTCATACAAAGAAAACAAATTCAAAAACAAATATCCATATCTAAAGAAGTCATACCTAGCTCACAAGCCCATAAGAAAGTTATTGATTACTCCATTCTTGTAAAGTCATAAAGATACCATGATAAAAAGCTTTCTTTTTATTTCCTTCAATGGATATATATCTCTAAGACTTCTCCATTATGATGATATCCACATATCTACCCTCAAAAGTGTTCCATCATAAAACAACGAGTCTGTCATTACCCCTATTGAGAATATTATAAATATTTCTAACTTTTATAACATCCATCACATTATTGAGGAGAACATAACAATAAAATTATTGGATATTTATTTCAAGGGTATATCTCTTGACTAGTATAGTACATTGGCACTTGAATCAATCACCACATGGGATGAGTTAGGAAACACATTGAGAAGAAGATTTGAGGATAAGAGTGTTAAATTGTCACTAATAAAGCAACTAACTAGCATAAGGAGAGAACCTCAAGAATTCATTCAAGGCTTCAACACAAGATTTCAGAAGACATGGGATAGGATCCCAATCTTGGTAAGACCCACATCTCACCATATTTTCCTTTGCAACCTTAAAACTTTTGATAGTGATATTTTAATGATGATATAATATATTGGAGATAACACTTTGTATAATGCCTATGAAGTGTCCATTAGGGTAGAGAATTATTTGATTCAGGATGTGAAAATTTTCTCAAGACCTCCCATGCCTCTATTTCTTGATTTTCAAACTCCTACAACTAAACATAAGCATATTGCCCTTATACAACCAAGTAAGTCTAATTAGGTAGAAAAAATGAGAGATATGGATCAAGAGATCTTGCATCTAAAATGGATTATCCAATAGAAGTAAATAAGGCCTTTATAAAGTGATTATCAACCTAATCATTCCCACCTTAAATATCAAGGCACTAGACCACCTTTCCTAGGTTATACTCAAGGTCAAAGACAACTAGTTCAAACTAAGTCATATAATGTATACAATCCCAGTGCTCCTTATACCTTAAGGGAATTATTACCTCTTAAAAACAACATTTCCCAAGATCATGAAAATTAATATTCATGGGATCAACCCCATGATCCATCTTCCTATGTCAATGAGTCCTTTAATAAAGCATTCATGGCAAGTTTGGGAACTATGCCAACTATGATTCAAGATGAATTACCAAAGCAAGGAGAGACCCATGGGAAGGGTGCTCAAGTAGGATCTACACTGGTCAAATGGGATCAATATGATTCATGTGCTATCAATTATCAAGGGCAGTTAAACATAGATGCAAGTCCTATAGCGACAAACAAAAGGAGCAAGAGAAAGGTAATTGAAGAAATTCAAGGGGATGTTAATGGTTATTCAATGAATTTTCAAACACCATAAATGGTAGGTATGTCTAATTTAATTTGAAATACACAAGTATCTCAAAAATATTAGAATGTTAGAAGTGATTTCATACATTAGAATTCTCAAGGTGTAGGAAATACTATTCTTACTAGTGAACAAGCAAAAGTTAGTGGTCCTTTCACTAACATTGTAGAGCAGATGAAGAGGTCTCATGGAAAAGTATCAATGTGGAATAAATTTACAATTCTTAGACAATTAGACCTAGTTCAAGAGGAGTTGTCCAAAATTAGTTTAGCAACCAAACAACTTAGTGGTAATGAGGTAGCCTTGATAAATGCATTAAATCCTAGTGAAGTATAACTAAACAAAGTTGAAAAGGTAGAAAAACTATCACCTTCATTAGTTTAGTTTTATTTATGTTTCCGTCTTCCCTTTTCACCCCCAATAATGATAATTCTAGTGTAGTGTGTGAACCTAAAAGATAGATCAAGGGAGCTATCCCTTTCAAATATAGAGGTCTATATCTTGAATTAGCTTACCTATTTTCAGAGGTAGTCCCATGTTATCACAAATTTGAGAAGGTTTCCTCAACTTATCTAGGGTGAAAATGTTGTTTCCACCTTTTCAATTCAATATAAATGTGTTAATGACTGTTTCAATTATTCTAGTCAAATTGTGAACCCCTCATCATCAAGGCAATTTTAAGGTAAGACAATGAAGAGTTCTATGCCAACTTGAGGAAGATGTTATTTTTCAGATGGACACGTATTCAAGACAACTTATTGACTTATTTTCCAACTCTTTATCTTTAATTTTAACTAGTTTTCAATTCTTGACACTTGGTCTTGTGGCTCTTGAACTTAACTTCTTCTCTCTCCTCTCCTATGTTCTATATATGCAATCCTTTTTGGATTTGTAATAGATCCACAATTGGTATGGAGAAGCCATATTGGTTTGACATATTAATTTTCACTTAAATAAACTTTTGAAGTTGATTTTGTCTTTGCAATATCTTACCTAAGTGTGTTAAATGGTTTATGTGGTTGACAAGTCATAAATGTCTTCTCCTTTCTTTCATTATGCTCATGGATGTTTTATGTGAGTGATATATATTTTAATAGGACCCATGAAGTGTATGTTTTTTATAAGTGTGTTTTTAAGTATGAGAGAGACTAACAGTGTCTAATATCAGACCTCATTTTCACTTAGCTTTGGATATGCATAGTGATCTACCTCCATGAGAAATACTTATGTTAGAAGAAACATTGAGTTAAGGTTAGTTTTAGCAGTCTTCCTTCTTAGTGTAGATAAGAGTGTGTCTTTTAGCCTTATCTTTGGTATATCACCTTAGTTATTTTAGGTTTCTTTATGTTTCCTTCTTTCCCTTTTCACCCCTAATAGTGATAATTCTAGTGTAGTGTGTGAACCTAGAAGATAGATCAAGAGAGATTACCCTCTCAAAAATAGAATTCAATCTCTTGAAGTAGCTTTCCTATTTGTAGAGGTTTTCCCATGTTATTGAAAATTTGAGAAGCTTTCTTCAATTTATCTAAGGTCAAAATTTGGGCTAAAATAGTTCTGGCATTCCTAGGGGGACATGATTTTCAAAAAGATTATTCAAGGTGGATGTTAGATTTGATAACAAGAAGTTGTAACATTCCATTTCCTGCAATATCTATCAATTTCAACATTTCAATCTTGGTTACAAACTAGTTCATTCTTTAATGCCTAAGGTAAAAACAAGGTCTCTCAATATAGGCATTCCTTTTGAGTTTCAAGATCTTCTTCATTATTCATACAAAGTAAGCATATTTGAAAACACACATCCATATCTAAATAAGTCATACCTATCTCACAAGCCCATAAGGAAAGTTCTTGATTACTCCATTCTTGTAAAGTCCTAAATATACCATGGAAAAAATATTTCCTTTTGTTGCATTCAATGGATATAGAACTCTAAGAGTTCTCCATTATGATGATATTCACATATCTACCCTCAAAAGTGTTCTATCATACACTGGTGAGTCTTTCATTACACCTATTAAACATATAATAAATATTACTAGATTATATAACACCCATCATATTATTAGGAGAACATATCAATCAAATTGTTGGTTATCTCTTTCAATGGTAAATCCCTTGACTGGTATGGTACATTGGCACCTAAATCAATCACCACATGGGATGAGTTGGTAAATACATTACGAAGAAGATTTGAGGATAAGAGTGATAACTTGTCACTAATTAATTAGCTAACCAACATAAGGAAAGCAGCTCAATAAGTTATTCAAGAATTCAACACAAGATTTTAGAAGACATGGGATAGGATCCCAATCTTGGTAAGACCCACAACTCACCATGCTTTCCTTTACTACCTTAAGTCTTTTGATAGTGATATTTCAATGGTGATACAATATATTAGAGGTAACACTTTTCCTAATGCCTATGAAGTGTCCATTAGGGTAGATAATATTTGATTTATGCTAAGAAAATTTCCCCAAGACCTCCCATGCATTTATTTCCTAATTTGTAAACTCTTACACCTATTTTTGCTCCTATTCCTATACCTGAACACAATCTTGCTTCCATTATTCAATTGAGTAAATGAGGTAGACAAGATGAGAGATATGGAGCAAGAGATATTATGTCTAAAGAGGATTATCCAACAGTAGAAAATAAGTCCTTTCCAAAGTCACTATCAACCTAATAAATACTACCTTAACTATCAAGGTAGTAGACCATGTTTCTAAGGTTATACTTAGGTCAAGGAAAACTGGTTTAAACTAAATCATACAATGGATACAATCCCAATACTCATTATTCCTCAAAGTCATTAATTCCTACTCAAAATAACCTTACCTAAGAGCATGATAATCAATATTCATGGGATCAACCTCATGATCCATCTTCTTGTGTCAATAAGTCTTTTAATCAAGTCTTCATAGTAAGTTTAGGAACTATGCTAACTATGACTCAAGATGAAGTACCAAATCAAAGAGAGACCCATGGGTAGGGTGCTCAATTGGGATCTACATTGGTCAATTGGGAGCAATAGGATTCATGTGTTGTAAATTATTAAGGGAAGTTAAGCATAGATGAAATTCATATAGTTGTAAACATAAAGAATAAGAGAAAGGTAGTTGAAGAATTTTAAGGGGCTATTAATGGTTAATTTAATTTTTTTTTAAAACATCCCAAATGATAGGTATGTCTAATGTAATTACAAATACATAAGTAGTTCAAAGAGATTAGAATTTTAGATGTGATTTCATACCTTAAAATTCTCCTGGTGTAGGTAGTACTATTCCTACTAATGAACAAGCAAAAGTTAGTGGTCCTTTCACTAAAATTGTAGATCATATGAAGAGGTTTCATGGGAAAGTATCAATGTGGGATAAATTGAAAATTCTTAGACAAGCATACCTACTTCAAGAGGAATTATCCAAACTCAGTTTAGAAACCAAACAACCTAGTGGTAATTGTTGTCACTTGAACTTGCACCTAATGTGGAGATAACAAGTCTCTCCTCATTCAAGTGAGAAAATGGAATCACCTCAGGGATATGGGTGTCCCTAAATTGAGGTGGATCTCTAGATGAGGGGCTAGTTCCCCTTGATGCATCACTATAACTCAATCTTGTTACTAATACTTGGGGGATGAAAAGGGATAAGAATAGATAAAATAAAATTTAAACTATGGGAGGTGATACACCAAATATATGCTATATGCACACCCTTTAACCTACACTTGGAAGCAAGGAGAAGTTTCCACATATACTTCATCCAATGCCAATCTTCTCTCTCACATCAATGCTAAGAGGACTTAAAAAATAAGAATTCTAAGACACACTATTGAATATACTACTCACTACACTTGTAATATCAACATTAGACACTTCTTGCTGACCTATAAAAGAGAGATTACAAAACACAAGGTACTAGGAAGAGCAACATATGAAGGTAAACAAAGCTACACTTGCACACAAGACCAAAAACCATTGAGTACACTTAGCAAAATATTAAATGAGGTAAAAATAACTATCTTTATTATCTTAAGGCAAAAATTTGGTAGGGATTCTCTAAACCAAGGTGTAGAGATCTGTACAATAGCCCAAAAGGCTAGTTTATATAGAAATTATGAGAGGAAAGAGAGAAAGAGAAGATCAAGAGTCATTAAGACATTTGTAAAAAAATGATAAGGATTTATGATAGTCATAGAATCATGTATGAGATATGTCCTAAATATAAACAAGTACAAATCTCCCTCAAACTTATTCAACTCCTTCACATGTGGCATAGATGCTCTTGTACTTGCATAGGAAACTACCCTCATCATTTACCTTCACAAAACTACCTCATATATACATATGATTAGGTCTAACTATGGACCTGAGAAGTAAGGGTTATAAAAAATCCCTCACATGCATTGGATTAGTCCCTAATAATTCTTATTCTTATGGCCATGCACAATCATGTCAAACAGTCCCAAAATGCCTCCTTCTCATGCACCTCTCACACTTGGCACCCAAAACGTTTCCAATTATAAAATATGATCCATGAACAAGGAGGGATGAAAATTTTTAATATTTTCCTAGCCATCAAGATCAATGAACTATCCTTAAAAGGATTCCCAAATGTAGTTTCACCACTTTTTCTAAGTTTTCACTACCCATTCACTATGACTGGCTGAAATGAAAGAGATTTTAGGCACACTTAGAAGTTTATATAACTCATAAAATTTAAATGAAGAATTATAAAAAGTCCTAAACTCTCTTCAAAAATTTATTGTATCCTTTGATAGTCTTCCAAACCTACAAAACACATAAATTTGTCAAAATAAGCCATTTTCTATACCATCTGTATAGGTGTAGTACAAAAAATTATAATGGTCCACATATGTGGGGAGTCCTATGTATCTCCAAGTTGGTTTCATGTCATTTCCACTACATCTTGATGGTCTAATTTTCTTCTTTCCCCAATTGGGTCCTTATGGAGGGTTTACAAGGGTTTATGGTCACTATTAGTCTTAAAATTGGTTCATAATAAACAAACATTAGAATCTCAAAATTCCATTTAGGTCTTCTTAGTAACCCTCCCTAACTTATCCAATCACTTCAAGGTTCCATACAAAGTATCAGGGGAGATGTGAGTGCCCAAAGTTGTCCATTCAAGTCATTTCCTGCATTCTATGAGTGTCTTGATGTTCTCAAGCCAATAAATGGATGCATTATGAGTTCATATACAAAAAAAGGATCTAAAACCTATATTATACTCCCATTTACATGTTCCAACATTATAAGAGCTCATCAAGAGCTAGAAATGAAAATTACCTCCATTTTGAAACTAAGTCTACTTGCGACTCTTCACCTAAAATGAGGTTCAATGGTTTTCCTTTCATCATATGAGGTTAAACATATCCTAAATAGTTCCCAAAACATGTTTAAATCATTTGGGAGGCTTATTCAATGTCAAAATTTAAAATGACCACTCTTACCTAGTCATATGCTTTACCATTCCTTACCATGGTGACTGCAACATTTGTAGTATGGAGTACCCTATTTTATTTCAATCCTCCTATCAAGGTTTTTTATGTTGTATTATTTGTTTCATAACTTTATAAATCACTTTAGAGATTTCCCAAGTCTTTTGGTTCATTTTCTTAGCCATTTCCAAAAATTGTAGGGTTTTGTGCACCTAAAAAGTACCCTATCTCTGAGATAGAACAAAGGCATGTTTCCCTCTTTTTTTATACAAAAAAAATATTTTATGGGGTTTTTAAACTCTCAATGGTTTTATGTACCAATTTTTTTCATTTTATTGCATATTTTGACCCTCCAAAACCCCTAAAATCTAAGAGAAACTTATAGAAATGCACTGTCTGTAGGGGTGCCTTGCGATGAACTATGTATGCCCATATTGGACTCAAATTTGTTTAGTTTTAAATATTTAGAACCATTAATAATTACCATGGAATTTATATATAAGGTTAAATTTTAATACATCACTTCATCCTTCCATTTTCTCATTTGACTTCTACTATCTTGAACCGTATTGATTGAGATGAATCTGTCTGACTATGTTTGTTCATTTGAGCCCTTTTTCTTGGAGTATTTGTACTAGTGATAATGCCATCAAGTTTAGAATATCAAGGTGTGTATTTTTATGGCCTATTCATAAATTTATATCACTATAACCCTTATTCTATGTACCATACATTTTCAAAATGAACTCTCTCTATCAGGTTGACTGACACACTTGCACTTTGGGCCTGTTGTAGCTTATTGTGGATGAATTATGAATTATTCATGACATATTATGCTTTATTTAAAGTCCAAAATATCATTATTAATCCTCTCACTCATCCAACTCTTCCTCATACCCTTCACTTTTCAAACAATCCCTGCTTACCTAGGACTATGTTTACTGCCCTTAGGTGGACTGAGATACTTTTCCTATAAGTGCATATTACTTCATGGAGGTATTTCAAGATGCCTCTTGGACTTAAATAACCATTTACTTACCTATTTATTTTTATTTTTGGACCCATACAATTATATAATAGTCACTAGGTCACTTGTAATTCACCTTAGCTCATAATTGGGGTAACCTAAATGACCCCTACCTGTACCTTCACCTAAAAGTACAAAATCCATGTTTAAGGACATCTCTTAGAATTTTTGGTGACTCATAGAACCCATATTGATCTTAGAGTTTCCATTTTAACTTAAATCATCTTTTGAGAGCCTTAGAGAATCAAAACACATTAAGATTTGGGTTTGTCTCCTACCCTACCTATTGTAGGTGGGTTGAGACAGTCCATATAGACTATATGTTTGCTTCATGGGGTCAAAACATTATTAAAAATCTATTGAATGTTCCTTTCATGCCATGAGTATCCATTTGAGTCACTTGAAACCATTTTCATATAAGGCATAGTCTTATTTAAATCGAAGTGAAGCAGGCTATATTATAACTCAGTCTTGTAGATATCATTGAGACCTTTTAGTGTGTTATAAGGTACTTTTGAGACCTCACAAAGCCACCCTACTTTTATCCTTTCTTCCCCAAAATTGGTAGGATCTTTCCTTGAGCTAGAAGCTATATGTTTACCAAGTTTTAGGACTTAACACATTTTTCAAGTGCACCTTTGGAGGCTTACCAAAACCTCTTGGGACTATATTTTGGCCTTTTAGAGACAAAGGCCCTAAACATATAGTCTTCAATTTTCATCTCTTTGTTTGGTAAATTGCCTCTAAAATAAGCTTGCCATGTTCCTTATAATATATCAAGGAAATGGATTCTCTTCAAATTATCCAAGATCTTCATGTGACTATTACAAACTCCTATTAAGATCACCTGAAGGCACATATCTGACTGTGTGTAAAAAGGGAAAATGGAATTTAACAAGAGAAGCTTGTTAAAGCTTCATAGTACCTAAAATGGATTTTTTTATACTAAAATTAATGAATATTATCAATATAAATTTAAAATCACTTTAAAAACCCTCCTCCACATGGAAAACACCTACCTATATCGATGCTTGTAATGCATTCTCATGGTTGCCTAGCTGAAACATGCCTAGAAGGGATTCCTTGAGTTATTGAGAATTACACAAGCCAAAATACCATGTAAAACCTATGGAGAGGTATTATAAAACATATTAAACCATCAAAATCATCAAACCAAAGTAAGATTTTCTAAAATTAGCTCAAAAGGAGACCCCTCATGGTTGCAAGTGCATAAAAATTTACCTAAGGTCTTAGCAATGGTTCATAAAGGAGAAGCCACCAAAATGAAACCTATTTTTATTAATTTTAATTAAACTCAAATCCATTTCACCCACCAATATCATTCATCTCAACTCTAACTATACGACCCACACCAAGCATGCAAAGTTGACCTTCATTGGCTTGCAAGGACAAGAAAGAAGAAATAGAACTTACAACTGAAATTTTAAGCATTTTCTCAACACACCAAGTGTGTAAATTATTGTATGGAGGTGAAGAGGCACATAAATCACATTTCCATCTGAAGATAAGCTCACCAAGTTTGTATAAGTGCCTAAAAGGGCCTAGAATCAAGGAGAACATGCTCCTTTCTACACATAACTACCTCTTAGACTGACCTATAACTATTCCTAATATATCATAACCTCCTCCATGTTTAAATATCTCTTAATAACAAATTTACTCCATTGAAAGTCTATACAAGTCATTTATTATGCTAAAAATGTGGCCAAATGATAGTTTTTGCATATCAATCATGGTGAAGGACAAATATATGACTTATAAACACCTTAATACACCTAAATTACCATATTATAATATTTATAACACAATTTTAACCTTTTAATAAGTTTTACCAAGGTTGACTTTGGTTGACTTGACTAATACAAGGAGGATGGGCTTCAACAAGGATTACGGTAGGGATAAGATAAGACATTTAGACCAAAATGAGACCCTATAGGACATATTGAAACCTTATTCAAAATGTTAAAAATGTAGGAGTTACCCCAATTTAACTAAAGTCAAATTTAGTCAATAGTAATGAGGTAGCCTTGACAATGCATTGAAGCCTAGTGAAGGATAATTAAACAAAGTTGAAAAGGTAGAGAAAATATCAACTTCATTAGTTTAGGTTTATTTATGTTTCCTTCTTCCCTTTTCACCCCTAATAGTGATAAGTCTAGTGTAGTGTGTGAACCTAAAATATAGATCAAGGGAGCTAGCCCTTTTAAATTTAGAGGTCTATCTCTTGAAGTAGCTTGCCTATTTACAGAGGTAGTCCCATGTTATCAAAAATTTGAGAAGGTTTCCTCAAATTATCTAGGGTTTAAATATTTTTCCCACTTTCTTAGGTCAATGTAAATGTGTCAATGACTGCTACAATAGTTCTGGTCAATTTGTGAACCCCTCATCATGAAGGCAATTTCTAAGTAACACAATGAAGAGATCTATAACAACTTAAGGAAGATGTTATTTTTTAGATTGACACATGTTCAAGACAACTTTTTGACCTATTTTCCAACTCATTATCTTGAATTTTAACTATTTTTCAATTCTTGACACTTGGTTTTGTGACTCTTGAACTTCACTTCTTCTCTTTCCTATCCTATGTTCTATATATGCAAGCCTTTTTGGATTTGTAATAGATCCACAACTGGTATGGAGAAGCCCTATTGGTTTGACATATTTATTTACACCTGAATAAAGTTTTGAAGTTGATTTTTTCTCTAAAATCTCTTGCCTAAGTGTGTCAAGTGGTTTATGTGGTTGACAAGTGATAAATGTCTTCTCCTTGCTTCTATTATGCTCTTGCATGTTTTGTGTGAGTGATATCTATTTTAACAATTCCCATGAAGTGTGTGTGTTTCCTAAGTGTGTTTTGAATTATGATATAAACTAGTAGTGTCTAATATTATACCTCATTTTCACCTAGCTCTGGATATGCATAGTGATTTGTTTCCATGATAAATACTTATGTGAGAAGAAGAATTAAGGTCAGTTTTAGCTATCTTCTTTCTTAATGTAGATGTAAGTGTGTTTTTTGGACTTATCTTTGGTTTATCACCTTCATTAGTTTAGGTTTATTTATTTTTCCATATTCCCTTTTCAAATCCAATAGTCATAAGTCTAGAGTATTGTGTGAACCTAAAAGATGGATCAAGGTAGATAGCCCTTTCAAATCTAGAAGTCTATCTCTTAAAGTAGCTTTCCTATTTACATAGGTAATCCCATCTTATCTCAAATTTGATAATGTTTTCTCAAATTATCTAGGGTGAAAATTTAGGCTATAATATTTCTCTCATGCTTAGTGGGACATGAAGTCTAAAAAGGTTGTTTAAGGTGGATGTTGGTTTTGATAACAAGGAGTTGTAATAGTCCAGTTCTTGTAGTATTTGGAAACTCTAACATTTCAATCTTAGTTAAAAAACAACTCACTCTTTGATGCCTAAGGTAAACACAAGGTCTCGCACTAAAGGTATTCCTTTTGATTTTCAAGAGATTCCTCATTATTCATATAAAGCAAGTAGATTTGAAAACACACATCCATATCTAAAGAAGTCATCCCTTGCTCTCCATCCCATAAAAAATTTCTTGATTACTCCATTCTTGCAAAGTCCTAAAGATACCATGAAAAGAAGCTTTCATTTTGTTGCCTTCAATGGATATAAATCTCTAAGAATTATACTTTATGATACACCGATGAGTCTTTCATTACCCCTATTGAGCATATAAGAAATATTTATAACTTCTATAACATCCATCACATTATTAAGGAAAACATAGTAATCAAATTGTTGGTTGTCTCTTCCAAGGGTAAATCTTTTAAATGGTATGGTACATTGGTGCTTGAATTAATCACCACATGGGATGAGTTGGGAGATACATTAAGAATAAGATTTGAGGATAAGAGTGATAATTTGTCACTAATTAAGAAGTTTAATAACATAAGGAGATGACCTCAAGAAGTCATTCAATAATTTAACACAAGATTTCAAAAGACATGGGATAGGATCCTAGTCTTGGTAAGATCCATAGCTCACCATGCTTTCCTTTACTAACTTAATGTTTTTTATAGTGATATTTCAATGACGATTCAATATATTGGAGGTAACACTTTGAATAAAGCCTATGAAGTGTCCATTAAGAAAGAGAATTTTTTGATTCAGGATAGGAAATTTTTACCAAGACTTCTCATGCCTCTATTTCCTGATTTACAAACACTTACACTTATTTTTGCTCTTATTCCTACACCTAAACACAAGTTTACTTCCCCTATTCAACCAAGTAAGTATAATTCAGATAACAAGATGATAAATAAGAATCAAGATATTTTATGTCTAAATAGTGTTATCCAATAGTAACAAATGAGGCCTTTCTAAAGCTACTATCAACCTAATCAGTCCTACCCTAACTATCAAGGTAGTAGACCACCTTTCTAAGGTTATACTCAAGGTCAAGGACAACTGGTTCAAATAAAATCATACAATGGATACAATCCCAATACTCCTTATACCTCAAGGGCATTATTTCCAACTAAAAATAACCTTTCCCAAGAGCATGCCAATCAATATTCATGGGATCAACCTCATGATCCATCTTCCTATGTGAATAAGTCCTTTAATCAAGCCTTCATGGCATGTTTGGGAACTATGTCAACTATGACTCAAGATGAAGTACCAAATCAAGGAGAGATCCATGGGAAGGGTGCTCAAGTGGGATCTACATTGGTTAACTAGGAGCAATATGATTCATGTGCTATCAATTATCAAGGGTATTTAAGCATAGATGGAAGTCCTATAGTTGCAAACACAAGAAGCAAGAGAAAGGTAGTTGAAGAAGTTCAAGGGGATACTAATGGTTATTCAATGAATTTTAAAACATCCCAAAGGATAGGTATGTCTAATATAATTACAAATACATAAGTAGTTTAAAGAGATTAGAATGTTGGAAGTGCTTTCATACCTCATAATTCTCAAGGTGTAGGTAGTACTATTCCTACTAGTATAAAATCAAAAGTTAGTGGTCCTTTCACTAACATTTTAGGGAAAATGAAGAGGTCTCATGGGAAAGTTTCAATTTGGAATACATTAGCAATTCCTGGACAAGTATACCTACTTCAAGAGAAGTTTTCCAAACTCATTTTGACAACCAAAAAACCTATTCATAATGAGGTAGTCTTGACAAATGCATTGAAGCCTAGTGAAGGATAATTAAACAAAGTTGAAAAGGAGGACAAACTATCATTTTCATTAGCTTAGTTTTCTTTATGTTTCCTTCTTCGCTTTTCACCCCCAATAGTGATAAGTCTTGTGTAGTGTGTGAACCTAAAATATAGATCAAGGGAGCTAGCCCTTTCAAATGTAGAGGTCTATCTCTTAAAGTAGCTTGCCTATTTATAGAGGTAGTCCCATGTTATCACAAATATGAGAAGGTTTCCTTAATTTATCTAGGGTGAAAATTTTGTCTATAAAATTTTTGTCACACCCAATGGGACATGAAGTCCAAAAATGTTGCATAAGGTGGATGTTGGATTTGATAACAAGGAGCTATAATAATCCACTCCCTATAGTATCTATTGACTCCAACATTTAAATCTTGGTTTCAGACTAGTTCACTCTTATATGCCTAAGGTAAACACAAGGTCTCTCACCAAAGGCATTCCTTTTGAGTTTTAATAGCTTCTTCATTATTCATATAAAGCAATTACATACACACATCCATATCTAAAGACATCATACCTTGTTCACAAACCCATAAGAAAGTTCTTGATTTCTCCATTCTTAAAAAATCCTAAAGCTACCATGGCAAGAATATTTCCTTTATTTTCCTTAAATGGATATAGATCTCTAAGAATTATCTATTATGATGATATGAACATATCTTCCCTCGAAAGTTTCCTGTCATAGACCGGTGAGTTTTTCATCACCCATATTGAGCATATAATAAATATTGATAACTCATATAATATCCATCACATTATTGAAGAGAACATAACAATAAAAGTATTGACTATTTCTTATAACGGTAAGACTCTTCACTGGTATGGTACATTGGTATCTGAATCAATTATCACATGGGATGAGTTGGGAAATACATTGAGAAGAATATTTGAGGATAAGAGTGATAGCTTGTCACTAATTAATCAACTAACCATCATAAGGAGAACACCTTAATAATTCATTCAAGACTTCAACACAAGATTTTAAAAGACATGGGATAATATCTCAATCTTGGTATGACCTATATCTCACCACGTTTTCTTTTACTACTTTAAAGCTTTTGATAGTGATATTTCAATAATGATACAATCTATGGGAGGTAAAACCTTGACCAATGCCTATGAAGTGCCTATTATGGTAGAGAATTGTTTGATTTAGGCTATAAAATTTTCCCCAAGACTTCCCATGCCTCTATTTCCTAATTTTCAAACTCCTACACCTATTGTTGCTCCTATTCCTACACTTAAACACAATCTTACTACCCCTATTCAACCAAGTGAGTCTAATGAGGAAGAAAAGATGAGAGATATGTAGCAAGAGATCTTAGGTCTAAAGAGGATTATCAAATAGTAGTAAATAAGTCCTTTCCAAAGCCACTATCAACCTAATTAGTCCTACCCTAACTATCAAGGCAATATACCACCTTTCCAAGGTTATACTTAAGGTCAAGGATAGTTGGTTCAAACTAAGTCATAAAATGGATACAATCCCAATGCTCCTTCCACCTCAATGGCATTAGTTCCCACTCAAAATAACCTTTCCCAGAAGCATGACAATCAATATTCATTGGATCAACCTCATGATCCATCTTCCTATGTCAATGAGTCCTTTAATCAAGCCTTCATGGTAAGTTTAGGAACTATGCCAACTATGACTCAAGATGAAGTACAAAAGTGAGGAGAGACCCATGGAAAGGGTGATAAGGGGTCTACATTGGTCAACTGGTAGCAAGATGATTCATGTGATGCCAATTATCAAGGGTAGTCAAGCATAGATGCAATTCATATAGTTGTAAGCATAAAGAGAAAGAGAAAGGTAGTTGAATAAGTTCAATGTGATACTAATGCTTATTCAATAAATTTTAAAACATCCCAAAAGGTAGGTATGTCTAATATAATTCTAAATACACAAGTATACCAAATAGATCAGAATGTTAGAATTTCTTTCATACCTTAGAATTCTCAAAGTGTAGCTAGTACTATTCTTGCTAGTGGACAAGCAAAAGTTAATGGTCCTTTCACTAACATTTTAGAGTGGATGAAGAGGTCTCATGTGAAAGTATCAATGTGGGATACATTGGAAATTGTTGGATAAGAAGACCTACTTCAAGAGGAGTTTTCCAAACTTATTTTAGCAACCAAATAGCCTAGTGGTAATGAGTCATCCTTGAGAAATGCATTGAAGCCTAGTGAATGACAGTTAAACAAAGTTAAAAAGGTAGACAAACCTCATACTTTTTATCTATCCATCATCATTGGATATGCCTTGGTATATAATTATTTTATTGATAGTGGAGCTAGTACTTGTGTCATGACCAAGCAAGTAACTGATAAATTGAACTTAAAGTATGAACCTCATACCAAAGGAGTGCTACAATTGGATGGATCAGTTGCCAAAACCATTGGCATTATCAAAGGTTTTCCAATTGTTCTTCATGCTTTTCCTACCTTCATCATTTCTCAATATGTTGTAGTGGTATATGTACCTCTTCATTTTACACATAATCTATCAAGAGAGTTCACTACTAAAATTGGAGGTTATCTGAATTCAAAATGGTCCTATTTGGGATTGAAGACTATACATGTTGAAAAAGTGATAGTCAAATCAAAAAATATTTCTAGTTTTCATTTAAAACCATATGTGCCTTATACCTCTAACATAATGGTAATTTCCGTGAGGAATATGATGACCCTAGTGATCAATAACCTATAACTCTTCTTGATGGCATAAATGACTTGTATCTTGATGAGCGTGGAGATGAGTAATATGGACTTCAAGAAATAGGAATTCGTACTTACATAATAAATGAATATTTTGATGAAACTTTTGAGGAAGATCTTGATAACATTCTAGAACAAGTTGCATGGGGAAACTATCTTCTACATATGAGTGATGATGTTGAACTCCCAACTATGAAAAATCATGATAGTCTTAATGAACACTCAATTATACATACCAAAGAAGATAATGCTTATAAACATGAACCTTACGAAGTAGATGACATGTGGAAATAGTTTGATGCCATATTACAATAATTTGAGGAGGTGATCAGGTCTACATCCCTTAAAAAATAATAAAGATCTAATGTTGAGATCAACCATGTGTTTGATGTGCATAAATATAATATTGAGATCTTTGCCAAATAAGTAACAACTTTGATAAACTAGGTAGTGTTTGGTGAAAAATAAGACATCCTTAAAGCCTTCCAAAAATAGACATATCATGGTTTAGATGCATTTGAACCTAAGAAAGATTTGATGATATCTAATGATTATATTGAAGACTGTCAAGTGAGCATGACAAATTCTAAGCAAGATGAAAGGCCAAACAAGACTTTTAGAAGGCCATATAGAGTGTTATTGAGATCTCCAAGAGAAACACTTGTATTCAATATAAGATCTAACCATGGTAACTCATTTGACTATCTACATAAGAAAGTGCTCATTAATAAATATGCATCATATGAAGGTTTATTTTCTTGGAATAGCAGTGATGTAAGAAGCATTGTATTTGAACCTAGTTGAATCAATGAAGAATATGCCTTTCAACTCAAGTTATTTGAGGTCTTGTACATATTAGGATAGATGTGTGTATTTCCTTTGAGTTGGTGTGTGTTTTCCCTAGGTGTTCTTGAGAGCACAACTCTATTTGCTCTGGTGTATTATCTTGTGTGTTTGATTCCTATTGTTTGGTCTGTGTTTGGTTTCCCTTTAGAGGATTATCAATGTCAATAGCAGTATATAGGTGACTCCATTTCCCAAGGATAGGATAAGGCAACTAGTCCTTAGCACATTAAGCATTCTACCCCTAGAAAATCTTCAAAATGTTGACTAATTTTATCCCTAGGTCAAATTTGGTCAGCCCCCCTTGCAAATTCAAAATTTTCATGAGATAATCTAGGTTTAACATGGTCCACATGGACCTTCAATAGGTCTAGTCAGATTTTGAGGCTCACATTATATGTTTAGTCTTTATCATATTTGTTCACTTGGTCTTATGGCATTCTATGCCACTTTTGGTCATATTAAAGAGTTGTATAGTTTCTAACCAAAAGACAAAGGTTTCAAGAAGAAACATAATGTACAATATGTTAGAGAATGTCAAGGAACTATTTGAAACTAGGCTTAACACAAATTAAAGAAGATAAACTACAAAATAGGTAGTTTTAAGTAGTTTTACAAATAAGGACAACCCAACTAGCACATGTGAGGCTTTAGGGGCTCTCTTCAGATCCCCACAGGTATTTTATAGGCTTAGTTGGCTTTGAAAATTTCAAAAATGGTAAAACCTTAACTCTCTCTCTCTCATCTCTCTCTTGGGTAGGTCAATTGGTTTACACTTGGTATAGACAGTAGGGGGAGAGTTGAGCTAAGTGCACTTGGTGGTTGTTAGTAATCCCTATGCACTTCTTTTCCATGTCTGTATTTTCATTAATGGTGATCCATAATTTATGAATAATCTCTAATATTTTTTATTCCTTAAAAATGCTTGCATAACCCCAACACCTTAATTTTTCTCATATTTTGCATCGATTTGTGTGAACCAATTGGTGTATGCCGGTTGACAAAGCATGCTCATCATTTTCATGTTATTTCTAACCTGGTGTGGCATGTGTGATCATGTAAGGATAGAAAAAAGATATCATTTTAATATCAATGAACACCATTGAAGTCTGTAGATAGTGTTTGATAAGTGCAAGGTCTCATCTTTCTGTAAATGGATTCAAAGTAAGAATAACATACATGTGTTCAACCTCAGAGCATGGTGATTAGTTTTTACATAGAAGGTTTTCCTCAAGAGGATAATTAATGGGAGGAAAGAGTCTAAGACACTTGATATGGTCAAGTAACGTTAAAAGGGTCATCTACAGGCTTATCGAAAGACCAATCCAATGTCAACCTAAATAAAAGAAGCATAGTTGTGTTTGAAGGTTTTCAACCTAATTAAGATCTCAAACAAAGTCCATGAACCTAGTGAAAGGTTATTAGGGTGGTGATGAGGTTATAACCTATCACACACTCCTATATCTAAGGGAACCTACATGAAGCCGAAAATAGTGGTATGAAGCCAATACCATAGAGGTCTGAGTAGTGAGGAAAGGTCTTTGGAGGTGTTTGGAATCCAATTGAGACTGTTAGGCAAGTTTAAGAGAATAGAGTATCATAGTGATAGTGGTAAGTTAATTACATATAGTCATACTTAGATCCATGTTCATAGATTTAGGAATATTTCAAATGAGATAACCTACCTTAACTTCTCTAAAAATGGAACCCTACCTCATATAGTGTCATATGTTGGTGGAAGTTGATGAGGCCTATGTAAGTCTAATGGATCTTTCCTTGAAGCCTAGGATGAGTAATAACATGACAACACAAGAGGAGGGTATTTGGTTGAGAGACAAGGATGGAAAAGTGGTATTTCAATTTATTCAGGTTTTTTATGGAAACACTCATAAAACACAGTGCCAAAAGCCACATGAACCTATAACTTGCAATGACACCTAGTAGGTTGATGGTGAGAGATGGTTGCATGATCCCAAGGCATGAAATGAGCTCAACCAGGTATGAGATGATCCCAATGACCTTATAGGTAATTAATATAATACAATGTAGTACTCACACATAAATGAGCACCTAAAGGAACCTTTTTAATTCTCTAATGCATGTTCACAATTTGGAGATAGTCTACAAACTAGCCTAGTCAATGGACATTGCATGTTTGGGAGGATTGATATAGGTATAAGATGGAGTGACTACATGGATATGAATTCCACATTGATAAAATCACATTTCTTGTGATTATTAGAGGTATAAAATAGAGCAAAGACTAGGTTTTGAACCTCAAGCTCAGTCAAATTGAACCTTGCACACATTCACTAGGCTTAAGAAGCTAGTTTTGGGATTTGAAGTGTTGATAGGTTTTTAGGTGTGATCTAGGTTTCAAACTTGGTACATATTTTCATAATTACCTAGGTTATCCCTCCATAGTCTCACTTTGGTCATAAAATATGGGAGGTGCCCTTCATTGTATCTCAGACCAGAGGCACTCCTTGAGCAAGCCACTTGCATATTTAGTACATAAATGGTGAGAGGATGAAATGATAGAGTCTTTATGACTTTAAGATGATTTTTAAGTTTGGTTTGGATGTTAAAAAGTGTGAATAAGCACCTAAAGTCAATGAAAACTCTCACAAGTGGTCACAAGATCAAGTAATCAATCTAGGTCTACTAGGCCTAAACCCTCAGGTTTCCAAACTCCATTCATATGATCATGAGATCTCTTAAAGAAAATTGAATAATTTCATGGGGAGTGGAGGACTGGTAATATCCACCAAGTTGCAGATAATAATCCAAGATTGGTCATTTTGGCCTAATCTTTTCTCAAGCCTACTCATAATGCATAGAAGAAGCTCCAAGGCCAATTTCATTTGCTTATATCTGTATGGATGGTGTCCATGGTGCCTCAATGAATTTGAGAGAGTTGAGTGGGTTCCTATACTCCAATTTATTGGAATTGGTTAAAAGGTTGAATCTCTAACCTTTATGAATCATCATTAAAAATTTGAATGTCCAGAAAACCTCTGAAAACCCTTTCAAGAACCTAATGGAGAATAAATGAATGGGAATGAATTAAAAAGGGTTCATTTCACCTGGAAATTAATTTTGACATGTCTACCACTCTCTTGAGGTCTTTGACACTCAATTATTTCATACCATCACTTTTACGAATAATCCTAATTCAACCTATTTTACAAGAATTGAGGTATTCTACAAGTGAAAAAATGAATGGACAAATGAAATTAATTTTTTAAGGTGTGTAGGGACTTGTTCTAACTCCCCATACTCACCTCTCACCTCAATGATGCATATAAACCTTTTTATTAGACTATTCATTTTAGGCAGTTTGAATACGATAGTGAGAAGAGTGATACTAAGTCTTTTGACATTTATTTGATAGACCAAAGGACAAATAGGTCTTCAATAGGTGTCCTACACTCCTTTATTTAATCTTCTTGAGTATTTATAGGTCACTTAAGTGACAAGTGTGAAGGTCTAGGCCTAGGAAAGCTAGTGAGCCACTACAGATTGTTAATGCTAAGTGATAAAAGGGATATCATTAGTTGAAGGGAATATAAGGGTTGTTAAAATATTGTTTCCACATTCTCATGTTAGTGCATATGTGTCAATGATTGATACAATAGTTTTGGTTAGTTTTTGAACCCCTCATCATCAAGGCAATTTCAAAGTAAGATAATGAAGAGTTATATGCCAACTTGAGGAAGTTGCTATGTTTCAGATTGACACATGGTTGAAACAACTTCCTAAACTCTTTTCCAACTCATTCTCCTAAATTGTAACTAGTTTTCAAGTCTTGACACTTGGCCTTGTGACTCTTGAACTTTAGTTCTTCTCTCTCCTCTCCTATGTTCTATATATGCAAGCTTTTTTAGCTTTGTAATGGATCCAAAATTGGTATGGCAAATCCCTATTGGTTTGACATCTTGATTTGCACTTGAATAAAGATCATAAGCTAATTTTATCTCTAAAATATCTTACCTAAGTGTGTCAAGTGGTTTATGTTGTTGACAAGTGATGAATGTCTTCTCCTTGCTTCTATTATGCTCTTGCATGTTTTCTGTGAGTGTAATCTCTTCTAAAATGTCTTATGCAGTGTGTGTGTTTTCTATGTGTGTTTTGGAGTGTGAGAGAGAATAGTAGTGTCTAATATCATATCTCCTTTTCACCTACCTATGGATATGCATAATAATCTACCTTCATGAGAAATACTTATGCTAGAAGAAACATTGAGTTAAGGTTAGTTTTAGTAGTATTCTTTATGAGTGCAGATGCAAGTGTGTTTTGTGAACTTATCATTTGTGTATCACCTTTATTAATTTAGGTTTATTTATGTTTCCTTCTTCCCTTTTCACACCCAATAGTGATATTTCTATTTTAGTGTGTGAAACTAAAATATATATCAAGGGAGCTATCCTTTTCAAATCTAGATGTCTATCTCTTGAAGTATCTTCTATTTGTAAAGGTAGACCCATGGTATCCCAAATTTGAGAAGGTTTCCTCAACTTCTCTAGGGTGAAAATTTAGGATATAACAAAGGCTAGGACAATGTTTTACACTGACTGAGACCTTTTCTAGAAGTTTCACACAAATAATTATTTTGTATGAAGGCTCTCCATGGGAGACGTAGTGTCTCTACTTTTATGAAGAGCTAGTTAGTCTTGTCCTGGCAGGATTTATAGTTTTCACTTTTGAAATACCTTGAATTTTTTAAGCTAATTAAATGGCTTTAAACATATATCACAAAAAAATGTAAAGCTTTTGTAAAGTTTGATACCTATATAATGGCATATTCCTGGGGATATTATTAGAGAATATTCCACCCTATTTATTACCAAATTTAAATGCATTCAATTCAACAACTATTAAATTATATATAATATTGATTAGAGTACCAAAAAATATAACTGTACCTATTGTAATTTTCTCGCATATATATATTTATTTCTATAAACAGGATATCCATACATGAATAGCTAGGATAGATAAATATTCCCCTCTATCATCGATCCATTGTCATAGATTATGTTCCCGTGATTTTGAGTTGGGCAGAAGCCAATACCTATTGAGAATAGTTTGGCTATGTAAATTAATATAAATCATGTGTATTTATTTTCAAGTAATGTAGCTAAAAATTAAAAAAACCATTAATGTTCCATGTGTATGGAAATCTATCCTTTCACCCAATTTATTTTGAATTATGGGAGCTATAAAGTTCTAACATTTTTTTAAAGGAAAGTGACTATTCATGGTGAACATGTCATCTAACATTATCCCTTGAGGTTCAAACATTGTTGAAACTTGTCACTTTTAAACAAATAATTTTTAATTCTTGTTTTCTTTTCAATTTTTAAATATATAACAAATTTTTTTTAATATTTTTATTATAAAACTTAAAAAATTGTATGTCTTTATATTCATATGTATACCCCACTATATGCACCTTAATTCGTCTGCCTTAATTATTCTATTAATCTTGCTAATTTATCCTATAACCATAATCCCAATCAATTAATTAAAATCCTATTTCTTATTAAATATTTCCTACACCTATAAACATTTCTACATCTCCTATGACCAATTAATCACTCCATTATCCTACTAACAAGCCCACTTAATCACTAGTCCTACCTCATTAACTACCCACTAGCCTACTTATATATATATATATATATATATATATATATATATATATATATATATATATATATATCCAACTACCCCCTAACCAACCTACCGCCCTACCTCTCCTATATCCTTACGAACCTTAAACCTCATTTAATCCTTATTTAATCCCTATTATCCTTTAAACTAACCTAGAAGTCTTTAGGTCTAGAGAAGCTTCTCCAATATTCTAGAACTCTCCCAAACTAGAGGCTTCTAAATAATTAAAAATTCTCTCAAAACTTCCTCCACCATCCTATAAATACCCATACTTGGGGCATGGCCAAGTTACTAAGAAATACATAAGCTTTGCATATACTCTCATATTTAACCATCTTAGATCATCCATTTGTTCTTGCAATCTATTCAACTATCCAAGGAAGCCATTAGAGGCATCTTGAAGCTACTAGCAAGCAATCCACATACAATTCAAATTGCATTGGAATCAGTTAGAAAATCTTTGAGAGAAGATACAAGGAACAAGGTGATGGTAAGTTTTGATTCTTAAATTGCTGATTGTTCATTCATTTCCCTCCTTGTAATGTTATTGTGCTTTTAGGTTTAAATTAATTTTTATAATAGTTTTGATCAATAGCTCAAAAATAAAATCACACACCCACACACACACACAATTTAATCTTTGGTACTTGAAATTGAGATCTAAGTAGAAATCAAATTTTGAACTATAAATAATTTGACTAGTCATTATAAGCATTATCACAAGATTACTAAGATTCATATGATCTTACTTGCAAGTAACATGTTCATATAGATTAATTTTGTCATTGACCCAATGACCTTTTACGAAAGAGTCTAGCAATTGCCATTGATACACAGAATGATGATAATCAATTGTTGAACCAAAAATGAAAAATAAAGTACAAAAAGATAATACAAACCCATACTCTTCCTAAGTGTTCACCCTAAGCAAGGCATATGGGTCATCTATCATATGTGTTGTTTACCAGTTTACATCTATTTCTCCCTCTAATAACTAGATTCCACATCTATTATCTTCTCTTTGATGATGTTCTCCTTCCAATTCAGGGGAATTTTATTCCACAACCACTTTACAATAATAGAAGAACAATTAACAGAAATAAGATATCAAATCAACATGTTATAATATTAAAATACTTAAATTAAGTCAAATACCTATGAAGACATATAATTTCAACATTACATTAAATGAAGTAAATCACACATCAAACTAACAAATGTTAGTCCATCACTATTTTTAGCACAATAGCGATATAAAAACACATAATCAAATCTGTATAGTTAAATACAAATGGCATATAATTTCAGCATTACATTAAATGAAATGAATCACAAATCAACATAACAAATATTAGTCCTTCGCTATTTTTAGCACAATAATACTATAAAATACATTGTCAAGATTACATAGTTAAATGTATAAGATTGACCAAACCCCACAACCTTCCTACGCTGTTCTTACCATCCCGCCGCATACATCCTAAGCATAATAAAGTCTATTGTTTATTATGTATTGATTTAAAAAAAATCTTATTTATTGATTGATATATAATTTATTAAATAGTAGGTATTTAATAAATTATAGACAGTGACTTTACAATGTAAATTTACAAGTAAACTCTTTTCTTTATTTCTTATTATTAATTTTTAAATTTTATTTATTATGAAAATAAATTTATATTACAAAATTATATGTAAATTTAATTTTAAACAATTTACAATAAAAAAACAAGATTAAGTGCTATGAAACCCTTGATTATTCCAAATTTATATAATATACTTTCCAATCTCATAAATCATTCTTAATTTCATTTGAACATTAAAATCTAAATTTAATTTAATTAAATTATTCATGGCAAAGATTGAGGCATAAGTGTTTTCTTCATTTATTGGTTGTTGCATCTTTCTGTAATTTATTTGATGTTTTGTCGACTTTCTTTCTTTGTTGGGAGTGACAATGGCCTCGCAACCAAAGTTATTGATGGTACATTCGAAACTGAAAAATTACTACATACGACAGGCTTCGATAAACTCTGAAAAATGAAATGCAGTGTGAAAGGAATGCATTTCTTTTGACGCAATTCGTGTAAGATCCAAATTTCATTGCAGAATTCGTGTAAGATCCAAATTTCATTGCAGAATTCGTGTAGGATCCAATTTATTCATTGCAAAAAATAACAAAGTACGGCATGCACTCTCAATCTTTTTCGAACGGCTGACGTTTCGAACTCTTCCCACCTGCGCATTAAAACTGTTCGGTTTGATGGATACCCACACTTCAGTGGATATTGGTACAAAATATTATAACGTTCTTGGGTATTCATGGTATTCATGTGCTTTGATGGTTGAAGAAATCTATTTAGTTGGTGATTGGAATCAAAGTATATAAATTTGAGTAAGTGTTCAGGGATCAAGATGAGTATAGTTTTCAAATTAATCTTGGTATGTTTTATATTTTGTCTAGTATATTTCAATGCTTTGTACATTCTTTTGGAGAGGTGTGGAAGTTTTTGGAAATTGATTTGTTTGTCAAAAATTTTAGGTAATGTTTATGTTACTTTTGGGTATGTATTTTTATTATTGGAATAAAGGATGAAACCTATTACACTTTGATTTAATATGACAAAAATAATATATTATAAAAATAAATTAAACAACGTAAATTTTATGTGTTTTCTTAAATTTTAATTTTAATTAATTAATTATTTTTATATTACTATTTTGTATGTATTTTTATCTTAGTCAACAATAATTAAGTATTGTATTGAAATTTGGATGTTTTTTACGAAATTAGATTTTGTTATAAATTATATTGGATTTAAATATTAGAGATATTTTATTCTAAAATAAGAGATATTGGATATCAATATTGAAAATATTAAATTTGTATTAATGATATTTTTCTTTTCTCATTGATGGCACTTTTAATTTCTTTTTTGTTATTGAATTAAAAAAAATTATTAATTTGTACCCAAGAACTTGATGTATTGGTGAGGTGAAAGTAGTTTATACGCATCGACCCAAGTTTCATCCCATTGAGCTTATGATGACACCTTCAACTAAGTGGCCATGTGAATATCTTGAGGTAAGGGTCACATTTAACCGTGTGGACCAAATGGAACATAATGGGGTGCTTTAGATGTAAATTGCTCGATAGACATTATGCACTCAGGCCTACCCAAATGTCTCACTTACAGAAGGTGTTCCCCTATCACTCAGGGTCGAAGCTCTAGCATATTAAAAGCATTACCCAATATTTGTTAATGAAATGTGAGTGAGTTGGTTAAGTGGCTTGGTTGTTTTCAAGCCCTACCCAAGTTCAAATATCTGGAAAGGCATATGAGATCGATTGTGGCCGTTAGTTATATTTTCAAAGCTGTTAAAATTCGTTGGTTATTTATTAGGCTGGTGATGGTAGTTGTTGGTAATAGTTGTATACATATGATATACAAGTGGTATTTAGGTTTTTACTAAATTATATGGGGATATGGGTCCCTAATTGTGTCCCAAACTAGTCCACGCTTCAGTTAGAAGTTGTTACCTCATGCAAACAAAAACTTTTATTAATTATGTTTTAAGGATTGGAGTCTAACATTATTGGTTTATTAATATTGCACTATCAATTTATGTAATAATTATATTGTAAGGATTGGATTATAATATTATTGGTTTCTTAAGAATTTTTTTTAGATAGATATTAGGGTTGGTGGGTCCCATGCCCTAAAATAAAAGAGATTACAACAAAAACAAAAGAACACAAACCATCAACCATAAGGTTTAAAAAAACTAGGGCAAGCATGGTTGCAACATCAAATATGATGAATCAAGACAAACATACTACATGATAGACCATAATAAAAACTATCCAACAAAGATTTCTCCCTTCCTTGTCCTCTCTATGATGAGAATGGAGAATCCTAAGAGAAGGGTCATGATTACAACGCCCTTTTTTATTACTCCTAACTACAGTCTAATTTGATTGATTACATGATTTTCTTGATTCTACACCTGATGATCCTCTAGATGCAATGTTCCACTAGCTAAATCCATATTATTAATCCCAATATTCCCAACATCCTTAGAGATCTACCCCTTAGAGGTTAGAGTTTTCATTTTCCTATTATCAAGGAACATTCAAGACAAAATAATGGTTCCTCACTCAATTATTTTTTAAATTTTTGGTGTATCTACACTCCTTATCTCCTTAATTTTTCATGTTATCACTATGTTGCATAGGGTTTGATGCATGACAGATTCTTACTCTAGTAATAATAGGTATCCATTCTTAGCACTTAAATATTATATGTAACTCACCAAAAAATGATATAAATCTTGTTAGTATGCAAGAGTTATGCCTCTCCTCTAGAAGCTAGATATTAATATAGAAAGACTACATCCTCTTGAATTTTTGATTAACACTTCTCAATGCACTAAACATGAATTCAACAAAGGTATTTGTGAATAGATTAGTAAATCTTACTTAAAATTTACATGGTTCAATCCCAAAGAGTCTTTGAAACCAAAACTTCTCCATTATTTATAATTTTATTCTTTCTTTCATGAGAATAGAAATCAAATTCTTAGATACATGATGAGGACATTGCCATCATGTTTAAGGATCCCTTTAGCTTGGTTTTGTATTTACTCTCATCAAATTTGAATAGATCCTGATCATAACCTTGCATAGGGAAGATTATATTCCAATTATGTTTTGTAGAACTTGATAGTGAAAATCATGTTGTATTCAAGTGCCCTAGCTCCTATGAGATTTGTTGAAGGTACTATTATCTTTTTAGATATTCCCATGGATCCTTGAGGAGATTCATTTGGTATGAGATCCAACAATGTTTAGTCTTTTTTATCCTTGAAGCATTTCAAATTCAATAAAGAACACTCAAATTTATATTTTGAAACATATAAAATTTGAATAATATGAGTTCTTATTTTCAAGAAACAGACTTAAAGAATCCCAACATACCACATGCACATACAACATGGTACAGATCTATAAGGCAACACACATTTTACTACTTTGAAGATCTTGGTCCCTCAAATAATAAAATTGGTATTTCTCATTAATATTGTTTCTCTTTCTATTTATTTGGAGATGCTTTTGGCACTACTTATTAGTCCTTCCTTGGTAGGATCTATAGGTTTCACTTTTGAACTATATTGATTTTTTCAACTAATTAAATGGCTTTAAACATACATCACAAAAAATGCAATGTTTTTATAAAATTTGAAACCTAAATAATGGGATATTCTTGGGGGTGTTATAGGGGGAATATTCCACCCTATTTATTACCAAATTTAAATTCATTTAATTTGACAACTATAAAAATATATTTAATATCTTTTTCGTCAGATGGTATGGTTGTAACTATCCATTCTCCCTCATAATACCTCCTTTCAACTATAGTGCATATGATGACTACAATCAACGAATGTAGTTGTGGTTGCCAATCATGTGATTTGTCATAAAATTCAAAGACTATGTCAAAGCCAATCAGGTCAAAGAAAAAGATATACATTTAATTTTAACTCTACTTCATCTACAAATTTTCCCATCACAATCGTATCATCTAACAACACTCTTTGACTTCCAACACAAAATAAAGATTGTTTGATACTAGTAATTCATGGTAGGCTAAGTTTTGATAGTATAGCACTTCACTGTTATAAAGTATAATTAAATCTATGATCAATCGTATCTAATTTTGAGCACAAGAAATCAAAAGTATAATTACCCTTAATAGAGGAATATTTAGTGCCTACAATCTCTGAATGCGATTTTGTATACCTCTATTACCTTCGTCAATTAATAGAAAGTTTAATCTTTCCATGTTTTTGATACTTGTAATATAATATAGCTTCCAACATCTCCTAATCTCAATCCTATTTAAGCATAATAACTCTTCTTCTTCTAAACATTCCCCTTTGTCAGATCAAGTAAATTTGATATCATTTTTAGCTTCTTAAAAGACCTCAACTCATAATAATTAGGTGATAAATCCACTTCCACCAGATCATGAAGCCCTTGAAGGATGAGAGATTGAAGGCTAGGACAATGCTTTGCACTAACTAAGACCTTTTCTATAATTTTTGTACAAAAAAAATTATTTTATGAAGGATCACCATGAGAGATTTAGCATCTCTACTTTTATGAAGAGCTAGTTAGTCCTATTCTAGCAAGATCTATAGGTTTCACTTTTGAAATGCCTTGATTTTTTCAGCCAATTAAATGGTTTTAAACATATATCACAAAAAATATAATTTTTTTATAAAGTTTGAAATCTAAATAATGGCATATTCTTGGGGATGTTAATGGGAAATATTACACCCTATTTATTATCAATTTTAAATTCATTTAATTTGACAACTATAAAAATAGATTTAATACTGTTTGGAGTACCAAAAAGGATAACTCCACCTTCCGCAATTTACTCACACATATATTTTTGTCCATAAATAGGATATCGCATACATGAATAGCTATAATAGATAAATGTTCCTATCCAACATGGATCCACTACCATAGATTATGTTCCCGTGCTTTTGAGTTGGGCATAAGCCAATATCTATTGGCTTCAAATAGTTTAGGGGTGTACGTTAATATAAATCACACATATTTAATTTCAAATAAAGTAACTAAATTTTATTAAAAAAACCATTAATGTTCCATGTGTATGGGATTCTATCCCTTCACCCCATTTATTTGGAAAGATGGGAGCCATAAAGTTCTAACATGTTTTCTAAGGAAAGTGCCTATTCATAGCCAATGTGTCATTTAGCATTATCCTTAGAGGTTTCAACATTGTTGAAACTTATCACTTTTAAACAAATTATTTTTAAATTCTTTTTTCCTTTTCAATTATTAAATATATAACTAAAATTTAATAATATTATTGTTATAAAACTTCAAAAATTATATTTCTATATTCATACGTATACCCCTCATATATGTATACTTTACTCTTTGGTACTTAAAATTGAGATCCAAGTAGAAATCAAATTTTGCACTATAAAATATTTGACTAATCATTATAATTATTATCACAAAATTACTAAGAGTCATACGATCTTACTTGCAAGCAACATGTTCATATAGGTTAATTTTGTCATTGATCCAATGACCTTTTACGAAAGAGTCTAGCAATCGCAAGTGATACGTGAAATGATGATAATCGATTGCTAAGCCAAAAATGAAAAATAAAGTATAGAAAAAAATGCAAATCCATACTCTTCCTAGGTGTTCACCCTAAGCAAGGCATTTAGGTCAACTATCCTATATTGTTTACTAGTTCACATTTGTTTCTCCCTCTAATAACTATATTCCACATGTATTATATTCTCTTTGATTATGCTTTCCTTCCAATTTGAAGAAAGTTTATCTTACAACCGCCTCATAATAATAGAAGAATAATTAATAGAAATAAGATATCAAATGAGCATGAGATAATATTAAATTTCTTAAATTAAGTCAAATACCTATAAAATATATATAATTTCAACATTATATCAAATGAAATAAATCACACATCAAACTAACAAATATTAGTCCATCATTATTTTTAGCATGATAACAATACAAAAACACATCATCAAATCTGTATAGTTAAATATAAATGGTATCTAATTTCAACATTACATTAAATGAAGTGAATCATACATCAACACAACCAATATTAGTTTTTGACTATTTTAAACTGAATAACAATATAGAACACAATCATATTTACATAGTTAAATGTATGTAATTGACCAAACCCCACAACCTTCCCATACTACTTTTACCGTCCTGCCGCATACATCTTAAACATAATAAAATTGGTTGTTTATTATATATTGATCCAAAACAATTCTTATTTATTAATTGATATGTAATTTATTATATAATAGGTATTTCATAAGTCATAGGCAGTGAACTTACATTATAAATTTAAAAACAAACTCTCTATTTATCATTATTAATTTTTACAACTTATTTATTAATAAGAGTAAATTTATATGACATAAGAAAGCGAAAAATTACTACATACGACAGACTTGGATGAACTCCGAACATTGAAATGCAGTGTGAAAGGAATGCATTTCTTTTGACACAATTCGTGTACGATCCAAATTATTAATTGCAGAAAATAGCAAAATACGACATGCACTCTCAATCTTTTTCGAAGGGCTGACGTTTCGAACTCTTCCCACCTGCGCATTAAAACTGTTCGGTTTGATGGATACCCACACTTCAATCTGATGGATGCGGCGTGTATAGCGAGGGGATACAAAATCTGATTTATTTGTTTTGCTTCTATAAACTTCGCGTCACCTAAAAATCGCCGCTAGGAACTGATTAGTAGTTAAATTGTATTACGATGTTTGTTAATTGTTTGTTAAAATTCGTTGTTATTAATACATTTATCCATTTTTGGTGGGTCAGGTCCACGCTTTCTATATATCAATTATTTGTTAAAATTAATTGTTATTAGTACATTTATCGACTTTTTTTGTGGGTCCCCGCTTTATATATATATATATATATATATATATATATATCATTTTCTACTCCTTTTCTTCATATTGGATATTTTGTGTTCATGCTGTCCCAGCACTCTCTATATTGTAGAAAATACGTTCTTGGTCTTGTTGGTAAAGCATCAATTTGTCTTGGACTTTCTCTTTTTGTTGGTACAAAATATTATAACGTTTTTGCGTATTGATGGTTTTGATGTGCTTTGATGGTTGAAGAAATCTATTTAGTTGGTGATTGGAATCAAAGTACATAAATTTGAGTAAGTGTTCACAGATTAAGATGAGTATAGTTTTCAAATTAATTTTGGTATGTTTTGTATTTTGTGTAGTATATTTCAATGCTTTGTACATTTTTTTTTTGGGAGGGGTGTGGAAGTTTTTGGGAAATTGATTTGTTTGTCGCAAAATTTTTATGTCATTTTTGAGCATGTATCTTTATTATTGGAATAAAGGATGAAACTCTATCATAAAAAATGATACACTATAAAAATAAATAAGAGTGCATAAGTTTTCTTAATTTTTTATTATAAATAATTAATTACTTTTATATTATTATTTTGTATGTACTTTTATCTTAGTTAACAATAATTGGGTATTTGTAATGAAATTTGGATATTTTTTAGGAAATTAGATTTTGTTATAAGTTATGTTAGATTTAAACATGAGAGATATTTTATTCTACCATAAGAGATATTGGACACCAATATTGAAAATATTAAATTTGCACTAATGATATTATATTTTCTCATTGATGGCACTTTTAATTTTTTTTTTGTTATTGAATTAAAAAAAATACGGACCCAAGGATTTGGTGCATTGGTGAGGTGAAAGTAGTTTGTACTCATCAACCCCAGTTTCCTTCCCATTGAGCCTATGAGGACACCTTCAACTAAGTGGCCATGTGAATATCTTGAGGTAGGGGTCACATTTCTCCATATGGACCAAATGAAACATAGTGGGGTGATTCATATGTAAATTTATCGATGGACATTATGGACTCAGGCCTACCCAAATGTCTCACTTAGAGAAGGTGTTCCCACATCACTTAGCTTCGAAGCAATGGCATATTAAAAGCATTACCCAACATTTGCCAATGAAAAGCACGTCAGTTGGTTAAGTGACTTGGTTGTTTTCAAGCCCCACCCAAGTTCAAATATCAAGAAAGGCGTATGAGGGCAATTTTGGACATTTAGTGTATTCTCAGGGCTGTTAATAGTCGTTGGTTATTATCAAGGTCATTAGTGGTTGTTGTTGGTAATAGTTGGTATACATCTAATATACAAGTGGTATTTAGGTGGTTAATAAATTACATGGAGATATGGTTCCCTGATTGTGTCGCAGACCAGTCCACACTTCGGTCAGAAGTTATTATCTCATGCAAAAAAAACTTTTATTAATTATGTTTTAAGGATTGGAGTCTAATATTATTGGTTTATTAATGTTGCATTATTATTTTATGTACTAATTATATTATAAGGATTGGATTATAATATTATTGGTTTCTTAATTTTTTTTAGATAGATATTAGGGTTGATGGGTCTCGTTCCCTAAAATAAAATACATTACAAAAAAAATAAAGGAACACAAACCATCAACCATAAGGTTTAAAAAACCTAGGGCAAACATGGTCACAACATCAAATATGATGAATCAAGACAAACATACTACATGATAGACCAAAATAAAAACTATCCAACAAAGCTATGTCCCTCCCTTGTCCTCTCTATGATGAGAATGAAGAATCCTAAGAAAAGGGTTAGGAATATAATGCCTTTTTTTTTACTCCTTACTACATTCCAATCTTCTTGATTACATGATTTTCTTGATTCTACACCCAAAGGAGTACCCATATCACCTGTTGATCCTCTAGATGTAGCGTTTCAACTAGATAAATCCATATTAGTAATCCTAGTATTCTTAACATCCTCAAAGACCTATCCCTTAGAGATCAGAGACAAAGTCACAAATTTATGCAAATAATTTAAGATCTACCTCCTGATTAATTTATATAACTTATGCTATTTTTAAAGGCTTAATAGGAATTTTACATGGAAAAATTGTCAGAAGATCATCACTTTCCTCCTTTTACCAAGAAGAATCCACTTTACACTTGGATTTATGGTAAGACATGACCAAATTACCAATTTCAAATCACCTATGACTCTTGAAGTGAAACCCCTCATACTCAAGGGTTTGAGACCAACATCAGCGTTTGACTCTTATCTCAATGGTTAATGGAAGGTCCTGAGAGATATCCAAACAAATAAGATTCCAAACAAAGGTGGCATAGGAAAAGTTAGAAGTAGAAGCATCAATATCCAACATATCACCTAAGGTTCCACCAATCACTGAGAGGAAAGAATCTGACAAAAAAACTGAATGGGAAGATATGATAGCCAAACCCATATGGGCATGATCAAAATATTTTTGAGAAGAGGGTTGAATGCAAAGTATTAAAGATTCAAAAAAATGAGGTTTTAATCCTAACACCAAGATTTTTCTGAATAACCTTATTACGATATGTAAGACTATAAAAAACCATAACAAAAAAGTCTATGGCACCTAGATAAATTTACAAACTATCCTCTATTAAAGGTCACCATGATTTAGAGACCCACTAATGGAGAGCACAAAGACATCACTAAAATATATCAAATCTACATATAAAACCCCTATACATGAACCATTCCTCATTTAAGAGCACCTCCTCAAGATGCTCCTCCTCAAACGATAATATAGGAGTGGATTTTGCAGTGCCCAAATGCTTAACTTCTAATTTCATAAACGTATTATAATAAAATGTTACCCCAAAACCTAGAGGTGTTAGTGAAATCTTCCCATCATGATCATAACATCCTACCACACTTTTAAAGCCCAGAATATAGGTTAGATTTACACCTATACAATAGGATCCCCTACATATATGAGCCTAAGATGAACACTACCATGCTGACATAGCCACTTATTCCATGACTTGAACCTAGGTGGAGGCTCTGATACCAAATGTATGGTTCATGTTCTAGATATAGAGAGGATACAATGAATTTTTGTGAACATGGAGTCTGATGTAGATCAACTAAATTTTCAATTTGAGTAATCCAAGTGAGTGTATCATTACCATCAGACTTGCATAGGTCCACTTTTGGGAACATCAACTTAGGGTAAGAATTGGTGCTGGTATTATTTGGAGGAGGAGAAACAAACTGAAGTGGTGTAGGATTATTTTATAGTGGTTGCACTGACAAGTTATCCAATTTCCTAGAAATGTTTTGTAATTGATGCTTCACACTATCCAAGTTCCTTATTAAACCTATAATTTACCCTTGAACCATATCAAAATCATCTTTTTTCACCATTCCCTGCAACTGTGACTTAAATTGTTGAACTACCTCTAAAATATATGGATCAAAAGTTTTAGTTTCCATGTCATCTTGGTGAGTATTTTTAGGGGTTTATTTACCTTTCCCATGTCTATGAGTGTTTGGAATAGCCATGCACAAACCCTAGGCAGGTTTCAACCTTAAAAAAAATATACTAATGGAACACACCATTGTGATCATCTCACCATTATGAATCTAACTACTGCTATTGTGCACAAGTGTGAAAAATTTCAACCTAAAAAAATGTACTAATAGAATATACTATTGAAATAATCTCATAGAGATAAATCCAATGACTGCTAATTTTCACAAGATAAAAGTATTCTAGACTTTTTTTATTCTTTTTTTTACCCATAAAAAATGGTTTTTATTTTTTGTAAAAAAATCTTCATGAACAAAACTTCAGTGATGAAAAAAATCAATTCCTCTCAGATCACAAGTTATGTTTTTTTGGCCTTCTAGTGCTCAGGGTGCTAGATATAGAAAAAAAATTGCACCACAAAAATTTGCCCAAATTGAAGCTTTGATACCACTTGTAAATAAATTACTTAGATGATTCATAATAATAGAAATATATATGGCAGAATTAAGAGCAGAATAAGTATATCCACAAAAACAATTGGCAAAAGAGAAAAATACTTGACTATTATGACTGAGTCACTTTGATGGGGCAACCTCCACAACAATGCAATAAAAACATAATTCACAATACAATGATAAAATAGTAACCACTACCTCTTATATATACTCTACTTATCCATAGTTATTCCATAGGCCGAACATACTAAGAACATCAATAAATATAACAAGTTAGCCACACATATCCTTAGATGCACTATAGGTTAAGGAAATAACACTTATCCACATAAGAAAACACTTTGATGAAATATTTACCATTTATGACAAATATTGCTTCACCTTCCAAGCTAACTATGTAGGTTACTTCTCCGATAGGGGCATAAATGAAAGCTAAAACATTAGATATACTACCAAAATAACTAGGTTGATCGGTCAAAAGGCAAGGCTACATGTTTGGAAGCCCTAGGTCGGACTTTGGACTAACGATCACCCAAGGATGATTCACCAGACTACCATCCTGACTATTTGTTTCCCTAAATTTCCTAACAAGCTACACAGAAACCCTAATGTTGGGAGGGAGAAATGTAGTTGATCATGACATAACATTTAAATCTAAAGAGATTCTATATTGGTTTCTTAATATTGCAATCACTAGTATATTTTAATGATTTTACTATAACTCTTGTGTCAATTTTTTTTTTGCTATTGCTAGCACATGTTTTTGTAAATAATTTCACTAATATAAATTTTGCCAAATAATGACCAACATAAAATTCTATTACAAAAATTCTCCAATTTTGATTTCCTTTCATTTATTAACAATTGTTTCATCAATGTTTACATAAAAAAAGAGTAATTATGTTTTGACACATTTTATTTATTTTTTTACCACCTAGAAATCATTTTTAAAATATTATATTTTAGTTCATTATATTTTTAAATTAAAAAAACCTAATAAACTTTCAAATTATAGGGAGTACCAATTTATAATCACATATTATATTTAAAATCATAATTATTATTAAATTACAACATTTTTATTTATGGGCCTTGTCTTGACTACTTTATACACTTGTTTCATCAATGTTTACATAAAAAAAAGAGTAATTATGTTTTGACACTTTTTTTTTTTACCACCTAAAAATCATTTTTAAAATACTATATTTTAGTTTAGTATATTTTTAAATTAAAAAAACCTAATAAACTTTCAAATTATAGGGAGTACCAATTTATAATCACATATTATATTTTAAATCATAATTATTATTAAATTACAATATTTTTATTTGTGGGCCTTGTCTTAACTACTTTGTGTGTGTGTGTGTGTGTGTGTGTGTGTGTGTGTGTGTGTGTGTGTGTGTGTGTGTGTGTGTGTATGTATATATATATGTATATGTATATATGTATGTGTATATATGTATGTATATGTGTATATGTATATGTATGTATATGTGTGTGTCTGTATATATATGTATGTGTGTGTGTGTGTGTGTGTGTGTGTGTGTGTGTGTGTGTGTGTGTGTGTGTGTGTGTGTGTGTGTGTGTGTGTGTGTGTGTGTGTGTGTGTGTGTGTGTGTGTGTGTGTGTGTGTGATTTGGGAATGAATATTAATAGTGAAATAATTATCAAATGACCCTTATTTAAGAATGAAAGGCCTACAAATAAGAACATTGGGACTTTTGAGGCTTATAAATGTTTATAATTCAATGATTGATATATTCAAATTATTCTACTAGATCAATTATAATTTAACATGCATCCAAGAGTCTGGTCATATTAACTAAAAAATAAAGTTTTCTCAGTTTGGAATTTTCCCATAGTTATCATCTTACTAATAAAATTCATTTCTATTTTATAAAACACCCATAGCTTATATCAACCTTTAAATGGCTAGGGTTGTAAGAATCTCAATTATATTTTTAAATATTAACGTACATGATCTAAATCATATTTTATTTGGTGTACTTATACTAAATAATTTATAGGTCAAGGCACACTGAAGGGTATCAAGACTAGAATATATTTTAGTTGGGAAACTTTGTCCTAACTCTTTTCTTTGTAATTTTTATTATTAATAAAATATATGGATTCATACTCTATGTAAGTCATCCCTTGAGCTAATCGTAATAACCCTAAATTCATGAAAATTAGTAGTTGGATAGAATAAAATTAGTATAAATAAAGTTTTTATGCTAATGCAAAGCATCCAAAACTTATATTGTATTGATTTTTATCAAAGGATGTTTCTCTCTCAAAGATGCCAACTATATTATAATGCAATTATATTTTATTTTTAATAATATAGTTATTTTTACCACATTCATATTATTATTTGTATACATTTACAATATTGCTCTATTTTTTTATTGGAGTGGTTATAATGTTTGAATTTCTATAATAATTTTAGTGGTTTAGGGTTCTATACTAATGCCCATTTTATTCTCTCACCTCACGCAAATTAGGATCTTGGTGATCATAGCATATATTATAAATATAAGGGAACATTTGATATGTGTTATTGTTTAAGGGGAGGAGGTTGTATATGCCTAAATGTTCTATAAGAGAGAGCCTTTTAAAAAAACATAGTGGATGATTAGGTGGTCATTTTTAGTATGATATAACTTTCGCATAGTTAAGTGACAAATTTTAGAGAACCTTTTATAAAAAAAAGTGGATGATTAGCTAGTCATTTTTGATATGATAAATTTTTTGCATAGTTAAGTGACAAATATTATTGGCCAAAATTTACCATGGGTGTGAATAGGGTCATGTAAAGATGCATAATTTTACAACATGCAAAGGGGAAAATCCATAATAGTGGTTTATATTAGTCATTACCTTTTCCAAACATAACTTGAGATATGTTGAGCATGGATTTCGTTATTCCAGTAATGAGGAATCAAATAGGTAATGACTCCATTTTTTTGTATCAATTGTTTTTAAAAATGGTACGCTTCATAGCATGCGATAAAGATTGTGATGCCACAAATATTGATAACATGTTTTAAAATTAAGTCATGATAATCCATGGGTTTCCAAGGAGTATTATGTCAAATAGAGATATTATATTTGTTGGGTATTTTTTTAGGACATTATGGCTGAAACAAGATTAGATTTCATTTTAATGTATCATACCCAAATGTATGGCCGGAAATAATTTGTGAGCTTCAATCTTATAAATTTATTAAGATGCTTAATTGGAGACAGGACCAAGCAATGGTATTTTTATTGGCCCAAGATAAATTCACTTACAATAATTTAGCCAATCCAAGTACAATTATGATTCCTTTCCTAATTTTATATGGTATTAGTCCCAGAATTGTATATGAACTATTAGATATAGTTTAATTGAGTATAAAAAGTTTTGAATAAAAATATTATGCACAAATGATGCATGATGTCCATTTGGAGGTTAAAAATAGATTAGAGGAAAGTAGTAGACTATATTAGGATCAAAATGATTAGAGAAGAAGAGAAAAAATTAAGTAGGGATTTGGTTTTGGCTCATTTATGTAAATAGATATTCGTAAAAGGTGAGTTTAGAAAACTCAAGTGGAAGAAAATTATACCCTGGATATTTCTTAGAAAATTCTTAACCAATGAATATGCAGTTGATTTTCTAAATGGATTAGATATATCCCCAATATTCAATGTGTCAATTTCTATCCATATGTGGTATAAAAAATGAATAAAGAAGATTCAAGCATAGACTAATTAAATATTGATAGGAAAGATTCGCTTCCAGTAAATAAAAAATGAGAAATAGAGGTAATTCTAAATAGACAAATTAAAAAAATTGAGAAGTAATGAGTACTAAAAGTAAGTGGTAAAGTTTAAAAATAGATAATTCAAGTATGCAATTGGGATGAATGTGACTGAGGTTTCTATACATGGAATCTTAGTTTAATAAATCAAAATGTGTTCATGAGAAGGAGATTATGGACAATTTATCTTACTCCAGGTGTTTGATGTGGGATCATCCAAAGTGAATAGGAAATTATGAATCACTTTATGTAGTTTTTTGAATATATTTTTTTCAATATTTTTACTCAAGTCACATTCTATATTTTTCCTCTTATATCACATTATAAAATTTTTGGGATCATGACATCAAAAATCACATTAGTCACATATTATGTTTTTAGCTCTAATTTTTAATTTAATAAGGGCCTTGCACACAATTAATTCCCTAATTTCCTAAGTCTAAATTTAGCGACTACATATTATCAAGGATTAGTAAATATTAGGTGCACATATTCTATTTGATAACAGTTTGAACAACATCTAGTTTAGAATTCACTAAGTGTTGAAAAATCATGACTAATTCTTTACTCAATGAATACAATCAAATTTGATGAAATTCTGAATTTAATTGTAAATTCTAATGGGTCTACAAGACTTCTTAGACACAAAAGGTGATTGCATGAGTTCATAACCCTATGATTATGATAAGTGTCATAGTCGTGGGTTACTAGTTGGTGGCTATTTAAGGGCGGGGTCACAAATTTGGATAGATGTGTGATTAATTTATTTAATTAGTTCATAGGGACCATGACCTCAGATTTTTCCCAAAAGGAATTAGTTATCAAAAATAAAATCAGAGACTATATAACTTCATGGATAGATGATAGGTGACAACATCACATGCTTTTGTAGGGTCATAGTTTATGTAGAGTAATTTCCTACTCTACGTCATATTCAATTATTTTCAGTCGAGCACTACAATTTTGGTTCTTCGGACGAAGTGGCAGAATTTTGAAGCAGAGGGTCAGTTCATTTTGCCTAAGTGTTTTGATGTAGCGAAAGCTGCCAAGTGTCACCCTCCAAGTAGGTCTTTTTTCCCCTTCTTGTTTCCTTCGTCTCATTTTTGCTCAAGTATTAGTTCAAGCAGAAGCTGCCAAGTGTCACTTTCCAGGAGACAAAGTCGACAGTTGGTGTCCCCCGAGTCCCCTTTTTGTAACTTTCAAGAACCATGGACCGTGCCACATACCCAGTAGCAGTTAAGTGGAACGCACCACGTGTCAGCATCCACGTCTCATATCGGCATTCATACTTCATTCAAAGACTTTCAACATAAGGTAGTAGAGAAGGTGGGAAGTGCCAAGTGGTAGTTGTAAAGGCCCTAAAATACCTTTTTGGAGAAAAATTGCAAGCCACCACATGTTGGCATTCAAGAAGCCATGAGTCCAATGCTTTCCATTCAACGCACAAAGGCGTCATTTTATTTTGCTTAAGCACCACAAAGCAGCGGATGCTGCCAAGTGTCACTCTCTGGGTCCCCCTCTACTCCATCCATAGAAGAAGCAGAAGATGCCACTTATCTCCCTCAAAGCCATGAAATTCTCCACATGTCAATGCCCGAGAGAATCATCGTCAAGCTCTATTGACAAATATGAAACGGTGGTGGGTCACAGGTGTTACTTTAAAAGTCTACGAAAGCTGCCAAATGTCACCATTTGTAAGAGTCTGATATATGCCCCTAATGATACTATGGCACAGCCAAAGGGGAGTGGAAAGAGCCGCGTGTCTTTGATGAATTAGGCAGAAGGCACCAAGTGTCATTTTTTAGTGTCTTCTAGGTGATCAAGGGGATTTTCAAAAAATTGACTAAGTGTCCTCTCCCATTTCAAACATAGCAGAGTGTTCCGTGTATCGGTTGCCAAAAGTGAAATGGAGGGAAAATCGGCTAGAGTTAATTCAAGTAGATGAAACAATTCCTCAGGTAGATTTTTGGAGGCACCCACATCATTGAAGGTGTCGTTTGTTTGTCCCCTATGAGCGAAGGATGGAGAAGATTGCACAGGAAAGAAAGTGATCAAAGGAGACATCCAAGGCTATATAAGCAGGATTGTAAAATATAAAGAAAAAGGGGGGAAGATTTTTGATAGTTTAGACTTCTTGTAATTTCAACCAGTAATATCATTTGCTCTTGTCTTGATTTCCTGAAGTTGTAAAATTTGATATAATCGTGCATGTTTCTGTGCCCTTTATGTGGCTAAATGAATTAAGAAAATTTAAGCTCCATGCCTTGGTTGGTGTTACCTGTGTCATTTACACAGTAGTCTATGCTGTAGATTTGCTAGTGTTGTGATTGGAAATGTTATTTGCTTTTATCTCATTTTCTAGAATTTGAAGTTCTACATAACTGTGCGTGACTTCTGCACTCTTATGTGATTGAAGGGTTCTATTAAGAAGATTGAACACTATGCCTTTGTTGACAATTCTTGTATCTCAGCAAAAGATTCCCCTATTGTGAGCCTCTGTTTCTGTTATTCCAATCATTTACATTGATCATGCACATGTTTGCTCTTAAATGTAATTGAATCATATAATAGTTTCTCTGTGCTTAGGTTAGGATTAGGATTACACTCAGGCGCATCACCATAGTTAGGTTTCAATTCTTGCATTTGCATTTCTATTTAATCTCCTATCCCTTTTCTCCAATACCTGATATAAAAGAAGAGACCGGCTTCTCTAAAAACTGGAGGTTGTTTCAAGCCGCATCATCCCACAGCTTGAAACTTCTCATTGTTGTTGATTAAAATCAAGCACAATTTTAAGGCATCAATAGTTTTTGGCATGCCCAGTGGGACCAATCTTTCAAGGAGTTGAAGAATTTTGGTGTATTCTTTAGCCAATCTAGCTTTGGAGGTTTTTATCGACACCAACAATGACTCTGCATCACTAGCCAATCAAGCAGCATCATCAAGAAATCCCTTTGGTATGTATAACTCTATAACTCATAGCTATGAGTCTTATTCTCCTTCAAATATGTTTTATCAGGAACAAGCTTCTCCTAAAATCATGTCGAGTAATGAGGATGCATATTGTTATGAGCCACATTAGTCTTATGCCCAGTCCCCCCAATATGTCTCATCCCATGTTGAACCTAACCTTATTTTCACTTTCAAAAAAGCATTGCTGGGATTTAAAAAATATGTGTTAGAGCTTGACAACAGAAGGGGATATGGCCAAGAGATTCCTTGTCATATCATCTATCAAGTAAGGGACACAATAGACCTAATTAAAAGTGAGTGGGATCCCATTGAGAGGGCGAATTGGCAAAAACTTACATATGAGATGTTAGAAGTGTGTGGATTGATTGCATTCCTAGAAGAGAGGCTAAGCATTCATGAGAACCAGCCTTACCAAGTCTACCAAACTTCATACCCACCACCACAAATCCCATATCAAACATATGCCACCCCTGTTCCTAAACAAGGTCAAAATCATCAAGACCAATTCCCCAATAATGCAGAGTGTATGATAGCAGCAAGGGAAGAGGATCCCAAACTCTCACTTTCCCCTCAAATTCCTTCCACCCTTACTTAAGAAGCTTCTTATTTTCCATCACACCCTTCTTCTTTCCCCCTTTTCAAAGAAGAATATGTTTTAAAAGAAGCAATTGAGTATGCAAAAGAATACACTTAATTCATGGCCAAACAAGAAGATTACATCAGTACAGAAGAGGAGGAGATCACCATAGACTCCCCTTTTAATGAGCAAGAGGATAAGCCGCAAGATTTTTCCTTAACTTCTGATGAGGAGGAGATCATTTCAGATTTTTTCCTCACTCTACAAGAGGATATGGAGGACTATGGACACTCCCTCAACCAAGTCATTGAGATAAGAGGCGCTGAGCTGGTTTCAGATGAAGAAGAAAGCCTTGAGATTTAAATGAGTATGCAGAAGAGATGCCAACTTTTTAATTCATCCTTGCAAGAGAATGAAGTCATCAAAGAGCATGATGATGAAATAAAGCCAAAATCTGAAGAAGATGTGCCAAAAGATAATGGGTATCAAAAGGCATAGCATGAAGAACCAATAGCCCATGATTTCTTGATGACACCTGACAACCGGAAGAACTAGTATTCCACAGGCATTCAAAGACAAGAAGAGTTCATAGTTGTCGAATACACATTTTGCTCAGACTCGTTTGAGTGTAGGCAGATCTATGTGGCTGGTGCAGAGAACATTCCATCAACGACATATCCATTGCAATCAATGGTATGGCAATACAAGTTGGCTTGTCATAAAGAGGATGTGGGAAACTTTGTTTTTAATCCTAGAGGAAAATAAGGATTTGAAATTAATGTAGTTTGGTAGTTTCCATTCCTGCATTGCTTTGTTTTATTTTTTTGCTTTCCCACTTTTCCTTTAAAATAAGCATTTTAAACACAGAGTCAGTGTCTTAGAAATTTTTTAATTCTTTATTTTTTGCCACAATAAATGCTTCCCCAAATATTTCAAAATCTCCAAGGTACCTTGCACTGCATAATGTGTCCACCTCGCTATTTCCCAAATATTGAGTAGGATTTGCTAATAGTCGCCTTAATTTAATGCTATTTGGGACTTGATAGGCCCATAAAAATCCCTTAGCAAATTTTAAAGTTTATAAACTGTCAAGCATTCTTGCAAAAATATCTTGCTCATTGTGATTGTGGCACCTAGTGAAATTTGTTGTAGCAAGCATGTTTTTATCTTGCAAAAGGTTCATACCAGGTTATTATACAAGAGATTTAGAGATGGCAGGAACATTGAAAACACCCAAAAAGAGAAGAAGGGTGCAGTCCCAATTGGACCCAGAAGAAGAAGAATAGCCTTCATAACACCCAGTGCAGAGCACTGCAACTTCTCCTCAGGTAGGAATTACTCCCCCTCCTCCCTCTCAATCCATGCCTCCACCCAGCCAAATGACACCTCCCACCACTACTGCCATTCCCATTTCACAATTAACTTCATCCTTAATGCCTCAAGCCTTAACATTACCCTATTTCTCCCCCTCTGTTCCCAAAAAAATGCCCCTTCAACTCACCCCTAACTAGCCAATGGCTCTCCAATACAGCCTACCGCAAGGATTTCCCTTCACAGGGAGATATATTGCGTCCCCTTCCACTTTCAAGATGCATGATGATCCCAAAAGAAAGGCAAGAGAAGCCCGATTGGAAAAGAAGAGGAGTAAAGTGAATAAAGCGCTGGTGGTGCCACATTTGAGGTCACAATTTGACCCCATTCAATAGCAGCTGACGGTGACCCATTTGTCGCCTAACATTGCCAAGCTGAGCGAACAAATGCGGCTAAAAGACTACACCATGAACGCAGTGGCCATCAACATGTCCCTGTTTAGGCCTCAAGACAGAGTCGAGCTCATGATCAAATCCACTTCTGTGGTCATAAAAGATTATTTAAGGATATCAAGGAGACCACAGAAGATAGAGGCCAACCTGGCCATAGAAAAGGCAAACTGCAATAGTTTGGCTGAATAAATAAACTAGAAGGACAATGAGATAACTAGTCTATAGAAATAGTTGCAAGATACTGTTTCCCTCCAGACTCAACAGGCAATTTAGTCCCAAAATGATTCTTTGAAAGTAGAACTTGTACTTGCCAAGGATGCAGCAACAACTCTAAGATGGGAAAATGTAACATTACAAGGAAGAGTCGAAGGACTCCAACTGTAGGTTACCTAATCACAGCAAAGGTTGCTAAAATAATAAAACAAGGGTGTGGCTTTTCAAGCCTAACTCCAGGCAGAGCAGTAGCAGACTGCGCAACTAGCAATTGAGCTGGCCAATAGGCCAAGAGGTGTCAGAATGGTGTAACTGGTGAAGGAACTCTACAAGTCAGCATGGGAGAGAATCTCTTTGGAGATTCTCCACCTTAGGCCACTTTTTACCTTCCTACACCATGCACAGTAGCTGTGCGAGATGGTCAAGAATCTGGTACAGAGCACTCTAGCCATGATCTCTTGGAGAGTCATAGACTCTCATTCTTTATTGGAGAAGCTCTACAGCTCAAGGGATGCAAAATTGGTAGCCATGGGGATTCATGATAAAATAGCCACCATGAAATGGGTCAACAAGGAGCTCAGTCATAATGCTATAGCCAATAATTGTAGAAGTTGTCTCGATGTTGTCAAAGAAGGCATCGGTGAAATGAGGCAACACATTGAAGATTTGGTGCAATTGGGCCTTCCTTCCCTATTTTTGGATGTGAGGATGGTGCTGATGGTGGACCAAATCCAACCATTGATGCTAGCCAGGCAAAGGGATCAAACAATTTTTTAGAGCTTACAGGATGATTCTCTAACCTCTGAGGTTGAAACTATTCTAATTCTTGTTTTCTTGCTAAAATCCAAGCTAAAAGCCACTGCCCAGGTTCTATAAACCTTCTCGCACAAGGATCTCATTAGCTTGGATTTGGCTTTTGATGAGTTGCAGAACAAGCAAGGATTATCTGACCATGAGTGGTATATCTTCCAGACAGCTCTTTTGAAGCTGTAAATCTTGAAATTTTGATCGAGCGGGAGTCGAGTTCTTTTTTAGCAGGCTCAAAAGCCATGATGGTCACCAATAACTGTAGAGTAATTTCCTACTCTACGTCATATTCAATTATTTTTAGTCGAGCACTATAATTTTGGTTCTTTGGGTGAAGCGGCAAAATTTTGAAGTAGAGGGCCGGTTCATTTTGCCTAAGTGTTGAGATGCAGCGGAAGCTGCCAAGTATCACCCTCTGAGTAGGTCTTTTTTCCTCTTCTTGTTTCCTTCATCTCATTTTTGCCCGAGTATTAGTTCAAGTGGAAGCTACCAAGTGTCACTTTCCAAGAGACAAAGCCGATAGTTGACATCCCTCGAGTCCCCTTTTTATAACTTTTGAGAACTGCGGACCATGCCACAGACCCAGTAGTAGTTAAGTGGAACACACCACATGTCAACATTCGTGTCTCATATCGACATCTGCACTTCATTCAAAGACTTTCAACATAAGGCAATAGAGAAGGTGGGAAGCACTAAGTGGCAATTGCGGAGGCCCTGAAATACCTTTTTGGAGAAAAATTGCAAGCCACCATGTGTCGGCATTCGGGAATCCACGAGTCCAATGCTTTCCATTCAACGCACAAAGGCATCATTTTATTTTGCTTAAGCACCACAAAGCAGCGGATGCTACCAAGTGTCACTCTCTGGGTCCCCCTCTAATCCATCCATAGAAGAAGCAGAAGATGCCACTTATATCCCTCAAAGCCATGAAAGTCTCCACATGTCAACACCTGAGAGAATCATCGTCAAGCTCTATTGACAAATATGAAATAGTGGTGGGTCCCAGTGTTACTTCAAAAGTCTATGGAAGTTGCCAAATGTTGCCATTTGTAAGAGTCCAATACATGCCCCTAATGATACTACGACACAGCCAAAGGGGAGCGAAAAGAGCCACGTGTCTTCGATAAACTAGGTGGAAGGCGCTAAGTGTCATTTTTTGGTGTCTTCTAGGTGATCAAGGGTATTTTCAAAAAATTGACTAAGTGTCCTCTCCCATTTCAAACAGAGCAGAGTGTTCCGTGTATCGGTTGCCAAAAGTGAAATGGAGGGAAAATCGGCTGTAGTTAATTCAAGTAGATGAAATAGTTCATCAGGTAGATTTTTAGAGCTACCCACAACATTGAAGGCACCGTCTGTTTGTCCCCTATGAGTGAAGGATGGAAAAGATTGCGCAAGAAAGAAAGTGATCAAAGGAGACATCCAAGGCTATATAAGCAGGATTGTAAAATCTAAAGAAAAAGGGGGGAAGATTTTTGATAGTTTAGACTTCTTGTAATTTCAACCAGTAATATCATTTGCTCTTGTCTTGATTTCCTAAAGTTATAAAATTTGATATAATCATGCATGTTTCTGTGCCCTTTATGTGGCTGAATGAATTAAGGAAATTTAAGCTCCATGCCTTGGTTGGTGTTACCTGTGTCATTTACATAGTAGTCTATGCTGTAGATTTGCTAGTGTTGTGATTGGAAATGTTATTTGATTTTGTCTCATTTTTTGGAATATGAAGTTCTACATAACTGTGCATGACTTCTGCACCTCTTATGTGATTGAAGGGTTCTATTAAGAAGATTGAACACTATGCCTTTGTTGACAATTCATGTATCTCAGCAAAAGACTCCCTTGTTGTGAGCCTTTGTATCTATTATTCCAATCATTTACATTGATCATGCACTTGTCTGCTCTTAAATGTAATTGAATCATATAATAGATTCTCTGTGCTTAGGTTAGGATTAGGATTACACGCAGGTGCATCACCATAGTTAGGTTTCAATTCCTGCATTTGCATTTCTGTTTAATCTCCTATCCCTTTTCTCTAATACCCGATACAAAGGAAGAGACCAACTTCTCTAAAAACTGGAGGTTGTTTCAAGCTGCATCATCCCACAGCTTGAAACTTCCCATTGTTGTTGATTAAAATCAAGTGCAATTTTAAGGCATCAATAGTTTACAATAAAAGAACATGAGCATTTGTAGATGAGTCGAAGATTATTTATGCAATTTAATACTTTCCATAGGACCACAAGGAAATATAAATGTCATAGGAACTAATTGGATCCCATGATACATAGACATTAGGATCATTTTACATGGTATGAGATTGTGATCCCTATTATCACTATTCAAATTAAAGTCACAATGAAAGGGAAATAACACACATGCATGTACACACACATATGCGACCAAAATTTCAATGAAAAGGTATCAATTATGGAGATTAAGGTATCTTTGGGAAAATCTTGATGATAACTTATTGTTAGTGCTATCCATGAAGTTTTGAGATGCCTCATGTGTTGGCTACTATGTAAAATCTCTAGGGAATCACAATTAATTAAAGGGAAAATTTTAGAATATTATCAGGGAGAAAAAATGAGGAATATCATGAAAATAATATAGACGGTGAATTCTTTAGGATAATAGGGAAATCAAGAGAGTGGAGATCAATAAAAATGGATTCAATAAAGGATTTTAGAGTAAAACACAAATATTGAAGCTTTCAAGTGTGACATGGGACTTTAGAATCTCAAATTTTTTATTGTGATTGTAATGTTATTTCAAATTCAATAAATAAAGTGTTGTATCTATTTATTTGTCTCATTTTGTTTTGAGTTTTCAGGTGAAGAATCATTGTTGGGGAGGAAGGCACCCATTAAGTTGGTTCTCTATACCTCATGCATACACCACATTCAAGGTAAGAGAGTTAATTGATGGGGTTATGCTTGGAGATCATTTTTTAATTTTTTATATATCCTCTCAAGTATGATTCAATAAAAATAATAATAATGAATACTTTTTAACATTCAGTAGAATAAATTTATATGTAACACCTAACACAATGTATAGATAATTATTTTTTAAATTAAATCATATAGATAATAATTTTTTTTAATTAAATCATTTTCACAAAGTATGATTTTTAATTTTTATTTGATTACAAATCAATCCAAATAATAGTTTATGATCCTTACCAAGTAATACACATTTTTAATACATGGGTTCTTATATTTGAAGTGGCTTCCCAATTTCAAAGCTCTTCTTAGTCAAAGTTCATTTATAATTTCCTTGCACTATTTCCAAACAAAGTGCCTAAAAAATTAGATAAATATTATTTAATAAATTGGAATTAACATAAAAAAATTGTATGGATTTTTTAAAAAAATGTGTGATCATTCAAAAAATAATTACTCAAAAAAATTAGAAACTTCACATATAGTTTTAAAATTAGTATATGTTGGAAATTGCATGCATATCCTTTAATTATGCACACCATTTTTTTCTTGATAAATAATATTAAAGTATTATTTTCCGTAAGTATATTTTAAATGTTTATGACAAGTTAGGAAAAATTTGAAGTGTAGTTATGACTTAAAATTTTATCTTATGAAAGGCACACACATTAATAAATAGTAACAATTTTTTTTACTAATATGGAACCTAAAAAATAATATGTGGATTTAAGATTCTTGTGTATATACATTTGTAATTAAAGATTAGAAGTTACAAATGTTTTTAGTATTAAAAAGTTTGTATTTTAATCGATAAAGATAATGCTGTGTTATATGTATTCCATTATCTATTAATGTATAATTTTTTAAAAATATCTAATATCTACAAACTCAAATTTGGAATAAAAAGTGTTAACTATTAAAACAATTATGATTGGTTGTCCAATTGAAATCAATGAGTTTTTTAGCACTAGATAAACTTACCATTTATGGTGTATGAATTAAACACGGATAGTAGAAAAGGAGAGGATCACAGAAAATAAAACATCTAAACCAATGAACAGTAAGTATAGTGCAAAAAATAAGGTGTAACTATAGGATACAAAGAATGAGTTGATACAATTTCAGAAACCTCAGTGACAAGGGATAAATGAAAAGTAGAGGTGATCAACTTCAATGCATCACCTAATAGAATGTCCAACTCTTCCATTGACAGAGTAATAATCTTGGAAAAACAAATGCAATCCCTCAAACAATTAGTTATAGATTTATCCTCAATTGTTATAGAATAAAATAAAGTGATCATTTAAGAGTTTATACATATCAACATTTTTTTGACATACTTGGTAGAACTTTAATCTTCCTTTACCATAGAAAATACTAGCAACAACGTTTTTTGAAGAACTAGTCCACCTTTAAGTTAAATTGGTGACTAGTAAATAAGAACAAAAAGATTTGGCTAATAAAGTGGAAGCTATGAATCTGAATTCATGGATTCAAGTAGTGAAGAATAGCAAGAAACCACCTCTATATATTGAAGGAGTAATTTACTTACAAAGTTTGAAGAAGATAGACAAAGGCAAGCTAGAACCCTTAACTTATGATTTAAAGGATTAACCAAAATATAAGATGCCATCCAAATAACATCCACTTTCATAATCCATAATTTAGGATTGCACACTATATTACCTGATAGAACTTGGTTTAATCAAGATGACTCCTTAGTTATTTGATTTCATACAACCCAAGATATATTTGAGCCATTCAGATCAAATAAAAATTTATTTGGTCATATTGAAAAAAACTATCTTGATGAAGATTTAACTAATCTACAACAATAAGAGGCCAAATAAAGTAGAAAGGAAGTGTTGGAAGCTAAAAAAAAAAAAGGAAAGTGGGTTGTGATTCATAATGTTATAGCTTGGATCAAGGATTATCCCCATAAATGGTGGAATAAACTTTGGCTCATATCTACATGATGCTATAGTTTGGAGTACTAGTTCACAACCTTAATTACAATTGCATTTTGGAATTATGGTGGTTCTCTTTCTTTTTGCCCTGGGTTCTTTGGAATATGTGATTCCTAACTCAGATATCATCTTTCTCATGGAAACCCATGAAACTAATGAGAAACCACTTCCCTTTATACATGATACTCATAGATAATAGTACATAAACTAGAGCTCTGACATGAAACAAAATGCTCTACTGGAGTAGCTTGCCTCTATAGATATGGAATCCAATCCTCTACCCATATTGAAGGATATGATGAATTTGAAATATCTTTATGGATATTATTAGAAAGAAGACCTCCTTTACAAAAAAAATTCATTGTTGATTGTTACTTTCCCCTAAAATACTCAAAGTATGTTTTAGCTCTTGAAGATGAATCTCCATTTGTAGACTTTCAACCACATATTACAAAATATTCTACTATTAGTGAAGTACTTCTTATTTTTGAATTCAATGTCTAGATTGGCTAGCTATAGTGTGATATCCATGATCTTCACAATGACCTATTGATGATTTATGAAGCTGGCCATCATCAAACAGGGCTCCAAAGATATTTTGTAGACTCTACCATGAATTTTTATGGGTGGCACCTTATCAAGCTATGTGAATCTCATGACCTTTTTATTGTAAATGGTACATGGGTGTGTGCATGGAGTTGGGGGACAATTTCATAGACATACCCTATAATGTGTAATAATTGTTCACATAATGCATACACATCATTCACATAACATGTACACATTATTCACATAATGCATACACATTATGTGAATAACATGTATGCATTATTAAAATTATGGATAAGTAATTATTGAGACATAACTCATATACATTATGTTAACACATACATGTTACTTGTTTGGTTTTTTAAAAAAACCCACAGTGAAATGCTCCACTTACCATTTTTACAACTCCCAAGTGCTATTCTGCAATCATGTTTCACCTCCAAAGACCTCAAAACTTACCAGAAGTCTATGAGAAATTTCAACACATCCCAAAATTCATGTCTCCACATAGATGAGGTAAGTGATAAAAAACTACACTTATTAACTGTGTATGTTACCATTTTTTTTACATTATTTAAATTGTAAATTATTTGTTTGAAACAAAGCAATCCACTATAAAAGACCATAACTATCCTCCTAAACCCCTACCAATACTCTTAATCATTTGGATAACCTTCCACCTAACCCTCTTAATCCTTTAACTAACACTCTACCTAACCAACCCTAATATTCCTTGACCTAACCCTCCTATAATTCCACAAGTTCCCCCAAGCAACAAAGAGGATATAGCTTCACACATTGTGGAAAAAAAATTGAAATTGAGAAAGTAATTAGGAGAATGAGGGATCCCACATCCACCAACACCCACCACACCTATTTATCCAATAACTTGGAGTCAATATTGGGTTAAATTGACTCGATAATGAATCAAATTGACATATGGACATCATATCAAGATAGTTATAAGGCTTATTATGATAACAAATTATCAATATGTGATGTAAAAAATAAATAAATTGCAAAAGTGGCCATTTATGCATTATTCATTTACCCAACCACCAATGCACCATTTCTAGTAATTACTAAAAGTTTTCTAATCCATAGGTGCTAACACAATTTGATCAAAGCCATTTTTTGGTGATGGTGGATGGCATTTTATTATACATTGTGTAACAACCATGAGGTCCCATTAGATTTGTTTAGAAAACTCTATTGTTAGTTTATCTTCAATTAGATTCCAAATTATTTTGATTATGGTGAGTTTCAGGTCTGAGGAAAATGCTTTTCACAAGATTGACCAACTGCATGTCATGTGCCTAATCAACATGTAATGATCTCTACCCAAAAACCACTTCATCATAATATCCCCTTTGTGTTGAAGGAGGTCATAGAGATCAAAACTCTTCATGCACTTAGTACACTTACTCATACACTCATTCAACATACAAGTAGGCTTTCAGTGATTGATGTTTGAGATACGCCACCTAGTGTGCATACATGACCCCATCCTTGCAGACTTTGTGGAGTTATATATACTAGACATTTTGATGATGATGACATTATTGGTTCAGAGGGGTTAGATGATATATTATTAAGTGAAGAGTTTTTAGAACACACATTTGGTGTGCAGTCTTTAGCCACTAGATAGATGTAGGTATCTTTTATATAAATTTCATGTCATATTTAAGCTATATTTGTAAATTTAAAATCTAATAATTAATTTACATAGAAAATCAATAATATATATGTATTTTCTTATGCTCTAACAAGAGACAGTGCCTTCATCATCATAATCCACATTTGTAGGATTTGATCTTACACAACCATTGTTTACATATATGGGCCAACAGTTAACCCATCCACTATTGCATCTACTTGTGTTAACATGCCACCTTTTACTTATAAAGAGGTATAATTTTGAGTTAATCTTACACTCTTATTTTAATAAACGAGAAAAAAATTCCATGTATCTTTGATACTTTATAGAAAACTAAGTGAGACATTATTTTTCAATTGATGTCTCGAGTAGGCACTCCTCCATCACTGTGAGTGGAGACATCTACTAGCCCATCCACTACTATATCTACCCATGTTAGCATGACACATAATATTTATATAAATTTAAAATTTTGATTTAATATTAAACTCTTGGTTTAATAAAGGATACAAATTTTCCATACATCTTTGATACTTGTTAGGAATCTAGGTTGCACCCTTGTTTAGAAAAAGATTGTTCATGTCTACCTCAAACCTAGACCAACATTGGAGTGACCTATAGACTATGGGTTTCCTAATATATAGGTTAAACTTCTATATTTTGTCAGGCTATCTCCCCTAATTTTTAAATTCAACTTTCTTAAGACCTAATCTTATCACAATGAAAAGAGAAAAGAGGTAAAACTAGTGGATCAACCTATTCTAAGTGGTGATACACTAATTGATTAGAGATTCACTCTTAGTCATTTCCTTTGAAACCACAAATGAACCTAATGGAGACTACAACTGATCAGACTTCTTGATGGTGTCCTAAGCATGATTGTTTCATATGGACATTGAGTAGGATTCTCAAATTTGAAGGACAAAACCCTAGATCTGCACAAATACTATTGACTTATGACACTTGAAGAACACTCCTACTTACTAAAAATTCATACAACCTAAAATAGACTAATAAATTTAATTTAGGTGTATAAAAGGACCTAAATATGACAAAATAATTCATACATTTTTCAAATCAAACTTTCAGAGATCACACTATCATTCAACAAGAAATTTACAAATGTCTTCTATTGATTTAAAAGAGTACATGGTAATTTTGGCATAGCTTTACTACACCTAGCTGAGGGAGGCCAAATCAAGAGGTCAATTCCTACTTAAATATAAAGTTTTAAATAGAAGAGGAAATATTATAAGCATGAGAGCATCCATGAATGAGTCCAATGTGGTGCATGGTAGTTACAAGAGGCCTATTCCTCATCCTCAAGCATTTGCATGTCATCAATGAGTCCACTTTGGCATTTTGGGAAGATATGGAGGCTATAACTACCAAGTTTGAGTTTATCTAGGTATTAAGCATGATTAAAATATCTGAATATTCCCTCCAATGGTAGTTACACAATGTATATTAAGTGTGGATAGGCCTCCAAGAGGCATTGGGTAGCCTCCCTTCAATATGTATGTCGAATGGTGCTTGAAACTGCCTCTAACATATCATAATGTCCTTCATTTTAGGATGTGATTTCCTAGATGATAGTTACCAATGATTGAATATGGTTCATTAATTATACCACACCATTAATTTCTTACTAGATCCTTCTACTTTCAAGATAAGTAAACCCATTTCCTGTCCTTCATCTTTCTACTCATATTTATTGCTTGAATAATCAAATAGCTGAAATAGGATCCCAAATCATCTGAGAAGACTTATATCATCTTTGGATCATTTATTATGCACTGGAATTAAGATATCTTAAGTTTTCTTCACTTGAAAACACATTATCCTTGCATGACTAGGACACTTAAATTGCTTCATAGACTGGTTGTATAGGATGAGATGGAAGAGCTATGTTTAGGCACTTTTATGCATCATTTTTACATTGGAGTAGAATAATCTCTAATTTTATCTCTCCAATGATTTGGAACTCGTGGTTAGGCCTTAAAACCCTTATTATTTCCAAAACCCTACAAAATTGAATTTTTAATAAGTGACCATACAGTTTTTGTACCATCAGGTTTTATGAACATGTGCCCCTCTGAGCTAGAAACATGACCAAGTGTTAGATAAGCAATTTCCAAACATTTGAATGAATTTTTCACTGAATCTCTCTATTTAGGTCACTATTAGGGTTTAATAGAGGTTTAGGAGTGTTTATGGGTCTTAGGTATGGTTCATAGAGATTAGAGCTTGGATCTCTAATCCACTTGCACCAAATTCAAGTCAATGGGCCTCCTCACCATTTTATAAAATGTTGGACTCCCCATGCATAACATAAAATTTGTGATGAATATTTTAAGATGATTTTTGTGAGAATAACATGCCTTTTGAGTGACTTCTATGTGTTTTAAGGTAGAATGGTCTATTGTAATGTCTTCTCCAGGGATCTAAATTAGCCAAAGGGATTTAAAACATTGTGATGACCTTTAACACTTTTGTTGGAAATATTCAAACTTCCCACACTATTATTTTCTTCACTAATTAATGATATAGTGATAGTGGGAGCCATGGGTTGATCTATCTATAGGTATGGATCATGAATATTGGCAAAAAACCTAAGGTTACAATGCACTATTACATCATATATAACCTTAACATCACCTTAAATACCTCAAAAAGTAGCATCACAGGTTTGATTGTATCATTTAACCCCCTTTTGATGTGAATAATCATGACTTCCAACACCTGTACTTATCTACCTACTAAACTAGTCATGGATGTCAACATGGAGGCTGATAGAGGGCTTATTATGATTCTCTATGACTCATTCTTCCTCCCCAACTTCATTGTGCACATAAACAATCCCAATCTCTTTGATTTTGATCTCAAACTAGTACTTCCAACCTCATTCCATATAGTTTAACCTATACACATGCCAACCAGTGAGTCATTATGGTCAAAAGACCTTAGGAGACCTCAAAGGTCATTTCATTGTCAACTTAACTCATCTAAATGGGTTTGAGGCCAAACTCCACCATCGGGTCACTTTTAGGGTTCGTGTAGGGTTCAATATCTCCACCATCTTAGCGATGGTTCATAAAGTATGAACATCAAAACTAGGAATAAATGCCTTTAATATATATGATAATAACCTCCTCATCTTTCATGAATGGGTTGGGTTCCTATGTTGAGGATGTGTAGAGATATGAATGTTGGAAGATGGAGTTAGGTTTGTTTGCAAGAAATTTTGAGTGCTTATTTTATTAAGGTTTGTTCCTAAATGATATCCCCTAACTTTTAACCAATATTTCATGGATGTTTATTCCATAGGGATAATTAAACTCCCCTAAGAGCTTTGTCCTTGATCATGCATGTGGTGGAGTGGGTGAGCATTTGAATATGATATTCAAAATGATTGTGTGTAGGATAATTGGTTTGAGTATGGTTTAAAGGCACTCATTTCACTTGAAAAATCAATGTTATGTCTCATAAATCTTCATATACCTCACCCTAACCATATAACTATTTGAAAGGTCTTAGAGGTATCTCAATATGACACTAAGGTTTGTAAGTAGGCTTGTGTGTTTGACTGTATTGGCCTATCTCCAAGGCTATTGGTTGTAGCTTTGGATGTCAACTTTAGAGGAGGTTTGGGAACCCTTAACCATCATACCTCATTGAAAAAAAAACCTCCTATGGATCCCTAATTATCTATAAGCCCTATATATCATGGATGCACCTTTCAACTGATAGAATAAGTGTGACAGAAAAGGCTTGATATGAGATAAAACAATGGGTATACCCATTGTTTTTATAGCTCAAATGACTATATGAGTGCCTTTAATGTGTCATGATAGCCATTCTTACTAATTTTTAAGACTTTTCTATGCCTATAAAGGCCTTAAACCACCATTTTGGCTTAGACTGGCAGTAAACTGACTACTGACTGTGTGCTTAAACATGAACACTCTGAGTATGGCCTTCAACATTATCCCTTGAAGTACTTGTGATATTATAGGTGTTATTAGAGGTGTTAATAATGTGTTAAAGTCCATTGTCATGCTTATATGATGGCTTTCTAATGTTTATTTATTTTGTATACCTTACCCTATACTCAGGCTTAGGTCTCGTACTTGAGTATGCATGTGTAATCTTAAGCCTATGTAGATGTTACTATGTCTCCCTAGAGGTGATATCCATCAAGTTGCATTATTAATAATAAAAAATTTTCCCTTTATTATATGAACATTACCTTATTACCATAAGCAAGGTATGGCTCTTCACATGTATCAACTCCATTATAGGTCTGCACTCATACATGCTTGTTGTATACAGGGTCTGAGTATCATGCTTACATGAGAGAAGAGTAATCAATAGCTTCTCAAACCCTAGTGACACCTTCATATCTGCACTTATCTCCTAGAATGCATATTCTCTCATGTTCATATCAATATCCATGTCCTTAAATGATATACATAGTTATTTTTTTGGAGACCCTACTATAGTAGGCCTAAAAGGGCTAGTTACAGGTGTCTATTTGGCCTTCTCAACTCTCCACATGACCATGTATGACCATCATCCTATGATTTCACTACTCTTAATGGTTCTAAGGGAGTATGGAGGTATGTTGACATGATATAATGTTGGAAAGCAGGTGGAGGAGTGAATGGAGATGAATGTGGGGTGAATGAGGGTGAAATATGGATAACAGGGTTAAAGCATAGTGTGAATGGTAGTGAAAACATAGTGAAATGACAGGAGCATGAAAGTGATGTGAAATGGAGGTAAGAACCTTTATAAGACCTATCACATGAACCTTTTAGACCTTTATACACATACGTAATCAAACATGTAACTTTGGAGGCAGATATGAATAATACACAATCCTCTATTAAAACTTCAAAAACTCAAAGAAACCTTAATTTTCATAAAATACATTAAACTCTGCTATAAGTAACTATGTGGGTTAGGAGGTAAATAATATATTTTTTAGGACTATGACACAACCATGGAGGTTCATAAGCATATTCTCAAGGGAATGAGTATGATCCACCATTAATTTAATTCCTCTTTCCATGTTTTTGAGTTACATTCGGAGCTCTGTAGATGTCATTGAAGCACACACAATCTTTGTCATACAATGCTCCTTAAATATGCACAAGTCCTTCTTCCTTGGGATATTTTGAATGACAAGAGTCCATTAGAAGTTAAACCTAAGAAAGAAGGCATTGTAACCTGGAAACACTTTTGAAAACTATTTAACCTAGTCCAAAACCTCTGATGAAGGCATTAAACCTATGCCCATTGCACATACCTATCTACATTTCACACACAAGAGCTAGTCATGAAGGTCTGCTAGTCATATGAGCTCACATGCGTGAGTCAAGTTCTGAGAATGTTATGGAAGGATAATTAAACACCCCAGGAAATAAATTTCATGATTGGTATGAGCATACAAGGTAAGAATCCTTGAAAACCATTTAGTCTAAGTTGGCCTATGCAAATGAAAAGGGCATAAAAATTCTTTAACTTATTAAGGAATGTTCATAGAGTTCATGAGACCAATCCCAAAACAAATGCCCATGGGTGGAAGCTATCTGAGTTCACTTTCAATGGTTATGATCTTAGGCCCTCATTCTCTCTCATCCATAAAGTACAAGCATAAACTTGATGATCTCTCTGAGTCTACAAATGATCTTGAGAGAGAGATGGGATGGTTTTGAGCTTCCATGGCACTGAAAAACATTTCTCTCTTCCCCATTTAACATTTTAGACCTCCTCTATAAAATCATCACTCTACCTAAGCTAATATATACTTTATAGATCTGTAGTACTTAAGAAACCTGTGCAACTTGCCATTTTATCCATAATTCTTCTTATTTTAGACCTAAAAAATCATTAAAAACTTTTTTAGAGGGAAAATAAGAGTTATATCAGACTTTGAACATGATGGTACGAATTCAGGGATTTGAAAAGTCATTATTTGGCATGTGTAGGGTCCATTTAGGAGGAATTAGGCATTAACCATGGTGCTAATGGATTCAATGAGGTATGAAATAGTATATTGGTGGCTTTATGATGTTTATAAGGTCCATTAGAGGTGTGTGGGATGGCTTAATGATCCATCAAAGCCAGATTGGGTCTCATTATGATAAAAAAACATTGACTTTGCACAAATATATGACCTAAAAAGATTATATCAATTTAATTATCATTCCAATACATTTATGACATATGAAAATACTCAAATGAATCTTAAGACACCTTCCATGATGTTCCTTGAAAGTTTAAAAATGAACATACATCATGTTATCAGGCAAAACCAATGTGTTTATGATCCTCTATCAAACTGCCTCTTTAGTTTTTCTTCACCATGGCATCTTTCACATGTTGGATACCCATCAAGGTAACCAAGGACCATATAAATATGTTTTATCATCATAAAAATACTTGACTTAGGCTAGAAAGGTTACATGAATATTGACAAAGCAAAGTTGTGATCATGACAAAATAGTGAGCTTATTAAACATCCTCTTAACTCATAAAATGAATGAAAACCATGGAACTAGAGATGGATCTAGATTAAAGGCATTAGGTTGACCCTTTTCTAGTTCTGGGACTAGAAAGTGGTCAACATTTCTAGTGACTCAGTTGGCTTGACCAGCCTACTAGTAAAAAAACTCATAAAGTTTTTGAACCTACTCTTGGTGTCTTTAGTAGATTGGATATGAATGTACACATATTTTTCCTTATACCTTTCATAATTTTAAACAATGAGACACAACAAAGCAATAAAGGGAGAATAAAAAAATACACACACAACTACCAATAGAAGGCCAAGCAATAAACACAAGCACATGTGTAGAGGCACTTGGAAAGAAAAGATAACTCTATCTACCTATGTATAAGAGGAACATAAAGAGACTAATAGAATAATTTGAGGAACATACCATTGACATAGATGGGGAGTTCCTCACCATTACATATATAAAATTAAAATACATTACTTTCCTTGTAGCTGGTGATGATGTAAGGTCCACTCCAAAGGCTATCAAATTTGGAGTGTTTTCCTAGATTTGCATGATCCTCATCCCACTTAAGGACTACATCTCTTTGTTGGAATGTCATAAATGAATCCCTTTCTTCAAATGAATTCTTGACCTAATGATGATTATACTAAATGTTATTCATGACACTATCCCTTATCTCCTCTAACTATCTTAGTTCATTCATCCTCACTTTTAATGCATCATCTTCCAAGAGCTCAAGTTGATGAACAAGCTTTAGGGGAGGCAGTTCAAGGGAAATAGGCAATATTAAATAGCTACCATAGACAAGGAGGTATGGAAAGTGTCTAGTAGACCTCTTAGGTGTAACTCTATCTACCCATAAGGTATTTCTCAACCTTGTATGCCACTCTCTTTGACTATCCTCCATGGTTCTTTTGATGATCCTTATCAAGTTATTTTTTGTGGACTCTACTAGTCCATTACCCTATGTGTAATAGTTGGAGGATGTCTTGAGGTATATGAAATAGCTAAGGGCCCACTCACATACCTTAGTAATGTTGAAAGCCAAGGAATTATCAGAGATGATTGTTGAAGGCACACCAAATCTGGTCACAAGATTATCATAGAACTCCAAGACTAAGTTCTCATTAGCCTCCTTAAGTGTAGTTGCCTCCACCCACATTATGAAATAGTCAGTGGTTGTTATGACCCACTTATGTCTACACTAAAATGGGGATGTATCATTCCTATGAAATCTAATCCCAACTACATGAAGGGTTTCTCAACTTGGATTGGTTGTAAGGGAAGGACAACTAACTTTTCTTTGCTAGTGAACATGGTACACTTTGAACACTTTATTAACCAAGTATGTGAATGATTAAACAATGTAGGAAAAAATTATGAATATATATTGATTTTGGAGTTTATGATCTTGGAATCAAAGTGCCCACCAATAAGGCCATCATAAATTACTAAAGTAGCTTGTCAACTTGGCTTGATTCCACACATCTCAAAAGCATGGATCTTATATCTTTCTTAAAGAGAAATCCATCTATCAATACATAGGGTATGATATACATTATAAAGTGCCTCCTTTTGGTCCTATCCAAACCCATAGGACATTGGCCTATTTGAAGGAATTTGACCACATCATTAGTCTAACTGAGGGGAGTGGTACTTACAGTTGTCTGCTAACTATCATGGACTGTCAACACTTTGTCTTTGTCTTCCTTTACCTCTATTTAAAATTGATCACATTAACCTATACCTATGATTATCTTGGTCACTATCACCTCAATGTCATATTCCATGTGTTTTGTTACCCACCCAACTATCTTCTCATTGAAGTCTCTATTGAGTATAAACTCTTTAATTCTTGGGTGTACTATCATAACTATGACCTTGTTGTTAGACACCAAGTGCCTAAACTTATTGAATCCTATTATAACATCAAGAACATGATTCTACACAAATGTATACCTTTCCTCAGATCCTTTAAAGGTTTGACTTAAGAAGACAATTGGTTTTTCTAAGCCTTCATCATTCTACTGCATAAGTATAGAATAAATTTCATATGATATAGACAATTCATACAAGAAAAAATTGAAGACAATTGGTTTTTCTAAGCCTTCATCATTCTACTGCATAAGTATAGAATAAATTTTATATGATGTAGACAATTCATATAAGAAAAACACTTTGTCAAATTTAGGATTAAGGAGTGTAAGGGATTGAGAAATGGCCTATTTTATGGCTTCAAATCTTGTCATTCATTCCTTTCCCCATGTTAACTCTTTGTGATTCCTAATAATGTGAGTAAGAGTCTTAACTAACTCTACAAAACCTGGTATAAACCTCCTTATAAAGTTGATCTTCCCTAAGAATCTCTACAAGCCTTTCTTGTTCTTGGGTAGGTGTAAGTCCAAGATTTATTTAGCCCTCTTAGGGTCTATAGAAATTCCATCCTTTGATACCACATGCCCCAAAAATTTGCCCTCATAAAAAAAAGATGGATTTCTTGGGATTTTAGAACACTCCAAACTACCTGCACCTATCAAAGACCAATTTTAAATGTGCCAATGGTATGTTGGATCCTTTGAAAACATAGTGACTTAATCAAGATATATGAGCACCATCTCATTAATCAAACCTTCAAAAGAAACATCCATTGCACTTTGGAAAATTTCCCCTATATTAGATAATCCAAAGGGCATTTTAATTTATGCATAAGTGCCTCACTTTGTTGTGAAGGTAGTCTTATGTCTATCTTCATCCTTGACTAAGATTTTATTGTATCTAGAGTAACCATAAATCAATAAAAACCTTCGAGAGCTTGCAATCTTTTGAAAGATCTAATCCATAGATGGTAGTGGGTAATGGTCCCTCAAAGACACCTTATTAAGGTCTCTAAAGTCAACACATAGGCATATCTCCCCATTCTTATTCCTCATGATCATAAGGTTTTCCACCCATGAGGAATGATTAATGGGGAATATGAACCTATATTCAATCAATTTGAACAACTCTCTTCTCATGAGCTCTTCCACCTTAGGGTTGATTAGCCTTTTCTTTTACCTTACCAATTTTGTATTATTTTCCAATTCTATGGTGTGTTGGGAAATCTTAGGGTCAAATCCTTTTAGATCATGGTATTCCCATCCAAACACATTAGCATATTCTTAACACAAGGTAACGAAGGAAGATCTCTCTTATTTTGTGTTTACTTTTCCCAACTTAAGTAGCTTGTCCTTAAAAATGACTATCTTCTCATAATGCTCTTTTTATTTGAGATACTTACCTTATCCCATCTCATCTGATCATATTACTTTAATTTGATCTCTAATTTCAATAATCCCTTGGGTAATTTATTAGTCCTTAGCTGCACTGTTTGGTCATCAAACTGATGTTACAACTTACCTTGATTCTTATGATACAATTAGGCCTCTTACATGAGAAAGAAAACAATCTACTCATCACTATCAAAAACCTACCAACCCATCTAATTATTAGGCACAAATGGCTTTCATATGACCTTGATTTTTGATTGTCCTTGAGTTTACTTGACTCCATCTATAATTTCATATTGGGCACCAATGGCTACATGTCTATCTATATGGTTATTGGACTCCCTTGGCATAGAATGGATATTAAATGATAAGAAGTCATCTAAGAGGTACCAAAATCAATGATTATAGGCCTTTAATAGATGATTATTTACTAAAATAACACATCTCACTTGTTGTACTATAAACTCACTATCATCTTTCACTTGCATAAGTTTGATGCCTCTCCTCCTTGCCCCTTGTAGTCCATGCATAAGGGCTTCATAATCTATAGTGTTTGAATTACAAATAAATTGGAATCTCAATTTTAATTAGTAACTCTGATTTTAAGGGTAAAAAATCATTACTCTATCCCTTCTACCATTCTTTGACCTTGATTCATCAAAGAACAAGGTCTATATTCCATCATGTTCTTGAGTTGGGCTTGTGAGACTAGGAACAATAGCTCCTTCTTCATGAATGAAGTATGCTCCTATGCCTACCTCCTCAATGGTATTATAGGGGTCAAATACATGGTTTTCAACTACCCATTCATCAAGGATTAGATATAATATTCCTTAAATATGATCCTTAGGTTCTTGCTCACTTGCATTCTCATCTTCATCTAGTATAGTGTAGTTTACATTCGAGAGGTTGGGCATGTAGGGTACTAAGTGGAACCTAGAAATAGGTTCAAACCTAATAGTGACCTTTTCCCCATATCTGGTTCTAAATACCATGTATAACAAACCATATGAAAGGTATCCCCTGTATTTTTTAGTGAAATCCATAGATAGGCATAGGAAAAAGTATGGGGGTAGATTAACAACCATGACATCTTGTGAGATAGAGAAATTGGGGAAAGATACTAAGACAATTATGAGATCCTTTAAGACACCTACTATATTTATGGGATATCCATATAATTTCAATAACCCTTTATCATTAGTTTCATATTTAATCTCTAGTTTATATTTATGGCCTTTGGCATGATTGAGGTTAAGGCACCACTATATATCATGCAATTGTGGATAAGAAAATATCCTATTATGACTTAAAAGTATAATGGAGGTGGATTTAATACCTTGGGAGCTTGGAATTCACTAGGTTAACTATCATTAGCATAAACTTCACTCACCTTATCATCTTACTTATTCATGAGAGAGAGTTTAGAGAGCTCTTTTTAGAGAAGGTCTTTCTAACCCATAATGAGTAGAGTATCCTACATAGGAATGCTAACATTGAATTTTTTCATGTAGTCCACAATGTTAAAGGGATAATTGAAACTCTTAGGCTGAAACTTTGAAGTGGAGGCATCACTTGTAACATGAGTAACTTGTGGAATGAATGGATTCTTCTACTACTACACATGTGTTTGAGATGTTTACTAAGTTGGAGAGGTCTTGTTGACTGTACTTTGAGTGGAATTTTTTTAGTCACTTTGGGATGTATGGGAGAGACCTTAGACTACCCTAAGTTATCATCAATCATTCTCATTTTATCTCTTGTTTAGGATGCAATTGAATCATCAAGATTTAGTGCATTCTACCCTAAGTTTTCTAACACATGATAAAAGGTGTGCTCTCCTTCTTGGAAATTTATAAAGGTGGTGTCAGTAGGTGTTTTCCTCACATTCCATTATTTTTGGTTTATAACTTATGATGATGTCATGGTAGGCATGTCACCATGAGGCATTGAAGGATCTTGTTGTGGAGGAGGCATGGTGTCATGAGCTTGAAATGTAGGAGTCTGCTATAAATAAGAATTTTGATATATTTCCCCACATGTAGAAATCACCATTTCATTTGATTTCCCCCATGAAGTAGACTATTGAACCCCTTGTGCAATATTGTTTTATGTTGGAACTAACACCCTTGAACTACTTGCAACATTTGGGTTATAGTTGATGTAGGGTTTAGCCTATGTGATCTATCTTGGGCTTGTTTTTTGGGTGGATAAAGGAGTATATTATAAGGATAACATGTGTATGAAGCCTAATATGGGGGTTGATAGGGTCTATAATAGGTATGTTGATTCCTCTCTAAAGATACCAACTTGTTATTTTGTGCTTTTAGCAAACTTCAATCTTTTCAAGCCCATCTACTTGGCTACCATCATATTGGTCTTGATTGTCTAGAGTAGGAAATGGAGTAATGGTGGGGGTGGTAAGTTGGAGCTTAGGAAATGGGGGAATGAGGGGTTTGGGAGTCAACTTTACTACTTGTATCAAGTAATTTCTCAAGTCTTATATATATTTAATATGCCTCTAGTAATGCAGTCACACCCATAGACTATATCATTATAGCAACATTAGAATTTAAGGCATTTAGGTAATATAGAAAAGAATAATTACATGTAGGCTTGATATTGATAGGGATTCTATCCCAAATATTTTGAAATATATAGTTAAAATCAATAATAGATCCTTGGGGAACCCTCTTAATTGAGGTAAGTTTCTCAACTAGTGATGCATGATTACTTTTGTCTTCAAATCATTTACAGAGGCACTCAAAAAATTTATCCCAAGTGTTTATGGAGGTGGGATTAATAACTCTATACCATTAAAGTGGCTTTTCTCTCAAGGAGGTTACTAAGAGTCTCATGGCTACATTTTCTTAGGTGATGTTGTGTATTGAACATAGGTTTGCTATATCAGCTATGTGTTCTATAGGAGTGGTTGAGTTTTCCCATGTGAAATATGGAAATATTTTCAAGGTATAAGATGTCATGTCATCAAATTGGTTTATTTTTAAAGCGTTTCCACCATTAAAGGGTACAAATTCTTGAAATCCAGGCCTTGACATTAGAATTGGTAGACTTATAGTAGGTTGTGTATGGATGGAATTGGTAGAATTAGGGGACTTGGGATAATTTGGAGGTGTGGGGTTTGAGTTAAATATAGTAACCCTATTTCTTATTACAATATCTAAAAATAGTTTAACAAACTCAATCTACTTATTTTTAAGTTGACTTAGTGGAAACTTTTTGCATGAAACTGCCTTCCAATCTATCATTGAATGTTTTTAGTCCTCCAAATGACTTCCCACATTGTCAATTTTATCAAAGAGGCCCTTGATAACTAGTCCCATCAGGTGTGCCATAAATTGAGGAATGTAGGTTTCCCCCTTGCTGAGCAAAAGATTGTTCATGTCTACCTTAAACCTAAACCAACATTGGAATGACCTATAGACTATGGGTTGCCTAATATGCAGGTTGAACCTCTATATTTTATGGGGATATATACCCTAATTTTTCAATTCAAATATTCCTAGACCTAATATTATCACAATTAAAAGGGAAAATAGGTAACTAATAGAAGAGACTACTCTAAGTGGTGATGCACTAATTGATTAGAGATTCACTCTTAGTCATTTATTTTAAAACCATAAATAAACCTAATGGAGAATAAAATTGATTAGACATATTTATAGTTTCATAAACATGAATTTTTCATATGGAGGTTAAGTAGTATTCTATAGCTTGAAGGATAAAGGCCTAGATATGCATAAGATACTATTGACTTATGACACTTGAAGAACACTCCTACTTGATAACACTTCATACAACCTGAAATAGACTAGTAATTTGAAGTGAGGTGCATAATAGGACTAAAAAATGACAACATAATTCATAAATTCTACAAATCAAACTTTCATGGAGCACACTAGCATTTAATGAGAAATCTACAAATGTCTTCTATTGATTCAAAAGAGTACAAGACAATTTTGGTAGAGTTTTGATATACCTAGCCAAGGGATGCCAAAGCAAGAGCTCAATGCCTACTTAAATAGAAATTTTGAAAGATAAGAGGTAATATTTAAAGTGTGGGATAAACCATGAATGATTCCAATGTGGTGTATGATAGTTACAATAGGCCCATTCCTCATCTTCAAGTGTTGACATGCCATCAATGAGTCTACTTTTGCATTTTAGGAAGATATAGAGGCTACAATTCTCAAGTTTGAATTTATATAGGCCTTAACCATTCTTAAAATATCCAAATATTCCTTTTAAAAGTAGATATACAATGTAAATGAAGTGTGGATAGGCCTCTAAGAGGTGTTTGGTAGCCTCCTTTCAATATGCATGTGGAATTGACCTTGAAAATGTCTTTAACCTATCATAATGACATTAATTTTGGGATGTGCATTCCTAAATGATAGTTAATAATTATTTAAGATTGTTCATCAATGATACCACACGATTCTTTGCCTACTAGATCCTTCTACTTGTAAGATATGTAGACCCATGTGTTTATCCTTCATATTTGTGCTCATATTCATTGCACAAATGATCAAACAATTGAACTAGGATCCCAACTCATCTGATAAGAATTAAACCATCTTTCAATTAACCCCTATAAATTAGCATTGAGATCTCTCAAGTGTTTTTCACCTAAAAACACATTAGCCTTGCATGACTAGGACACTTGAACTGCTTCATAGACTGGATGTATAGTATGAGATGGTAGAGCTATGTGTAGGCACTTTCATGCATCATTTTGACATTAAAATAGTATAATAATCTTTTATTTTACCTCTCCCATGATTTATAACTCCTGATTAGACCTTGTAACCCATATTATGCCCAAAAACCTACAAAATTTTCATTTTTAGGAAGCGATCATATAATTTGCGTACCATCAGGTATCATGAACATGAGCCCTTATGACCTAAAAACATGATCTGAGTTTTCAATAAGCAGGTCCTAAGAATTTAAATTCTTTTTTCATTAAATATTTCTAGTTAGGTCACTATTAGGGTTTAAGGGAGGTTTAGGTGTTTTCAGGGGGTCTTAGGTATGGTTCATAGAGATTAAAACTTTGATCTCTAAACCAACTACACTAAATTCAAGTCAATGGGCCTCCCCACATTTCTCCAAAATGTTTGACTCCTCATGTATAACATATAATTTGTGATGAACATTTGAATATGCTCTTTATTAAAAAAAACATGCCTTTTGAGTGACTTCTGTGTGTTGGTAGGTAGAATGGTCTACTATAATGGCTTCTTTAGGGATCTAAATCAGCCAAAGGGATTTAAAAAATTGTGATGACCTTCAATTTTTTGGTTAGAAACATTCAAACTTCCCACACTATTCTCTACTTAACTTCTTGATAACATAATGATAGTGGGAGCCTTGGGTCGATCTATCTACATGCATGGATCATGAATATTAGACTAAAACCTAAGGTTTCAAGGCACTATTTCATCATATATAACATGAACATCACCTTAGATACCTCAAAAAGTCACATCATAGGTTTGATTGTATCATTTAACCCCTTTTGGATGTACATAGTCATGACTTCCAACACCTTTACTTATCTACCTACTAAAGTAGTCATGGAGCTCAAAATGGAGGATACTAGAGGGCTTGTTAAGATGATTTAAGACTCATTCTTCCTCCCCAAATTCATTTTGCACACAAAAAATCCTAATCTCTTTACTTTTGAGCTCAAACTAGTACTTTCGGGCCCATTCTGTATAGTTTGAACTCTACACATACCAATCAATGAGTCACTATGGTGTTCAAAGGACTTTAATAAAACTTAAAAGTCTTTTTATGGTCAAATTATCTCATCTAGATGGGTTTTGAGGCCAAAATCCACTATCAAGTCACTTTAAGGTTTCTGTAAGGTTCAAGATGTTCACCATATTAAATATGGTTCATAAAATATAGACATTCAAACTAGGAACAAATGCCATGAATCTATAGGGTAATGACCTCCTCATATTCCATGAATGGGATGGGTTCCCATGAAAAATGTGTAGAGATATGAATGTTAGAAGATGAATTTTGGGTTGTTTGTAAGAAATTTTGAGTGCTTATTTTCTTAAGGTTTATTCATAAATTCTAGCTCCCAACTTACAACCACTATTTCATGGATGTTTAGTCCATAGGGAGACTTAAACTTCCCTAGGATCTTTGGCCCTGAGCATGAATGTGGTGGAGTGGGTGAGCATGCAAAGATGATCTCTAAATTGACTATGTGTAGGTTGACTGGTTCAAGCAAGGTTTTAAGGCACTTGAACCATTTTACTCACTTCCTTGATCTTGAAAAATCCTTTTTAATTCTCATACATCTTCATACACCTCACCTTGACCATATAAATTATTGCAAGGGCTTGGAGGTATCTCAATATGACATTGAAGTCTATGAGTAGGCTTGTGTGCTTGATTGTATAGACCTATCTTAAAGGCTCTTGACTATATATTTGGATGTCAAACCTTTGGAGGAGGTTTGGGAAACCTTAAACATCATCTATCATTGAAACAAAACCTCTTGTGGATCTCCATCTATTTTTAGAGCTTATAAAACATGGATGTACCTTTTAACCCACTAAAAACTTATGACAGTTAAGGCTTGGTCTGAGATCAAATAGTGGGTATACCCACTATTTTTCAAGCCTAAGTGAATATATGAGTTCCTTGAATTGGTCATGATGACCATTCTTATTGATTTTGAAGGCTTTTCTATGCCTATAAATGCCTTAAACCACCATTTTGGCTTAGATTGGCAATAAACTGACTACTAACTATGTGTTTAAATATAAACACTCTAAGTATGGCCTTCAACATTATCCCCTAAGGTACTTGTGATAATGTAGGTTTTCATCATGTTTTTAGGTCCATTATCATTCTTAGATTATGGTTTGATAATGTTTTTTCTTTTATATACCTTATCCTCAACTCAAGCTTAGGTCTCATCCTTGAGTATGCCTGTGTAATCTCAAGCTCATGTAGATGTTACTTTTCCTTCCCAAAGGTGATAACTATCAAGTTGCATTCTTACCAGTAATAAAATTTCCCTTTATTGTATGTAAATTTCCTTCTTAACATAAGCAAGGTATATTTTTTCACATGTATCAAATCTATTATAGGTTTTCCCTCATACATGCTTGTTGTATATAGGGTTTGAGTATCATGCTTGCATGAGAGAAGAGTAATCAATATCTACTCAAACCCTAGTGACACCTTCATATTTAAATTTATCTCTTACAATGCATATCCTCTCATTTTCACATTAATATCCATGTCATTAAATTATATACACAATGATTTTTTGGGAGACCCTACCACAATAGGCCTAAAAGAACTAGTTGTAGGTGTCTATGTGGCCTTCTCAACTCTCCACATGACCATGTGTGACCATCATACTATGATATCACTACTCTTAATGGTTGTAAGGGAGTATGAATGTATTTTTACATGATCTAACCTTGTAAGGAAGGGTGGAGGAGTGAATTAAGATTACTGTGGGGTGAATGAGGGTGAAAAATGGACAATCGGGTTAAAGCATAGTGTGAATGGTAGTGAAAACATAGTGAAATGATAGGAGTATGAAAGTCATGTGAAATGGAGGGTAATAACATTTATAATACCAATCACAAGGGACTTTAATAAATTTATACACATACCTAAGAAAAAATGAAATTTGGAGGTTGATATAAAGCATGCACAGTCCTAAATTGAAACCTCAAAAACTCAGAAAAACCTTAATTTTCATAAAAGACCTTAAACTCTACTAAAATTTATTATGTGTGTTAGGAGGTAAAGAAGATGGTTTCTAGGCATATGAGGCCACAATGGAGACTCATAAGTATATTCTCAAGGGCATGAAGATGATCCATCATCAATTTAACTCCTCTTTCCATGTTTCTTATTTACATTTGGAGCTTTACAAATGCCATTGAGCCACACATAATATTTGTCATACAATGGTCCTCAAATATTCAGAAGTCATTCTTCTTTGGTATATTTTGAGATGATAAGAGGCCATTATATGTTCAGCCTAATAAATAAGGCATTAAAAACCTTGAAACACTTCTACAAACTCTTTAACCCAGTCCACAACCTTTGATAAATGCATTAAACCTCTAACAATTGCACATACATGTCTGTAGATCACACACATGAGCTAGTCGTGAAGGTTTTCTAGTCATATGGGCTCACATATGTGAGTCAGGGGTTAAGAATGTTATGTAAGGATCCTTAAAGACCTAAGTAAATAACATCTATGATTTCTTTGAGCATACAAGTCAAGAATCCCTAAAAAACATTCAATCCAAGTTGTATTGTGCAAATGAGAATGGTATACAAATTCCTTAACTTCTTAAGGAATGTTCATAGAGTTCATGATACCAATACCTAGACAAATTCCCATTTGTGGAATCTATTTTAGTGAACTTTCTCTGGTTATGAGCTTCGACCCCCATTCTCTCTCCTTCATATGGTATAAGCATAAAATTGAAGACATTTTTGAGTCTAACAATGAGATTAATGGATAATGGGATGGTTTTTAGATTCCATTGAAATGAAAAAAATTGATCCCTTATTTATTTGACAATTTTGACCTCCCTCTACAAAATCATGATTTCACCTGAGATGATCCATATTGTACGGATTCATACTACTTAAGAAACCTCTATAACTTGCCATTTTCTCTCTAATTATTCTTGTTTTAGACCTAAAAAATCATTAGCAAGTGTTGTGGAGGGAAAACAGGAGTCACATGGCACTTTGAACCTAATGGTATGAATTGAGGGAGTTGAAAAGTCACTATTTGGCATGTATGGGGCCCATCTGAGAGGAATTAGACATTGACCATGGTGCTAATGGATTCAATGAGGTATGAAATGTTCTAGTTGTGGCTTTATGATGTTTATTAGGTCTATTAGATGTGTGTGGGGTGGATCAATGATCCATCGAGGCTAGATTGGTTGTCATTATGACCAAAAAATGTTGACTTTGCACACATATATGGCCTTAAAAGAGTATATCAATTGAATTATCATGCCAATACATATAAAAGGACTTAATGACCTATGATAATCCTAAAATTAACTTTAAGACACCTTCCATGATGCTCCTTTAAATCTTAAAAATGAACATACCTCATGTTATCAGGTAGAACCAATGTGTTTATGAGCCTCTATCAAATTTCCTCCTTAGTTCATCTTCACCATGGCATCTTTCACATATTGGAGACCCATAAAGGTAACCAAGGACCATCTAAACATGTTTGATCATCATAAAAATACTTGACTCAGGATGGAAAGGATACATGAAGACTGACAAAGCAAAGTTATGATCATGAGAAGATAGTGAACTTATTAAACATCCTCCTAACTCATAAGATGAATGACAACCATGGAACTAAAGATGAAAAAGGATTCAAGGCATTAGGTTGACCCATTTTTAGGTTTAGGACTAGAAAGTGGTCGAAAATACTTTATATAAAACTAAGTGAGACCTTATTTGTTTAGTTGATGTCTCGAGTAGACACTCCTCCATCACTATGAGTGGAAATAGACATAGGCATTACTATAGCCATGTCATCCACACAAACCCCAATAGAGGTAAATATTAGCTTGTAATTTTAAATTGTAAAATATTTTTTTGAAATAATTTTACTACTTACTTTCCTAAAAAATATAGATTATATGAATGTATCGTGTATGTAGGGTTTTACCATGACATCTGATAGTCCCATTTAGATTATTAGTAGGTAAATTTATCATGTTTATTCCTAATTTTAGATGCTTGTTCATGTAGCTCAACCTGTCATTGACCCAATCAATCATCAAAATCAGATTGAGTGGGACCACGAGAATGAAGTAAGTTCCTGTTTAAATGTTTTCTATGTTCTATTTTAAAATTAATTTATTAAATTGGTTGCATGTATTTTATGTTCATTTTATAATAATACTATTTTTTGAACAAATTTAGCTGTAAGCAAACTATGAGTGTAGGACCCATAGTCGGACCTTAGATCAATCCAAGGCATTCGAAGGATTTCCATTTACTAGTAGGGCATCCTAGGGAGGATCTTCTTCAATGAAGGAAAAGAGAGGGAGGCTATTTTATGATTAGCCTATCTTTCATGTTGTACTTTTTTCTATGCCTATATGGAAATGTACATATTTTTTGTATCCTTATATGGTAATTTATGTATTATTGACATTATACATGTGAATTTATTGTGTTCACCTAGATTATATTATGTTTTTTTAATCCTTTATATCTTTTATTATTTTATTGTAAAACTAATTCATGATAAATGAGTTTTTTTTACTTCCTTTATCAACAATGAAGTGTAATGTTTAATCATTGATCCACATTTGATAAGTTTATATGGTTTGATAATTTTAAATGATTGAAAGTCATGTGAAAATGGGAATAATATAATTGGTCATATTATATGCAAAATATTTATAATGATATGTTTCACTATTAATTTATTTGCAAAAACTCTATCACCAATTCATGAAACTAGGTCCATTTGTTTAACACTTTGTTTGCAAAAACTAACTTTGAGTTCTGTGATTGATTACCCATTCAGGTCACTAGTAATACTTTATCTATGGCCTCTACTATATATTATTATACTCTCTTATAGATCCACTTAAATTTGTCTCTTAGATACAAATGAGACTTATCCTCATATCAGGCTCCTTTTAGCTTAGGAAGACTATTAATCTTTCTTAGATAATCTATCACACTCCTTTATCCTCTTACATAGAGTTTTAATATACTCATAAGGATCAAATGTATAGATATGACCTTTTTATTTATACTAAACCCTGATTAAATTAATTCCTATAGGTTTGGTAATCTTCAAACTATCAAATCAAACATTAAGAGGTTTTTTGAAACATAGAACCCACTTGATCATAATAATAGGGTCTTAAAACAATTACATATCAAATTCTAGAGATTTTCTCTCAATCATTTTCTTTATAAGATCATTTTTTTCTAATTATCTCTGACTTTAGGCTTATACTATTCCATGAGAGATGATATCTTCTTGGAATTTTTTCATAGAGTTTAAGGGCTATCTAACCTTCATAATACCTTTACAAGAAGGTAAACAACAGTCTTTCACTTCACCAATATTATAATCAAGCTCATGTAAAACTTCAAACATAATTATAATGGACTATTTATGACTATAAAATACCATTCCCATGTGTATGATAGGTTAATGACATGTGTTTTCATGACCTTGATGTTGAAGTCCATTCGCAAATACATTTTTGTTATTGTTTAGGAGAACAAAAACATTGACAATAAATGTTGTCAAATTTCAAGTTATTGTTCAAAAACTCTATTTATAGTACTTCTTCACTGTAAACTAGCACTTTCAATAAATTTATATGAGTGGATAATGTCCAAGACCATGTTTTTATGCTCCTTTCATGTTTGGTCTAAAAACCCACCACCCATTCTAGCCTCAAGAATGTCCTTCTTAATACAAGAAAAATATAGAATTATAGCCTAACATCAGACATGCATAGAATAGAAACTATAAATCATTTAGGTGAACCATAATATCCCTCCTCTCTATCCAAAATATATTATTTCACCCCATATAAATTTTAATTAACCTTTGAGTGCAATTTGTGGCATAAGTTGTAGTAATAGGTCTTAAAATGCAATGTTTTGGCAGTGAAGAGATAACTTCTCAAGTTCTAAGTGGTATTATTACCTCTCGGACCCATAGATGAAAATATATCACTTATAACATGTATAAACAAGTTAATGACACATGTTTCCATGACCCTGATGTCTAATTTCACCTAGAAATACATTTTCACTACTATTTAGGAGGGTGGAAACACTGACAACAAATGTTGTCAAAGTTCAATCTATTATTCAAGAAATCCATTTTCATGCTTATTACCTAAAACCAAGAACTTATAATATGTTTATATATGTGGATAACATCTAGGACCATGTTCTTGGCCTCCCATCACACTTGGTCAATGAACCCACCACTCATTCTGGCCTTAAAAATGCCCTTCATAATACAACAAAAATGCAAAATTTTAAAATTACTTTAGACATGCATAGAACATAAACTATACATCATTTTTATGAACCATAATATCCATCCTTTTAATTTTTTAGAAATATTATTTCACCCTATATAACTTTGGCCTAACCTTCGAGAGCAATCATGGAAGGAATTGTAGTAATGGGTCTTAAAATGCAACTTTTTAGCAATGAAGAGACTTCTTCTCAAAATATAATAGGGATTTTTACCTCTATGATCCTAGATGAAAAAATATCTATTGAAACACATATACATATATGAATTACATGTTTTTCCATGAATTTGACATCCAAGTCCACTTGGAAATACATTTCAACTATTGTCTAGGAGGGTGAAAACACTGACAACAAATGTTATCAAAGTTTGAATTATTATACGAGAATTCCATTTTTACCACTTCTTCACTAACAATTATCACTTACCTCATGTTTTTATGGGTGTATAAAATTTAGGGCCATGTAATTGGACTCCTATCATGCCCAATTAACAAACCCATGACCCATTTTGGCCTCAAGAACTCCCTTCCCAATACAAAGAAAATGCAAAATTTTAGTCTAACATAAAACATACATGGAACAAAAACTATAAGTTACTTTGATGAAATGTAAAATATTTTATTGGTGTGTCTAAAAAATATTTGTGCACCCTATATCACTTTGGCTTAACCTTTGAGATCAATTCATGGCATAAGTTTTAGTAATAGGTCCTAAAATGCAACTTTTTGGCAGTGAAGAGACAACTTCTCAAGCTTTAACAAGCGTTTTTACCTCTAGAACCATTAAGTTAAAATATATAACTTGTAACACATCTATATAGGAAAAATACATGTGTTTCTATGACCTTTACATCTAATTCCACTTGGAAATATATTTTCACTATTGTTCAGGAGGGCAAAAACACTGACAAATGTTATCAAAGTTTGAATTATTATACAATAATTCCATTTTTACCACTTCTTCACTAAAAATTAGCACTTAAATCATGTTTTTATGGGTGGATAAGTTTTAGTACCATGTAATTGGACTCCTATCATGACTAGTTAACAAATCCATGACCCATTTTAGCCTCAAGAACTCCCTTCCCAATACAAAGAAAATGCAAAATTTTAGTCTAACGTCAAACATACATGGAACAAAAACTATAAGTTACTTTGATGAAATGTAAGGTATTTTATTTGTGTGTCTAAAAAATATTTGTGCACCCCATATCACTTTGGATTAACCTTTGAGATCAATTCATGGTATAAGTTTTAGTAATAGGTTCTAAAATGCAACTTTTTGGCAGTGAAGAGACAACTTCTCAAGCTTTAACAAGCATTTTTACCTATAAAACCATAAGGTAAAAATATGTAACTTCTAACACACACATATATATAGGAAAAATACATGTGTTTCTATGACCTCTACATTTAATTCCACTTGGAAATATATTTTCACTATTGTTCAGGAGGGCAAAAACACTGACAATAAATGTTATCAAAGTTTGAATTATTATACAATAATTCCATTTTTACCACTTATTCACTAAAAATTAGCACTTACATTATGTTTTTATGGGTGGATAAATTTTAGGACCATGTAATTGGACTCCTATCATGCCTAGTTAACAAACCCGTGATCCATTTTGGCCTCAAGAACTCCCTTCCCAATACAAAGAAAATGCAAAATTTTAGTCTAACGTCAAACATACATGGAACAAAAACTATAAGTTACTTTGATGAAATGTAAGATATTTTATTTGTGTGTCTAAAAAATATTTGTGCACCCCATATCACTTTGGCTTAACCTTTGAGATCAATTCATGGTATAAGTTTTAGTAATAGGTTCTAAAATGCAACTTTTTGGCAGTGAAGAGACAACTTCTCAAGCTTTAACAAGCATTTTTACCTATAAAACCACAAGGTGAAAATATATCACTTCTAATATATGTGTGTGTGTGTGTGTGTGTGTGTGTGTGTGTGTGTGTGTGTGTGTGTGTTTATATGACCTTTACATCTAATTCCACTTGGAAATATATTTTGACTATTATTGAGGAGGGCAAAAGCAATGATAACAAATGTTGTCAAAGTTTAAGTTATTATTCAAAAACTCCATTTTCAATGCTTATTCACTAAAAAATGACAATAAAAACATATATAAATTGGTGTATAACATCTAGGACCATGTTCTTATCCTTTTGTCACTCCCAATCAACAAACCCACCACTCATTTTGGCCTCAAGAATGCCCTTCCCAATACAATAAAAATGTACAATTTTAGCCTAAATTCAAACATGCATAGAACACAAATTATATGTAATTTTGAATAAATATAAGATCCATAATTTTCATGTCTTAAAACACTTATTACATCCTATATCACTTTGGTTGAACCTTTGAATATAATTTGTAGAATAAGTTGTAGCAACGGGTCCTAAAATATGACTTTTTAGCAGTGAAGAGAAAACTTCTCGAGCTCCAATAGGCATTTGTACCTATAGGATACCACTTGAAAATATATCTCTTATATCACATATAGATAGGAAAATTGTGTGTTTCCATGACCCTGGCATCCAATTTCACCCAAAAATACATTTTCACTATTGTTCAAGAGGGTGGAAATACTGATAATAAATGTTGTCAAAGTTTAAGTTGTTACTTGAGAAATCCATTTATTGTGCTTATTAACTATAAAATGGAACTTATAACACATAGAAATGGGTGGATGATATCTAATACCACATTATTGGCCTCTCATAAATCCCAATCAACAAACCCACCACCCATTCTAGCCTCAAGAATGCCCTTCCTAATAAAAGAAAAATGTAGAATTTTAGTTTAACTTCAGACATGCATAGAATGGAAAATATAAGTCATTTATACAAACATTAAGATCGATCCTCTATGTGTCTAAAAAATATTCTTGTACCCAAGATAACTTTGGCCAAACCTTTGAGAGCAATTTGTAGCATAAGTTGCAATAATGGGTCCTAAAATGTAACTTTTTCGCAATGAAGAGATAAATTCTCAAGATTCAACATGAATTTTTATAATTATGACCCCAAGGTGAAAATATATCACTTTTAACACATATAAATAGTAAAATTACATGTGTTTCCATAACCCTAATGTCCAACTCCACCTAAAAATACATTTTTGTTACTGTTCAAGAGGGTAGAAACATTGACAACAAATGTTGTAAAAGTTCAAGTTGTTCAATAAATTAATTTTTGGTGCTTATTCTCAAAAATATATCATTTACAACACATATATAAGGATGGATAATGTATAGGACCATGTTTTTTGCCTCCCATCTTACCTGGTTAACAAACCCACTAGTCATTTTAGCATGGATTACAAAGTACTCATATCAAAGCATACCAAGATTAGAAGAGCTTAAAGATGATAAAGACATAATGGATATCCTATTTTTATATTTATACCAAGTTATAAGACCTATAAAATTATCAACACTTATAGGGATGGCCTTCAATATGGTTTTTCATACATATGAACTCACATGAAGAGATCTGTAGTCATTTGAAAAGAGATAAGTTTCAGTGTTTATGGTTGAACAAAGCACATTTAGGTCCTTATAAGACTCAAGAGATATTTTATAGGAAAAAATAATAATCTAAATAAGTGATCACCATGAACAAAGGTGAAGTGATTAGTCACAAGCCTATACACAAGGTGAAAAGTGAAATTTGCCGACTGGTTTGTGTATGGTTGGAGATATTGAGTATTTGGGAGTAATCCAAGGTGATTCATACCTTTTTAAAGGTAATATTAAAATCCTAAAACAATCCTAATAGATATATAAATATCCATTCCATGTCATTTAGGCCTCTAAAGTCAATTTCATAGGCCAAAGTCATGCACATAGACATAAAGAGTGTCTATATGCCTGAGATTGTATTATTATGGTGATTATTATTCATTTTAATTAACCATACAATGATTAGAGGTTATATAGGGGGTTGGCATAGACATAGAAAAACATATTCATCTCTTGATACCCTACATAAATCAAGATACAAAAAAAATTTAAACTAGCCTGCTTGTTGCCATGTAGATCCTAGTTACACAAAAGGGCCATAACATGGGTTTTATAGCTCCAAATGACTTAAAAATTGGATTTAAGGTATGCCTTGACATTTTAAAACTTTTTTCAAGTGATATAATGTCTATAATGTACCTTAGGAAAGATAAAATGTAATAACATAGGATTGTACATGTGAAAATGAAGGAAAATTAGGCCTAGATGATGTATTGAATATGTTTAAGGTATTATAAAACCTTAAAAACCAATAAAAATGAATTTTTACATGACTGTTCACAAACACCGCCTTGTTTCTAGGCCTAAATAAGCTATGTTGAGTATCAAGTAATAACTTTGTGAATGTATTGGATCCTATAACGGACGCATAATATGTCAAAGAGTATCCAAATGTTGTTTAAAGGTTTTAATATGATTCTAAACTCATATCTCTAATCTTACTCTTCATCCACCTCTAAATAGGTCTATCAAGCTAGTGGCCTAGTGAACCTTCTTGAAAGTAAAGTGATAATGACCCATGATGAGAGTTTGGCATGCTTCAAGATATGAATCCTTTTTTTTTTTAATATGTAAGACCTCATGTTTATCATAATAATCTTGATCTAGACACTATCCACCTTGTCTAAACTAATGAGGTAGATTGTTGTAGTCAAGAATCAAAAGGAGATAGTTTGCCTTTCCAAGGAAAGATATATCTACTTTGAAGGTTTTTTACTAGATTTTGAGATGTAATAAGACTTAAAAATATTCCTACACTTAATTTCCATGCTCAAGGTGTAGGAATGGCCATAAGTGGGGTTTATACATTGAAAAACATGCAATATCATGAAGATGTTAGTGAATGCAATGAGAGAGTGGCAACTTGGGAGTTAGTAATTTGTTACATGTAGGTAAGAAGGAATAAATGCTAAATGAGGAGATAGTTAGACCATGATATAATATGAAATAGTATTTCAATAATGTTAATATGCTACCCCTATAGCTTGAACAAGCAAATAGTCATTTGATGGAGTCAAATAAGCATTGAAGGTATTTCAAACTATCCTATAATAATGAAACTACTTCATTGGAGTTGAAAACAAGTTGGTTGAAGAATAAGTTATGCATTAAAGGCAAGGACATGGTGAGTTAAGATCAAAATGGAATCATAAAGACCACCATCCCCAAATATAAGTTAACTCATGAAGGTATTTGACCATATCAAACACTTGAAACAACCATGATGATCCTTGTACACATTACTTCATTCAAGACAACCTCATTTCAAGGAAAAATACTAAGTACTTTTAGCAAGATTCTCTTAGCTTCAAAAATATGAAATTATTTACTAACAGTGCCAATCATGTGAAGGTGGAAGCTTATGTGGAACCACTAACCTAAAAAGAATGTTATCAAGTAATTAAAAATGAAATTTATACGTACTACCTAAAAAATCAAAATCATTTGGTAAAATTTATTATTTATAACTTTTATAAGTCAACATATCTACATATATTAATCCATCTAACCATTAAGATTTGGTCCAATCTTGACAGTAGCAAGAATAACTTTATGGTTTGACTCACAAACTTTCCATAGATTCATGTTTAATGGCCTCCCATGGTATTTTTTTAATTGAATATTTATTATAAGAACCAAATTTGAATATGTAGTATCTTCCTATGTGTTTTAAAGTACTCAAAGAACCATATATCTAAATTTTTTATTAGATATCATTGAATCCAAGTTCTAGTGACTACAAGAGACCCTGTAGTATACTCAATGTTTTCTCCATCTATGATTGTGGAAGTCAATTTTTTCTTTTCCTCTACACACTGACATAAGTAGTAATTTGTTCCCTCTTCATTATCCTCATCTGTAATAACTACAAAAACATGCCCTATATCACAAAAAAAATAATGACACTATATGAAGATAAATAATGGGATTAAAGTATATGTGATGAATAATGTTCTACCTAGATGCACTAGATTAGACACATGGTCAAATTCATGTGAGAATGCCATATCTATAAATTATAATGCTTATGGAATCTAATATGTGTTGATTAGAATTAGAGGTCTATAACTCTAGTCATTTACCTACTCTTGTGAATCAAACTCATTTCAAACAAAGTCCATGCATGCAAATCAAAAACATTCCAAGTGTTTTGTATGAATAGTCTAAGAGCCTAAATTTGAGTTATGAAATGAGTGAAGCTCACTTGAACCCATTATAGTCATACAATCCTCATACTTTGCTAAGTTTTCTTCTTCAATTAGTAAAAAATCTTAATGAATAGTATAATTTGGCTAAGTACCATGGCACATGTTCTCATTACACCATTCAAACATGCTTTATGCATCAATAAAATGAGCACCCCCATTGAATTTAAATCCCTCCATTGAGATTACTATTTTTACAAATACTCTAGCATTGTCATGTTCCCCTTTTCCATGGCTAGCCTCAGTGAAAATAAAAAAATGTTACACACTAATGTTAATGTGCATCCTACTCAACCAATAAAATATCCATGCTTTCTTGAATTATGATGTGCAATTATATGACCAAATGTAATGTTGATTGAAATGAATGTTTGTCTTATTCAACTATCCATAAAACTTCTAAAAACAACTATGTGCATACTCTATACAATGTGATAAGTCATTGGTTATATATAAATGGTAATCTTTTAATATATTTTTTATCTTGATTGGTACTATTAGTTTCATTCATGAATTCTATATGCACAAATATGTCAACTTGTGATGAGTTGTAATATTGAGACTGAACTTCCATTTTTGGTTTAAATGTGTAATTTTTAGTGGATTCAAATACTAAAACAATCAAACCAAGTGAGAATGTGTCCTTTATTATCTTTAAATATTCATCCAACCATATATCCTTGTGTGTATGCCTTGTATACTCGTAAATAATGTTTTCCCTAAATTTGACTATAAATTATGAAATGTGTATCTATTTTGTAAAAATCTCACACCTTTTATATTCTTTGCAATCTTTTACTTGATAAGTCACTGATGTTTATTTTCAAAAACCAACTAATTCATATCCAGATGCACTTATTTCATCTTCATGGATACAATTTTTAAGTTTTGTCAATCCACCATAGATGTTGTAATTTCATTATAAACATGTTTTGTTTTAAAATAACTATCTATCTAGTCTTTCACAAAAAAAAATTGGAATAAATTCCCTAACTAATTTTGGCATAACTTCTAAGCCACACTCATGAAAAATAGTGTTATTATGCAATGTAAAATAAATATGGTGTAAAACATCATAGTTCATTGTAAACTCAACGTGTTGCCCACAAAAATAGGTGGTACATGTGCGATTTACTTTTACATAGAAAGGCTTGGACATCTCAAAATATCTTTGACAAATAGAAATTTGTGGATGTTTTTACAAAAAATTGGAGTATAATTATGTTTGATTCATATCCAAGAAATGTTTTGAATATGGTTCAAGGTTACGAGAACTAACCCTTCTTTTGATTACATCTCTTGCATTGGCGAAACTCTAGTATTTTCCTTCCAAAATTATGAAAGTACCTCTTTCAGGACATCGAATATAGCTTTATCCTTTCATGAAAGTTGACTAGAGAATGCCCAGAGCTCATTGGTATTGGGTTCATTAAGTCTTTTGCATCTTGAAATTTCTTTCAATAATGTTTCTTTGTTTATAATAAGTGTTTGGCTTGTTTTTTAAGTCAATCATTTTTTTCATGTAAATTGTCAAATATTTATTAAGTTATTTAGGGCCTAAATTATGATATGCATCATGTAAATTGTCAAAAAAAATCTATGGTTTCATCATCCATATTAGATGTTATTATCCCTAATGTGTACATAGTAGGTCTCATCTTAATGAATTTCATCAACAAAATAAAAAATTGACATCTTTTAATATCATGAATTAAATTATGAAAGAAACCATCCCAAATTTATTGAGCCAAACTTCTTGAATGGTGGTCAAGCATTTTTTTAGGCATTGGTTTCAAAATACTTTCATTGACTTCAATTAAGTACTTAACTTTTCTATGCACAATTCTTAGAGGTGTTGTTACTAGTGGAACTTGTTGAAAGGGTGTTTCAAAATTGTCATTACTTTCATTGATTAGTGGTGGGATGACATTTTCTTCATTATTTCTTTCCTCATTATACGTTTTCATGAAATTTTATTCTTTGATAATTTTCTCATTATTTCTTTCCATGAAAATTTCTTCATTGTTGAGGGGTAAGGCATCATGTATATAGTCATCATCAACAAAATGAAAAATACTATACTTTGAATGTGAGATTCAAACATTATCTAATTTACTATTGTCAATTTCATCATTCTTAAATTTAGTATTATCAATTCAATCATTATTGAATTGATTATTTTCAATTTCATCACTATTTAATTCATTATTATCAATTGCATCATTTTCTATGACATTTGGCTTATCAGAGATAGTTTATGTACCTTGTTTTAAATGAATTACTTGTATTTTTACCTTGTTTTTTCTCTCACCCCTTGTATTTACTCAAGTGTTTATTTGGAATGGTAAAGGCATTCTAACCCAATAATCATAAGTGTTAGCAAAAAAACATCACATAAGGAAGCTAAAGATATGACATGAAAAAACAAGGCAAATCATATATTATTTAAAATGAAGCATACTAGTACAATAGGAAAGCTCTTGCATAAATAGGTAAGGCAAACTATAGAACTAACCTAACTGGACAATGTCAGATAAATATTCACATTGGAAAAAAATCACTAAAAGATAAAATATCTAGCTAATACACTAGCAAACATGAGATAATACATGAAATACATACTCTAACATCCCCCCTCAAGTGAATCTAGTGGCATATCCATAGTATGAGTCCCGACAATAAGCCATGACAAAGTAATCATGTATAATATGTATCCATGAAATGAATATGGAATATGTCCTCATGAACACGTCCCAAGGACAAGTTTTGAAACCCCAAGAATGTCATGAAACTCAAGGAAATGAGGTGATCTAAAGGCTTTGTGAAGATGTCTATAACCTACTCATGAGTCAAAATATACTCCAATCTAAGAACACCATCCTGAATGTGTTGATGAATAAAATGCATATGTACCTCAATGTGATTGGTCCATTGATGCTTAATTGGGCTATGAGATATATTAATTGAATTGCATTTTCCATACCAAAGTACAATTGGTGGATCTTGTATGAAACTAAACTCTATCAACAATTGACAAAGCCAAAAAACCTACTGACTTGCTATAATTATTTCCATGTACTCAACCTCTATAGATGAAAGTGCAATAGCATGTATTTTATTGCGTAACCAAGAAATCAGTGAATAACCAAGAAAAAATATGTATCCATAAGTGGAATGTCTGTCATCAAGAGAACTTGCCCAATCTGATTCACTATCTGTATCCAACTAACTCAGTAGAACCCCTAGTGTAATGTAATCTAAAATGAGTAGTGCCTCATAAATATCTCAAAATCTTAGTATCCTATCAATGAATATCATGATGGCCGTGTGTAAAATTAAATACAAGCCCAAATATAATTGAAATGTTAGGGTGAGTATGGATCAAATACACAAGATTCTAACCATATACATATATAATGTAGGATCATAAAGTGGAGTAATACAAGAGGAAGTGAGAGTCACTCTAGAATCAAAAGGAGAAGGACTTAGATTTGAATCAACCATGCCAAAATATTTAAAAATATCAAGGGTGTACTTATTCTAACTCAAATAAATCCCTATATCTAACTGTGAAATTTGTAAACCAAGGAAGAAATGTAAAAGACCAAGATATGTTAAATTATGCTAAAATTACTTGTTTAATATCCTAAATCTAAAATGAGGAGCTTCCTATGTGAAACAAATCATCAAAATACAAGAATGGAATAATAATGTCCTCCATAATATGCTTAATATAAATTGTGGGATCAGAGTGACAGTGAATAAAACTAATAGATAAAATAAATGAATCCATCTTCTCATACCAAGCCTAAGGGGCCTATTTGAGACTATAAAGAGACCTCCTAAGTTGACAAACAAGATAATAATTATGACCAAACCTAGTATACTGATCCATATAGATGTATTCATACAAGTCTCCATGTAAGAAATCAATCTTAACATCTATCTAATATACTAGCCAACACTATTATATGTCAAGATAAAGTACAAGGTAAAAATAATCTATCTTGGCAATGAGTGAAAAAGTCTCAAAGTAGTCAATACCTTTGACTTAAGAAAATCCCTTTATAACAAGATGTGCCTTACACTTGCCAATGGACCCATCAATTTCATAATTGGTGTGATAAATCCACTTGCACCTAACCAACTTTCTTCCCTTAGTAAGAGTGACCAAATCCCAAGTGTGATTCTTCATCAATGAATAATACTCATATGAAATTGCATCATCCCACTCTTGTATCCCATGATCCTATGAAAAATGTTGTGGATCCCTAGAGAATACCTGACATAAAATTACAATACCCATAAAATGTACATGATGATCTCAAGTAGATAGAAAATCCTATATGAATGGTGTTACCTCAAAAACTATAGTACGATCCCACCTAGGCATAGTGTCAACATTAGTGTGAATAAGATCTTCATCATCTATAACTCCATAGGAATATCCTGAACTAGCTCCTCAAAGAATGAATGCTTGAGAGGAGGTGAAAGAAGAAGAAGAAAGCATGGAAGAATATGAGAAGTGATGAGATGTGAAATACTCATCAAATAGTACATGAGTTTAAAAATTAACATCATGAGTATCAGGATCTAAAAGATGATAATCTCTCATTGCCTTGTAATTCCCTAAAAAAATTAAAGGTTTTCTCTTCTTATCCAATGCTTTGCTTTTCTTCTTTGGTATAAACTCCCAAACAAGGCTCTCAAAGACTCAAAAAAATGAGACATCAAGCTTGGTTCCAGACCAAGCCTCTTTTATAGTCATCTTCTCAAGTGCTTGATGTTATGTGTGGTTCAAAATGTATCTCACATAATTAACTACCTCTTCCCAATAGATATGAGGTAAATCCAATGAATGAAATATGAAGTTATCCATCTCCTTTAGAGTTGGGTTTTTCCTTTTTGCTAAGCCATTCTATTATGGAATATGTGCAACATAATGCTAGTGAATAATACCATGGAATGCCAAAAAATTAGACAACTCTTAACTGAATTACTCCTCCCCATTATTTATATGAAGCTTCTCAATGCAACTTAATGAATATTTCTTGACCAAAGCCTTAAATACTTTGAAGTAATAAAAAACATCACTCTTGTACTTGAGGAAATAAACCCAAGTACACTTTTATAAACCATTAATGAAAGTAAGTGTATACTTAGCTCCATTGAAAGGAGTATTAAAAATCATTAAATCACTCTGCACAAGTTAAAGTGGTGAAGAAGATCTTATAGACATGCCCTTAGAAAATAGATCTTGGTATTGTTTCCCCAATGTACAACCAGGGAAAAATCCATCAATACATGAAACTATAATAAGACCCTATACCATATTGTGAGTGCTCAACTCCCTCAAATATTTGTAGCTTTGGTGTCCAAATCTCTCATTCCAAAGATGACTCACAAAATCTACATGAGAAACTAAACATTTCCCTATTAAAGGAGTATGAAAAAACCCCTCAAAATATTAATGTTGATAAATGTGATTAATAATACCCTATGAAATAAGTGTGTTTGGCTCTAAAAAATCTTGAACTTTAGCACCTTGTGGTGTTAAATTTATTATCTTAACCTGATCAGAATGGAAAATTTGGTAAACTAAAAGTAGATTGATGGTTATGTCTAGAACATATAATGCATCATTGATGTGTCCACAATATAGCTACATTTCACTCTTCCCATTAATAGACATGAAGGAAGAATCTTCAACCCCAATTTTAGAATTAAAACTCAGACCAAGAGATACAAAGGACTCTTTGGAAGAAGTCATATGGTGTGAAGCACCAAAATCTAGAACCCAACTATTAGAAATAGGTAACTGTGCTCTTGTGATAACATTAAGTGTTTTTTCATGCTCATGTGATGGATAAAGAGTGGATATATAAATTATGTTTTTCCTAACGACATCCTTTAAGGCTTGCATTCTATTGAAACATCTATAATATTTATGACCAATTCCCCCTATAATAGAAGCAAGATAGGTTAGACTTATTCTTGGATTTAGAATATGGTTTGGGTTTAGATGTATTAGTGTTGGGCTTAGGTACATTTTGAGGTGGAGGAGGAGTGTTTTTCTTCTTACCCCTAGTTTTTCCCTTAGTCTTAGGATATGAGGTCACTAATAATTTTTGAGAGGTGGAAGACTTAAGGTGAGACAATTTGGATTCCTCCCTAGTAAGTCACTCACAAAACAACTCTAGATTTGGCATTTTGAATGTGGTACCTAAAGCATCCATACTAGAGAAAAATGTAGAAGCAAAGATTTAGAATGGGCCAATCAACTTAGACAAGATCAAATACACATACTCTTCATCACTTTTATCTTTTCTACCCCCCTTCAACTATGTCAATAAATGTTTAAACTTAGTGAGGTAGTCTAAAATATTTGCAAATTCTTCTAGATTTAGTGAAATAAGGTAAACTTCAAGCTACATAGCTCTCAAGTGATCTACTTTTCCAAACGACCCTTTTAACTTAGTCCACATTTTGAATGGATAATCACACCCATCAAAATGAAACAAAATATTGTCACTCACATATCCCCCAATCAATCCCATACATTCTTCAAACTTACATTGGTGGTGAAATATTTAAATTCATGTGTAAACTATGGTTGTGTTTTGTTCATTAAGGAGCATAATCCTTTGTACTTTATGATTATTTATATTAAATGTCTCCATGTGTGGTAATTATGTGTATTAAAAGGCTCAAAATGATAAAAAAATATAAGTATAATCCATGCTAACTAATCACCAAAGATAAAAAATAATGCAAAGGGTTCACAAAATTGGCACAAAGACAACCCCCCAAAAGATTGTATTATAGGACCCCCCCTGCAATTTAGTAATTTATAAAAGTAGTACATTTTAAAAAAATAATGACAATAATGGATATAGAATAAAAAACCATACACTTTTGAAAATAAAAATAAAACTCAATCCAAGTTATGGTTCAAAAGTTATTTGTGTTACAATTTCCCATAAAATGGGTCAATACATTAAAAAACACTACAAATTGGTTTTTGAGACCAAATCAAAAAATAAAATAATAATAAAACCACTCATTGTAATTCAAATTTAAATATATACTCATAAACTCCAACTAATGTGAAAAATGATCCTTCACGTTAATGTTATTCTTGCGCAAGCGAATTGTGCTTCCACTTGAGGCAAAAAATTAGTCTTGAAAAGCAAAAATGAATGGACAACTATTTTTTAAAGATAAAAATAAAATTTCAAGTTGTCTTTGGCTCAAGATCCTTATAAGAAGATGCAAACTTAGATTCTTTTGAAACTACAAGTGCCAAAGCTGGAAAAAATCCAATTTCTCTCTCCTCAATAACACATTCAAGCCTTTAAATGACTCGGTCTTGGAAAATGGCACAACAATGAATCAATGCTTTTGATATTATATTGTTGTAGTAGAAAAGGGTGCCTCAGCTATTTAAAAGACTCCAACATAGAAACAAAACTTGGTCAAGTCAGATCTGGTCAAAAAATCTTGATTAACTCCAATGCCTCACCACTTTAGACAAGCACCAATTTTAGAAATGCAATTCCAAGGTTATTGGTCAACACCTTCCTTAGATATTTGTAATACAATGGATCTCATATAAGCATAAAAATGATGCCCAACCAATAAAATTTATTGCAACAACAAAAAAAAGGACAAAAAACTCCAATGCCTAGCCACAAAGATCTCTTCTTTCTCTCTCAAGAAAATCCTAACATTTTTGCTAAAGATGATTTAGATAGATCCTATCTCAATTCCACCTTTATTCCAACCTCAACACTAAGTAAATCATAAATAAATCTCAAATCAAAAATACCTCAGAATGAAAGTGCCAAGATCAGAAGAAAAATAATGCCAAACTTGACCATTCAATGTAGATTGACTCCAATACCTCTCTCAACAAGGACACCTTTCTTAAGGAAAAAAATGCCTTACTAAATAATTTTAATGTATATTTTCATCAATGTCACGCTCAAAAAATACAACGTCAAACTATTAGAGGAAAAAATATCACCCTAGATCAAAAACAAATATGGTCTCTTCTAATGCCTAGCTTGTTGAGGACGTCAAGATCTCCACCACTTTCACTACCTCAAAACAAATAATAGATTTAAAAGTAACCAAATCTTTAAAAAGTCTTAAAAACATGGCAACAAGATCTCCTCTCATGCCTCTCTTCTATATTTCCTCTTCAAGACAAGAGAAGAAGCAAGCGATAAGGGAAGTAGAATAAAATTATCTAAAAATTGTAAGATAATGGATGGTTTCAACTTATTCATGGCTCTGGAACCATGTTAGGAATGGTAAAGTCATTCCAACCTAATAATTCAAGTGTTAGAAAAAAAACATCACACAAGGAAGTTGTAGCTATGATATGTAAAAATAAGGCAAATCATATGTTATTCAGAATGAATCATGCTAGTACAATAGGAAAGCTATTGCATAAATAGGCAAGGTAAAATATATAACTAGCCTAATTGGCCAATGTGGGAAAAATCTTCACATAGGAAAAACTCACTAAAAGATAAAATAGCTAGCTAATACACTAACAAACATGAGAAAATGCACAAAATACATACTCTAACATTATTTTATTCTTCAAATTCTCTCTTTCTTAAACATGATTTTTCACCCATTGGACAATTGATATCTTTTCAAAGGTGGGATCCAAAAAAGAACTTGATATCTCTTGTTCTTAAATTGCAAATACTACAAAAGTGTGCAAAGAATGTTTGTGGGAATTTTTTTTGAAATAGGTAAAAGAAGTCCATTAAAAAGTAAATTTTTGTCTATAGTAATAATAATGTGTATGTGTTATGGTATATTGCATAAAAATTATTATAACACATACACATTCCATCATAACACATGTGCATTATGGTATAACGCATACACATTAATAAATTTGTATGCATTATCATAACATGTATATGTTATAGCATAGCCCATATGTGTTATAGGTTTGAATTCAAAATCTAAGATTTTTGGCTTTAAAATGACATGGATTCCCAAGCCGAAGGCTTGGACCTATCAATCTACAACCAAGTCTGAGATCTTTGATAGAAAATAACAAATTTCAACATCCATCACCAAATAAACTAGCTATTTTAACCATAAAATTCAAAAAATTATTACCATAATGATGAACACACTTTCCTATTTTCAAATATATGATTTTAATAATTTGCGGATATTTTAAGGTTACAAACTATGCTTATTTCTAAATATATCTTTTTTAGGATACCACATGCTTCAAATATACATGCTTGTACATGTTAATGTAATTTATTTTTCATTGATCCAAGTGCAAACAAATTATATGGTCACAAACTAGGCCTAATTTTACACCCATTCAAAAAAATCAATTTTTGTTTCTTTTAGGTAGTTGGGTGGGGCCACATGGCTGACTATCCATTTTTTTAAATCAATTTTTCAAGATCTATTTAATTTTAAATTTAATTAAAAAAATACATTGATAAAATGTAAAAAATGTAAGTCACCAACTAGAAGATCTTATATAAATATTCACTAAATAGTTTCAAAAAATATTAAAAGATGCTAAAAAAATGGTGGTCAACACATCCATCTATACACTCTATTTTCTTGAAAAAAATAGAAGTTCCTATTCAAATTTTGGACATTTGACCTAGTTACACTTAATAAATTCTTTAAAACATCAATTTTTTGGAAACTTGACTTGAAGTTATATAATTCATGTTCTTATAGCATCTTTAAATTTTAAGTGTAGTTATTTAAAATTATCTACACAAGTTTAGTTTTATGAAATTTCAATAAAATCATGTCCACGGGTAGCTCCTTTTCATCCCCCAACTTTGTGCACCTACCAATGTAACACTTCCTTAAATTTAGAGGTTTTACTTTTTTTCCTCATCCAAGTGGAGCTAGTGTATTAGACTATGTTATATCATATATATTTTTTTCATTGAGTTTAAATTATCTTCACATTTCAACTTCTTCCCCACCTCTCATAGATCATGTTATGGTCTTTTTTCATACACCACTTTCCAAACATAGCATTCCTTATTACATTGTGCTCTTTTACCAACATATTATTATCCATTTCAACCATGCATATGATGATATATACATTAATACTCTTAAAACCAACCTCATGAGTATGTATGAGACTTTAAACCTAGTTGAGAGAGCTATTAATCTATCTCAAGGAATTATTGACACTTCCCTTAATGCCTTCCCTCACACCCTCATATTAATAGACTCCATAATGCCCATGGTCATTTCCCTCAAAATTAGTGGTATGATGTGGATTGTAAAAATGTTCTCAAATTAATTAAGTTTATTATGACCCAAACACCTTTTAAATCTAAACTCATCCAAAAATTATAAATGACTATTCTTAGAAATAAAAAGTGATAATACTTGTATAACAAATGAAGAGCTATCCTACACCAAATCTGATTCAATCTAAGTCTTTTTGGAGATAATTTTTATCCAAAAAATATGTCTGTCATTACCAACCCCTATGCATGGTATATGTATTCCACCTTTCTCTATGATAATCTTAATCAATCCCCCATCTAAGTGAATCCTAGACCACTTAACTGGCATTTCTTTACTTACAAGGTGGTCTTTAAGGCCATTTAAAACTCAAATCTAATAAAGCTCAAGATGTGAATTTAAAGTTTTAAGTCCTCTATCATAACCAAATTATTCTTATCATTAATATCTCTAATATTTGTTAATTTTATTGTCCCTCATGGTTTTCCCCCAACTTGGAAATCCTATATTATTCATCCCAACTTCAAATATTTAGATTTTTTTCAACAAAGAAACTATCGTGCCATCATGATTGGGCATACTTTAGCTATGATTTTTTGTTATAATTATAGATGATAATATATCAAAGAGCACAAAGATAAAAATGGTTTGAGCAAAAGGTCAGGAAGGATTTAGAATGAATCACATATTCACTCTTTCTACCATCATTGAGGAAGCTAAGGCTAACAAACAGAAGGTATATTGCTATTTTGTAGACTTCATATGGAATTTTATAAAATACCAATGCATCTTTTTTTACATTTTTGGAAAGACAATATTTTCAACTCTAATTTAAAAATATCTAAATAAAGATTCAACTTCTTCATATATTGGTAACTCCCACACTATTATATGGTTATTAGGGTTGTGGCCCATAGTTGAGATAAAATGATTTTAAATGTTGGAAAAGAGTTTTCATTTTCATGTTATAAAATAACATTTAAGCCAAAATAATGGTTCTTCACTCAATTATTCTTATAAAGTTTGAGGTATGTCCACTCCTTATCTCTTTAATTTTAGATGTTATCATTATATTGCATAGGCTTTGATGCATGATAGATTATTTTTCTATTCAGAATATGTATCCATTCTTAGTACATCAATATTCTATAAAACTCGCTAAATAAGGATGCAAATATTGTTAGCATACAATAGTTATGACTCTCCTCTAGAATTCAGACACTAATATAGAAAGACTACATCTTTTTAGGTTTTATATTAACACCCCTCAAGTCACTAAACATTAATTCAACAAAGTTATTCATGAATAGATCAGTAAATCTTACTTGAAACTTATATCATTAAATCCCAAAGAGCCTTTAAAACCAAACCTTATCCATTATTTAAAAAATATATATCGCTTTCACAAAGATAGAAATCAAATTCCTAGATACATGATGATGATATTTCCATCATGTTTAAGGATCCCTTTATCTCAGATATGTGTTTGCATTCATAAAATCTGAATGGAATCTAGGCATAACCTCGTACAGGGTGAGCATATATGCTAATTATATTTTGTAAAATTTGATAGTGAAGAGAATTTTGTATTCAAGTGACATATAGTGAGGGAATTCTAGATCCATACATCCTAAAATCCACATATCAACGTCATTGTAAACTCTCAATTATTTATTTTGCTTCTATAATCTTCATGTCAAGTTATGTTTCAACCTTAGTACTAACACCTAAAAATCACCACTATGAATTGATTAATTGTTAAATTGCATTAGGATGTTTGTCATTTTTTTTTAAATTCATTTTTATTGGTATATTTATCAACTTTTGGTGGGTCCATGCCCTCATATATCTCTTTCTTTCTCCCACTATTTACTTTGTATAAAACATCATGATGTTCTTGGCCTTATTTGTATTATTTCTTTAAACTCTTACCCATCTGACCACCTTAAGTTTTTTTTAGCCATCGTAAATTAATTTGGACACTGATAGGATCTTAATTTGAATTCAATTTGTCTTTAAATACACAATAATTATAGTATGATTATGAATAAGTAACGAATAAGTATATTGAGTATTTTATAAATAAAGTTATTGAGTATTTATAGGTTTTCTAGATAAAATAAAATAAACACTAGATCATTAATTTAAGGACATATTTTTATGTTAGATACATCTAAAAAATTTGGGTTGCATTTTATTGGAATTCATATAATCATTAATGTTTGTCATTTTTTATATTGTTATTGTGTAGGGACTTGACAAATATCAAGATTGTTTTAAGTTATTATCTAGTCCATTGAAAACCCCAAAATAGAGTATGTTTACCTTAAATTTTCATATATTATTTTACAATTAGGGTAAATAAAAGAAATATATTTAGTAGGTTATTGAAATAAAATCAAATAAATTTGAGTGAGGTGTTTAGAGATCAAGATGAATGTAGTTTTCAAATCAATTTTGGCATGTCTTGTATTATGTCTAGCATATCTTTTGTATACTCTTTGGGGAGGTGTGGAAGTTATTGAGAGATTTATTTGTTTATATTAAAATTTATAGGTAAGTTTTATGTCACTTTTTGGTATGTGTCTCCATTATTGGGAGAAAAGATGGAACTCAATCATAATTTAGTCTAACATGACAAAAATGATATAATAAAAAAATAAATAAGCATGCATAAATCCTATGTGTTTTCCTAATTATTTATTTTAATTAATTAATTACTCTTATATTACTATTTTGTACACACTTTTATCCTAGTCAACAATAAATAGGTATTTGTATTGAAATTTGGGTATTTTTTAGGAAATTGGATTTCATTATAGGTTATATTATATTTAAAAATAAGAGATATTATATTCCAACATAAGAGATATTGGATACCAATATTAAAAATATTAAATTTGCACTAATGATATTATTTTTTTCTTTTTAATGACACTTTTCATTTTTTTATTGATATTGATTTAAAAAAAAAAAAAATTAATTTGGCCTCAAGGACTTGGTGGATTGATGAGGTACAAGTAGTTTGTACTCATCAACCCAAGTTCCATTCCCATTAAGCCCATGAGGACACCTTCAACTAAGTGGCCATGTGAACACCTTGAGGTAGGGACAACACTTCTCTTTGTGGACCAAATAGAACATAGCAAGGTGCTTCAGATGAAAATTGTTTCGTGAACATTATAGACTCAAGCCTACCCACATGTCTAACTTAGAGAAGGTGTTCCCCATCAATCAAGTTTAAATCTATGGTATATTAAAAGAATGAAATGAAATTTAACAATGAGATGTGGGTGATTTTATTAAGTGGATTGGTTGTTTTGAAGCCCCACCTAGGTTTAAATCTTAGGAAAGATGTATGAGGCTAGTTTTGGCCATTGGCTGTATTCTCAAGGTTATTAATGGCTATTGGTTATTATCAAGGCCAATGGTGGTTTTTGTTGGTAATAATTGATATACATGTGGTATTTATGTGGTTAATAAATTACATGGGGATATGGGGCCTGGATTGTGTCCTAGACTAGTCCACGCTGTGGTCAGAAGTTGTTACCTTATGTGAAAAAAACCTTTTATTAATTATATTTTAAGGATTGGATTCTAATATTATTGGTTTATTAATGTTTCACTATTATTTTATATACTAATTATATTGTAAGGATTGGATTCTAATATTATTGGTTTCTTAATATTATAATCACTAGTATATTTTAACCTTTTTACTATAGATTGTGTATCAAGTTTTATTTTCTTATAATTGATATCATGTGTTTTTGTAAACAATTTCATTGATGCAAATTTTTTCAAGAAATGACCAACATCAAATTGTATTATAAAAATTCTCCAATTTTGATTTTCCTTCCTTTATTAACACTCATTGCATCAATTTTTACATCAAGAAAGAGAAACTATGCTTTGACACTTTTTTTTTTACCACCTAGAAATAATTTTTAAAACATTATATTTTAGTTTATTATTTTTTAAATTTAAAAATCCTAATGAAATTTCAAATGATAATTTATAATAAAACATCACATTTTAAATCATAATTATTAATGAATTTTATCATTTGGATTTGTGGGCCTTATCTTGACTACTTTTATTATTTATTAATTTTGGGAATGAATTTTAATAGAGGAATAATTATCAAAGCAATTTTGACCCTTACATAGGTATGAAATGCCTATAAAGAAGAACATTATGAATTTTGAGGCTTATAAATTTCCATAATTTATTGATTGAGACATTCACATTATTCTAATAGATCAATCATAAATTAACATGCATGCAAGAGTCTTGTCATATTAGATAAAAAATAAAGTTATTTTAGTTTAGAATATTCTCATAGCTATCATCTAACCAAAAAATTTCAATTATATTTTACAAAACACTCTTAGATTATACAAAACTTTAAATGGAGAGGGTTGTAATAATCTCAATTATATTTTTAAATATTAAAGTACATGATATAGATCATATTTTATTTGGTGTACTTATACTAAATAATTTATAGGCCATGGCACACTGAAGTATTTCAAAACTAGAATATATTTTGGTTAGAACCTTTTGTCCTAACTCTTTTCTTTGTAATGTTTGTTATTAATAAAATTTATGGATTTATACTTTTTGTAAGTCATTCCTTGAGATAATAATAATAATAACCCCAAATGCATGAAAATTAGTAATTGGATAAAATAGAATTAGTATAGATAAATCTCTTAAGATAATGTAAAACATCCAAAAATTATATTGTATTGAGCTTTCTCAAACGATGTTTCTCTCTCGAAGATGCCATAAATATTGTAATTCAATTATGTTTTATTTTTAATCTAATGTAGTTATTTTTTTGTCTCATTCATAGTATTATTTATATGCATTTACAATATTGTTCTAAATTTTTGTAGGATTGGTTATAACATTTGACTTTTTGTAATAGTTTTAGTGGTTTAGGGATCTATGCTAATGTCCATTATATTCTATCACCTCCCACAAATTAGGATCTTGGTGATAATAAAATATATTATAAGTATAATGGAACATTTGATATGTTGTGTTTTTTAAGTAGAGGAGGTTGGGTATGCCTAAAGGTTCTATGAGAGATAACCTATTAGAAAAACATAGTGGATGATTAGCTAGTCATTTTTAGTATGATTAAACCTTCACATAGTTAATTGATGAATATTATTGGCCAAAATTTAGTATGGGTGTGAATAAGGTCATGAAAAGACACATAAATTTACAACATACAAAGTGGAAAATGCATAATAGTGGTTTATATCAGTCATTACATGTTCCAAACATAGATTGAGATATGTTGAGCATGAATTTTGTTATTGTACTAATGAGGACTCAAAAAGATAATGACTCCATTTTTTGTATCGATGATTTTTAAAAATAATATGCTTCATATCATGCAAGAATACTTTTGATGCCACAAATATTAATAACATGTTTTTAAATTAAGTCATTATAATCCATGGGTTTCCAAGGAGTACTGTGTCAAATAGAGATATTATATTTGTTGGGCATTTTTTGAGGACATTATGGCTGAAATTGGGCTCAAGATTAGATTTCATTTCTACATATCATACCCAAATGTATCACCAAACATACTTTGTGATTCTAAGACTTAAAAATTTATTGAGATGTTTAGTTGGAAACAAGACCAAATAATGGTATTTTTAATGGCCCAAGCTAAATTCACTTACAATAATTCAGCCAAACCAAGTAAAAGTATGTTTCCTTTCCTAATTTTATATGTTATTAGTCCTAAAGGTGTATATGAACTATTAGATATAGTTTATTTGAGTATAAAAAGTGTTGAAGATAAATATTATGCACAAATGATGCATGCTATTCATTCGGAAGTTAAAAAGAGATTAGAGGAAAGTAGTCGAATATATACGGATCAAAATGATCAAAGAATAAGAGAATAAAAAAATTAATTTGGGAATTTGGTTTTGTCTCATTTGTGTATATATATATTCCTAAAAGGTGAGTTTATAAAAACTGAGTGGAAGAAAATTTGACCCTAGATAAATCTTAGAAAATTCTCAACCAATGCATATGTGGTTGTTTTTCTAGATGGATTAGGCATCTCCCTAATATTCAAAGTGTCAAATTTTTATCCATATGTGGTAGATTAAATGAATGAAGAAGATTCAATCATAGACTAATTAAATATTTATAGGAAAGAGTAGCTTCTAGTAAATCGAAAATAATATATAGATGTCATTCTAGATAGACAAAATAAAAAAATGTGAGGTAATAAATAATAAAAGTAAGTGGTAAATTAGAAAAATAGAGAAGTTGAGTATGCAACTGGGATAAATATGACTAAGGTTTATAGATGTGAAAGATTAATTTAATAACTCATAGTGGGTTCATGAGCAAGAACTTATGGGCAATTCATATTACTCTAGGTGTTTGATGTAGGATCATCCAAGGTGAACAAAAAATCATGTATCACTTTATGAAGTAGTTTGTTGTATATATTTTTTTCAATAAATTTTCCTCAAGTCATGTTCTGGTTTTTTCCTCTTATATCACATTAGAAACATTTGGAGATTAAGAGGCCACAATACATAGTATTTTCATATTATGTTCTCAACTCTAAGTTTTAATTTAACAAGGACCTTGCACACAATTATTTCCCTAATTTTCTAAGTCTAAATTTATAAACTTCACACTATCAAGGATTAGTAAATATCAGGTGTGTATATTCTATGTGATAATAATTCACATCTACTCTATAATTCATTAAGTGTTAGGCGATAACAATTGATTGTTTACTCAATGGAGACCATCAAATCTAATGAAATTCTAAATTTAATTGTAAATTTTAGTAGATCTACAAGACTTCTTTGACACCAAAGTTGATTACATGAGTTTGGGACCCTATGATTATGATAAGTGTCACAATCATGGATTAATATTTGGTTGCTATTTAATGGTGGGTTCACAAATTTAGATAGATGTGTGACCAATTTATTTAATCAGTTAATAAGGACCATGATACCAACTTTCTCCCACAAGGAATTAGTCATCACAAATACAATCAGAGAGTCTATGAATTTATGGATGGATGATAGGTTGCAACATCAAATGCTTTTTTATGGTTACAATTTATAATAAGATAAAATTAGTTAAAAGTAAAAAAATAGATGATATCCATATAAATTTATCTATATCTAAAAAATAATCTTAAAGATATGATTGAAATTTGATACCCCAATGTGTTATTAGTTAGATTGTTATGTGCTATCAAATCCTTTTCTCTTACTCGCTAACCACTTTTTTTTTCAAATATTTTATTCTTTAATTTTTTTAATTTTCTTTTTTTCTATTTGGGTTTGTATCTCTTTCAAACTGTAATCTTTTACCATTGGTTCATCTAAAAAATATTGATTCTTAGTGAGTTTAGTAGTATTAGTAACTGAAACTATAAATATATTGTGACAAACTTTTATTTGATAAACCATATAATTTACTTAAATTTTATTAAATATATTGCATGCATTCAATACCCAAACTTATAAATAAATAAATAATAATAATAATAATAATAATAATAATAATAATAATAATAATAATAATAATAAATGTTAAAAATATTCTAATGAATAATAAATATCACTAAAAAAGTTGAGACTATCAAATCATTATTTTATTGTAGACTAGTTACTTTGCCCATAGTTAACAAGTGGCCTATTTTACTCTTCTTACAACCATTTTTACTTTCCATTTTATTTATCAAATTATCATTTCACATCCAAGATAAAAAATTGTCAAAGTGATTTAATAAATGAATCAAAATTCATTTATTTTGATTTTTGTCTGTTTTTGCTCTCTAGTTTTGTATCCTTAGGGTTTGTCCAAAGTAGTATCTACGCCTGCCACGATAAAAACTATAAACATAGTAGACAAACATTAAGTGATAAAGGTAATTCAAGGTATGATACTTTAAAAAAAATAGTTATCTACTTTAAATTATTTTTATGCTTTAAAATACTACAATTTATTTAGCTCAACATTGTGTTTTGTTGCATTCCTTTCTTGAAGCACCATCCCATGTTGTAACTACATGACACATGATGAGATTCAAGTGGGAAATATATATACACAAATTATTTTTAAACTTTATCAATTATTTATGTTTTCTCTCTTACAAGAACCTGCTAAGTCTCAATCTCTTTGAGTTCATGCCTTAAAGGGTGCATCAGGAAAGGGGTGGGTAGACCATTAGTGCTTCACAAGATTATTGTTACCTATACCATTTAAAACCAACAAGAGAATATATTTATCAAAGTTTTTACACCTTCCTCACATGCTCTTTCAATAAATTTACCACTTCAAATAGATTGTATCTAAGACAAACCTCTTTTTTCCATCTTACAAACACAATCAAATGGGTTGACTCTGTTTTAGGAATTAAGCATGTTATGGGACTAAGTCCACCCAATTGACTTAATTTAGGACCTAAATTATCTATTTTATAACTTACTAGGTTGATTAGGCCAAATATTTAGTCAAAATTCTAAAATGGTTTATGGTTAGATCCAATTATATAAACATATTCTTCACCTCATTTCCAATAGAGAGAATCATTCATTCACACTTCTTTATGATATGCTCTTCCACCATTATACTTGATGAGTCATTTCTTAGGGTTTCATATTTCTTTGGATAATAATCTTATCTTATGGAAATGTCTTGGATGCATATGAGAATTCTTGTAGCCTAGAGGTGACTTATCTTTATAATCCTTATGAACCACACAAACCTCTTGCAAAACACCATTGGCTAAGGGAGAGATTGAGCCTCGATGGTTTTGTCTTCAAGGTAAGTACCTGTATCTCTTACTCCTCTATTTTGGTAGATATAATTGCATAAGTAAAGGCTAATGAATGTATTATCTCTCCATGCTTAAGACTACATCTATATTGAATTGAGTAGATTTTTTCTTTGCCTGTTTATTGTTTATTTTTAATATCCCCCAATTGTGGCACATTTTTTGGTGAGAACTAGACTATATTTACTTTACTTTATTAAAAACCATAGGACCTAGCTAGGGTTATTGTGTGGTATTACTCAACTAGATAATTTGGAACCCTATCTAGTGTTATTTTATGGTAAGAAACCCCTTAGGTTTGGCAGATCTATATTGGTCATGACCCTAATTATTTAAATGTAATAACAAGCATAAGGGTTAGTGTATGCACCTAAAATTTCTCACTTCTTTATTTTTGACTAATATTTATATTAGTCAACACTAATTCTGCTTAACCTATTTTTTCTGCTAATTTATCCTATTTCTAGCCATTTATCTAATAGTCCCCTTCAATAATTATTCATTCACCATCCTTAGTATAATCCCACTATTTCATTAATTCTAACCTAATCCCCATTATCATAATCTAATCCTAGTTATCCATTATATGGAAATTTAAAATTCTCATAACCCCACCAACCACCTATTAACCTACTCCCTAAGTATTCCTACATCCCTAGTAATCCTAATCATCATTAAATCCTCTCTAATCCCCATTATCCCTAAACTAATTGAGAATCATCTAGAAGTAGATAAGCTCCTTTAAGAATCTAGAAGTCTCTAAACTAGAGACTTATAAAGAATTTTTAAATCCCCTAAAATTCACTTCATTTTACTATTTAAACAAGCTCTTCCTCCATCCTCAAACCCACTTGAATCCTCATAGAAAATACATGTCAATTTAGCTAAATAAGAAAAAAATCCAATTATCATAACCAATCCATGTTAAAATAAATTCGTGCATCCATTATCAGGATCCAACATGAAGCCATCATGTTGTCCAAATTCTAAGTCAAGGTATATCCATCTCAATTTATTTATCTTTTTGTTTAATCTTGGTTTAAATAATTTAGGATCTAATATTTGAATGTAGGATTAAATAGTGATTGCATCTAATTCCATTTAAATCTTAGTGGATTTAGAATTTAACTGGTGGTCTAATATTTGAGTGATTGAATTACATGGTTTAAACCTTTGTGCTTGAATTTTAGACTACATTTTGGTGACGAAGATTTTGAAAATATCATTAACATCTATAGATAATCATTTTAATAAATCTATTACCTTTGTAATCAATTTTAGTCTTATCAAATATATAAATCTAATTTTTTTGTCATTCTGCACAATACTGCAACTCACAATTTGTTTGTAGTAGCAAGTTTGTTAACCTAAGTCACATTTTTATGGTTTACAATAAAACCACAAGTATCAATTTATAGATAATCACATTTTTCAATTTTAGTCACGATATTGTCTAAATAGTCATAGTTTTATACTTAAACATCATGGTTAAGATAATTGTGACAATATCACAACTCATGAATCATAGTTTTATCTTACAAGTTATGGTTTTACACTATGTAGTTGTAATTTTATAGCCATTTTTGCCTTCAAAATTATCCTTTTTGATTGTGTCTTTTGAGTCTTTTTTGTGATTTTTGAGTCATTCCAAGCTTCCTACAAAGCCCAAATTACCTTTGGTGGTGAGGGGTTCCACCCCTCGACCCTACCTTGTACCGTAATAAAGAGTATACTCGCAATATTTCCCTCAAACCCTGTAAGGGGCTCTACCCATTGAACCTGCAAGGGGCATTGGCCCTTGACCCCACAAAGTGAAATTTCCCTTGACCCCACTGGGGGTGACCACTCTTAAACCCCTACATCATATCCCACTCACCCCAAAAGAATTATAGAGCCAAACCATAGTTTTTTTAGGGTGTTTCTCTTAAGGCCTAACACTTTGTTTCTTATAAGATTACATTTAGTTAATATTTTATTTGACTAACATCATCTTTTTGTAGGTCATATTTTGGGTCTAAGATTTTATTTTGTAGATTACCTCTTTTGAGTGCCCTCATCAAACTACTAACCTATGTACTTGCATGTTGTTGATCAAGGAATCTATTTGGCACTTTAAAAATCAAATTTTGGTTATCTATTTTATCTTTTATATATTATCTTTTTGTGAAAAATCGTTCTTTGTATATATTTTTTGTCAACTTGTCTTATTGTGTATATCACACATAGGTAATTAAATCAATCAATTAATTGTATCATGTGCTTTGCCTCTTTATTAACCCCTTCTCATCTAGGATAACACTTGACATGGAATTGACACCCATGCACAAGCTTAGTATATAGGGGCTAGTTTCATGGATTTCATCACTGTACACTAACCAAACTCCATGTTCTGGTGGAGTATGAAAATCAGGGACAACTATTATTAGCCTAAGTGGTTGACCCCATATAGGTCATCTATGAAGGGGAAGAGTTAAATCTCTAAACCAAGCATTAGAAATCACCAAACACTAATTTTGGACCCAATGTACCTTTGTGTATATCAAGGATACACTTATAAATCCCATTCAAACTAGCATAGGACCTTTTAGTTATAACAGGTGTATTGCTGTAGAAGTTAGTATTAGCTCCAAAGTAGCCATCAAGTGCAAGTGGATTTGAGAAGATTTAGTTGATACTGTAATGGGTCACTAGGCTAAAACCTCACTTATGAAGCCATTGGATGGTGTAGACATCAAGTTACACACCCTTGAGTTTACTAATCATAGGTTGTGGATTGCTTGATTGGGCATGTGTTATGATAAACCCATGTTGTTTGTGAGCTAAGTCATCCTTCACCCAAAACCTATCTAAGCCTACCTAGGTCCCTTGTATATATCATCTTGTATATACTTACCACATCTTTATCCCATCATCCTTTATATATATCCTAATCAACATCATAGTCACTATCCCATCATACATATTGTCTTTATCTATCCTTGTCTTAGTCTTATTCTATCTCCTATCTTGCCTAACCATATACACTTATCATTTATCATACCACCTATAATCCCCCATCTTAACATCATCACCATCTTGATTCTATCCTTAGTCATATCCATGGAATCCTAATTACATATTATAAATCCTAGTCTCATCTCCTTGTATATAATTGATTCTCTTGTACATCATACTAGACCTATCCCTTCATAGTCTTACCTATCACTTTCCCATTATGCTTATCATATCCTATCTGACCATTAAGTTTATACCCACCAATCACCCATATTAATCATCATATTGTCCATCCTTATCTCACTATCACCTTACACATATCATCCTTTTATATTTTATCCCATCTATCATTTTGTCTCAACATATTCACTCATCCTTAAGTAATACCCCTATCACCAACATCATGTACATCCTTATCTCATTATCCTCTTACGTATATCCTTTCATCTTGAACATACTCATCATAATCCCCTTTATATATATATATATATATATATATATATATATATATATATATATATATATATATATATATATTATAGAAAATCCTTTTACTATCTTGACTTCATTCCATCCTAATCATCCTCCATCACCTATCCTAATTCACACCTTGCCTTGTCATCCATCCATTACATCCATAATCACTTGTCTTGACCTTATCTTCATCACACATTTAGTTTAAATTCATCATATCTTTGTCCTAGTTGACTTTTTAGGTCATATCCAGGTCTAAACCATCCACCTTTCATTTCCCCTTTATCATCATCCCATATCTATATTTTTATTTATCCCATTATCCCTTTACCTTCATCACATCATCCTATCCCATCCCATTTTGAAAAAAATATTCTTAAAGCTTGAAGCAAGTCCATTATATTATATCACTCATACCATCCTATCATCTTAGTCCACTATCATTAAATCAGATCTCATACCTAGTCAACATATTATTAGCATCTTATCACTTTGTCAATATCAATCTAACAAACCCATCATCATCAATCTAGTCTCTATCATCCTTTCCTATTCATAACTAGCACCCATCATATTGTCATCTTTCTAGTTTGAATCTAGGCACCCATCAATATCTCTTTTGATAGCTTGACTCCTAGGCATTGTTGATAGGTTATTAGCACCTATTATACTATCTATTTGACATCTAGTCATAGTCAACCATCATCCCAATCATGTTTTAATCCATTTTTTATTTCATCCTCATCATCACCTATCATACTAGCTCAGTCTTTCGGCCTTACTTTGATCAAACAATCCTTATTCTACCTTCACATCATCATCCATTTTTCTCTATAGATTTGGACCTGATTCTTGTAGACCAATACATCATAGACAAAAAGGATTAAGTCCTTTTATGGTCACTAGAGTTAAGTGCTCACCTACCCTCAGACCTTGACCACATTCACCCCAAACTAACACCTATCCCCCCAAAATTAGTCTTAGCCTTCCTTGATATGGTCACCTTAATCAATTAAAACATCATAGAGAATAAATATGAGTTCATTTTATGGTTATGGAATATGGGTACTCACTTTCTTGATGGTTTTTACCCCATGAGCCTAAAGTCACCTCCCAAACAAATCCACTATCAACCCTCATACTATTTTATTCCACCATTCACTAACCCTATCCAAACCTCCTTAGACCCATTTCATACTCGTCCATAGCCAAATCCTCCATCTACTAACCATAATCCATCACCATTCCCTCATAGTTTATCACCAACTACCATGAACCTTGACCCCACTTTCATAGACTAATACATAGCTGCCAATAAGGATGAGATCATCTTATAGTTCATTATGATGGGTGTTCCACTTCCTAAAGGTGTGAATCCCCTTCAACTTATTTCTCCTCTAGCACAAACCCCTTTGTGTAAGTCTCCTTCCAATCCCCCATCCACTAGTCATATTCCATCATCTACCCCTTCCCCTACTAGTAAAGGGTATCCAATCTTGGCCACCCATCCATCCACCCAACCACATCAAACACCAGCTGATCCAAAGTCTAATGCTTCTACATCAGAGTCACAAAGTAAAGTGGGTCCTTATACTCCCCTTTTTATATCCTAGAAATCCCTTTTCTAACAAATTATAACTGCTAACATGATGGTCTATTCACCCATATGACATCTTGATCCTACCAAGCCTAATCCCTCTTGGTATAAATCAAATTGATATTTTTTATATCATCAAACTTAGGGGCATTATATTAAATGATGTGAAAACTTCTAAGACTATGTCCAAGACCTCATTAATAGTGGTGACATAGTAATTGAGGATGAATCAGATGAATTTAAATCCTTGGGTGAATAAGAAGAGGAATTCTAAGATTCCATTCCCTATCATGATCAAACCCTTCCCCTTCCAATCTAATGTCAAGATAGCCTATCCATCCTCCATGATCCCCTAGTCTATGACCACCCATCCATTCAAAATAAGTCTAATCCCTATAAACCTTGTCCTTTTATATCCCATAATCCATATCATGGACCTATCTTTACTTTTTCCACTTTCCCTCTATAATCTCCCTCTCACTCATCATATCACATACCCCATATTGAGAGGATAATCACAAACAATCATTATAACAATATCATGTCTTATGCATCAGAATCAATATTAGAGCCAACATAAGTTTTATCTACATTAGGATCATGTGTAGTAATAGTATCCAAATCAAATTCCTCATTAGAATCATCATCCCTTATTGATATTATAGTAGATGGTGATAATGCCTAGTCTTTTGAAGATCCCAATTAGGATGATGAAGTCATAACTAAATTTTTGAATTCTTTACCTATTGAATATTTTTATAGTGGATCTTATCCTACCTTGGATACATGTCTTAATAATCCTTTTGAGATCCTTGAGGACATTTTCTATGACATTGAGGCTAGGTCTCCTAGTGACCTTTATGAGGACTGTGATGCCCATTATACCCTTAATCCATCGTCCAACATTCACCATCTACCTCAACTCTATAATTCCTATAATCCACTCCATGAAGGGAATAAATAGGAACATGCATCATTGGATTCCCCTTTGCATTTAATATCACATGCTACAAATATAATATTCCAAGACCATATTCCTAAAGTCATAAATCATGATCAACTCATATTTGATCCCCTAAAACATAATCAAGAAAAATCAAATAACCAGCCTAATCAAAAAATATCTTCTCTTAATAAAGCCTAAAATCAAGCATTAGGGGAATATCAAGGTCAAAATAATCATTACATATCAAGTCAAATATCGATCTCCTCTAGTGAATCCCAAAACTAGGCACTAGGGGGTAGTCAATATCAAATCCAAGCTAATAAATTCAAAAATCATATGACCAACCATCCTCTTAATGCTTGGGTTAAAGAATCAATAATTCAAAGGGTTTTAGATCCCATGATCTCATGACACCAATCTAAATAATCCCCTCCACCATATTCAATAGTGTATGAAACTATCTAAAACCATTTCTACTCCCCATCCCATCATATCATTCAAGATCACATCCCTCCTTCCCATCCTATATCCCAACAACATAATCATGACATCCTCCCATCCACATCACATCTCACATCCTTAAGTACCATTGTACCTCATGGGGGTCATTAAGACACCTAGTTAAAATGTTCAGAGGATATTAAATCAAGATTCAATAAAGGTCACCATCACATAGCCCTAGCATCACCTTTCTCTAAAATAGGTGTCATCTAACATCTCCATCTAGCATCAACATCTTGCATCTCTCTTGTCACTTAATAAATCAAAATGCCATCTACAAAAAAAAATCATTCATCCAATGGTGAAAACTAGTCTTATGGTGCCTTGGGAAAGTACCATGATGAAAATTGGTCTTTAGAATCATGGTATAATAATCTATTATACACATTATTCATCAACACTTGGGAGCAAATTCATTCATTTAATATCCTTGTCCATCCACCCCACTTATCACATCCCTTATCCACCTTATCTATATCACCCATCATCTTATCCCTTGATCTATTATTCTTATACATCATCTACCAAAATATAATGCATATATCTCTTCTTCCTTCCCATCTTGACCTTCGTAAGGAAGTGTAATGTATCTTGATAATTTTCCCAAACTCCTCTTGGCATATTCTCCAATGGACACTTAGGTAAATAACCATTTGGTTCTTTCATGATGTGGTCATTGGCTATCCCTAGTCCATTTGTCATGAGTCCCCATCATCTTCATCCTTTGTCATCCCATCCATCATCCCTTCATCCTTCTCATAGTTACTAGACTTGGTATTTCCTTTTCTAGTAACCCCATTTGCACAGTGTATATACATATCCCAAAAATCCCTAAAAATTGAAAAATGTCAAAAACCCTAAAAATCATAAAATTTGAAAAAGTGAAAAAATAGTCCATTATGTCATATTCTACCAAATCCCCTATTCGCATCCATATCCATCTATTTCATATTTTCCTAACTTTGGGTACCATAGTCCATCTTAGAGCCAAATTAGAGTGGTCACCCATCTCTCCATCTCTTCCTTTTGACTACATATTATTAACATACATCACATTATTAAAGACTTTAATTTGGCACACATCACTTCCTATCAAGGCCTTTTACTACCTAGCACCCATCTAATTACCATTTCGTAATATGGAAGGTACTTGATCCCATCATTTTCCTATCATTGCCTCTTCATACCTAGCACCCATCTAATTACCCTTTGCTAGTGTTGAAGGTATTTGATCCCATCATCTCCTAGTCTTCTTGCTAGATTAGACTCTTATAAGGCCTTGTATATTGGTAAATCTTTGTCATCACTTGTCTGAATCACCTTTCTTGGCCACTTTTCATTCTAATTTCAAGACCAAATCAGTATTCAAAGACCTTCTCCCATCTTCCATCCTTCTATCCTTAACTAGGGGCACCATCTTGGCTTAATCCTAATCATGATCACCTTATCCAAATCTAAGTCTACCATAAGTCCACAATCACATCATTATCATCCAACCCTTCACCTAATCACTCACCCTATCATTAGGTAAGACATTATGACATTACATGTAGACAATTGTCTTGTATTTGTCTATTGTTTATTTTACATCATGTATATATCTTGTTGTTTTAGGTTTTGTTAACAATGAATAAGGATGCTATGAGGACACCAAAAGTGCTCTCAAGGATGCAATGTTCACCATTTGACCATGTACTTTGACATAATATCCTCTTTGTCATCCTTATATCATGGGGCATAGTGTCAAGTGTTATATTTATTGGATTACTTAGACTATGATGAATCTTATGACAGGTGTGATGGTTTGATCACTTATACCCTCATGATTCATCTAATCATCTAATCATCCTTATCCCCATCACTAATATAATCCTCACACACCATTTGAGTAACATCTAATCACATAATCATCATCTAAGTCATATCCTATCATCACTAATATCATCCTTTAATCCCTAATCATCAACATCATCATCTTCTATCCTCTAGTTATAACTACATTGACCTAAGGTCTTATCAGACTATGTAAGCACCACTTGGTAATTATTTTTTACCCAAGCATACCTAGTCCACTATCTCTATCATCTATCCTCATCCCCCAATCCTTTGGTCACTTTATCATATTGATTATTCTCTATCATCACCTACATTATATTGATCAATTTAGATTTGAGCTACACCCATCATCAATCTTATCAAATCATCATCTTATCCTAGCCTAGATCTCTCCATTGCATGCATCCTTTCTTGGGATATGTCTAAATCTTATGGCCTTTTTAATCCTATTATCACCTTATTATGGTTGATTCTATCTTGGGATGTGTATACAACCATGACACCCATCATATTTCCTTGCTATGTATGTGTCCTTACTAAGGGAATCATCAATTTGTAGCTCACTACTCAAGTCAAATTTATCTTCTTCATCTACTATCTTACATTTTTCATATGATCCCCTCATCTCTCCATTACATTCCACCCCTCATTTCTTCTTTTGAGTGGCCATCTGTCTCATTCTTCCCTATATGTCCCCTCAAGGGGGTATCATAGCCCCTAACATTGTATACTAGCATTCATCCATGACATTGTTTTTATTTAAAATACCATTACTCCTTTCATTTCATCCACTTACAATGCCATTTCAAAGAGGGGAAAAATATATGCACCTAAAACCATTTGCTTCTTTATTGTCAACTAATATTTATGTTAGTCGATACTAATTCCACTTAACTTATTTTATTCCACTAATTTATCTTAATTCTATCCATTTATCTAATAGTCCCCTTAAATAATTGTTTATTCACCATCCTTAGTCTAATCCCACTATTTCATTAATTTTATTCTAATCCATATTATCATAAACTAATCCTAGTTATCCATTATATGGAAATTTAAAATTCCCATAACCCCACCTAACCACCTACTAACACACTCCCTAGGTACTCCTACATCCCTAGGAATCCTAATCCTTATTAAATCCCCTCTAATCCCCATTATCCCTAAACTAATTGAGAAGCCTCTATAAGTATAGAAGTTCCTCTAAGACTCTAGAAGTCTCTAAACTAGAGACTTCTAAATAATTTTTAAATCCACTAAAATTCCCTCCATTTGCCTATTTAAACAAGCTCTCCCTCCACCCTCAAACCAACTTTAATCCTCATAGAAAATCCATATCCATTTAGATAACTAAGTAAAAACTGTAATTAACATAACCAATCATGTCAAAAAAAATCCTTACATCCATTATCAAGATCCAACATCAAGCCATCATGCTATCCAAAAACTGAGTCAAGGTATATCCATCTCAATCTATTTGTCTTTTTATTTAATCTTGGTTTAAAGAATTTAGGATCTAAGATTTTAATGTTGGATTAAATATTCATTACATCCAATTCTATTTAAATCTTAGTGGATTTAGACTTTAACTAGTGGTTTAAGATTTTAGTGATTTAATTACATGATTTAATCCTTTGTGCTCTAATTTTAGACTACAGTTAGTTTGATTTATCTTCTTTGAGATAGGATTAATTTATAGATCAACTTCATTTTCTTTTGTATACATTATGGTGAACTCAACATGAACTAACCCTTGAAATTTTTATTTCATGCTTTCATTTACTTTTAGTTCTTATCTCTTTCATTTTTATATTACTAGATAGACTCTATCAACATAGTACAACATTCTGTTCACATATTTAACACATAATCGATCCAATCAACTCTATTGGGTTTTTTGTAGAACATATAAAACTATAGACAATTGGATCAATATGATCAATTAAATTTTATTTTATGCATACAAGTTTTTAGACTCAGTCAACTTTGTTATTATTTAAAAAAAAATCATCTAGACAACACTATAAAAAACAACAATTCTAAGTAATTAAATCAGCAGCTTCATCCTCACTAACTTAGCCTTTTCAGTCCTTGTTTTTATAGTTTTTAGATCTATAAAATTGTAACCCTATAGTAAACTAAGTTTACTAGATTGACTTAGTTTTATAGTTACTTATTACCTAGGATATGTTGTTAACTTGTTCTATTATGTTTCTTTGGCATTTTCTTTAACAAACAAAATCGACCAAGTTAATTATATTCTATACTATTTACATACTCGATTGTCGTAATCAACCTAGTATTATTCAAGCACAAGGAATTAGCTCACATTGATAGTAGTTATTTCATATTTTATTGATTTTACTTGCTTTTTTAAAGTGTCACACATAGTACAACTAGGAAAGTTTAATTTATCAATTTAGTCACATTGATTTTTCTTTTATTCACACACTACCAAATCATAAAATATCAAAAAACTTTAAAAAATTCTATCCAAGGTCTACTTTCTTGGATTTCATCACCAAGGGGGAAGCTGACTTAGTTTTCTCATATTTATCGATAAGAGATCATGAAGTGAGGGGGTAATCCCCAATACCAAGATATTAGAATCACCAATATAGATGCCTTTCATCCTTAACAACTTGAAACCAACTTTAGCTTAACTCTTTATAGTTTCTTTGTAAACCCAAATGCCCATTCACATTTTCTTTTAAAGATATAATTTAAAACATTAAATAATGACCACATATATTAACATTTTGTTTAGCATTTCTATTTACCCTTTGTTAATTATATACTATATTGAAAAGCTTGTATTATCCTATGTTAGTACAAGGTTTATGTTGTGTGTGATAACTAGATCAACTAGGTTAACCTAGTTGCCTACATGTTTTAGTCATAACTATAAAAACCTATCATTACCCTCATAAAACAATTGACACACTCAATTTTGTCTCTTTTAATTTTATTTCTAAGAGCATAGTTGTTATATCCAGCCCATTATCTCATATATTGGTCTCCAGTGTTTCCCCACAACACATAGTTGACCCATTTGATTGTGTCTTTTCCCATATATTTTGTTGGTCTTCCTTTCATACTCAGTCAACCTGATTGACCCTATAGCACTTGGTTTTTTAAATTTATTTTTCCTATTTTACCAATTGTTTACCACTTGGCTTATTCAATTCTTTGTCCTAAAATCCAACTCAATCGATCTAGTTCAGTATCTAGTTGACTTTGCTTCAATATTTCACCTCTTATCCTTAGTCTTAGATCCTCATCCTAAATATCATGAAATACCCTATTATAATATTTTTGGACAACCTTAATCCATTTAAATGATACATGGGGTATTATTTACTTCTTACCTTTATCACCCAAGAACATACTCCTTTGTGCATGTTCTCTCACCCTTGATATCTATATTACAATATGGTTTAAATTACCAAAAATTAGGACACCAACAGATCGGATCCATTTCACACTTCTCTCTCCAAATTATCTTAATAAAATATAGGGAAAATTGGCATAAGCTTAAATAATAACCCTATATAAAATAATTTAAACACCAATAATCTTTTACCCAACAACCCATCTGCTAATACCAATATAAGGAATGCTCCTCCTTCCAAACCTAACAATCCACTTTTAAATACTGATAACCTAAACCCACCAATTGACAACACTCAAATTATTGCATAAATAGTTCAACAAATTAATATTATACAGACATCCAATACTTCTCAAATGATGTAAATGTAACATCATTTATTAAAAATGACCAATCAACCTCCTATTCTCTTACCTCAAAATAACCAAATTTTTATGCCTCCACCTCTTAGATATGCCATGGGAAATATCATTCCCTAAACCCTTATGCATAATAAGATGATTTTAAATTAAATAAAAAACATTTAGCTCCTTTAATTATTTCTTTTGATATTGGAAATATCTCCCCAACTATTAAATGTGATGGGACTAAAGACCCCACATATTTTCTTAAATCATTTGGTAAGATCTACAAAGAGTGGATTCAAACAAATACCTTTGCTACCAACAAAATTATCATCAAAAAGTTTACATTGAGATGTATTATAATGGTATAATAAAATCCTTCAACATCCCATATGGAAACTAGAGGATTTAGCTAATCCTCCAATGAAATAATTTCAACACAATGATATTCCTAAACATTATATTAAGTCACTTTATCAATGCTAAACAATCCCCTTCTAAATCATCTCATGAATTAATTAAAGGATGGAAATCATGAGCTCACAAATCTTATCATAATATTATTGGTGATAAGTTATTTAAACTCTTTATAATTGCCTCAACACCTTGCCTTCAATATAAGATTTAAACTTTTTCTCCATATACTCTAAATGATGCAATTGATCAATCTAAAAGATAAGAATTTCTTATGAAACAATTTGAGCCAACTCATAAATCCATCAATTGAAATTTCTAAAATTCCACTAATGTGATTCCTAATAATCCTCCTCATATAAAAATAGGAGTAATCAAATTAGATAATTCAATTACTTCTCATACACCATTAATAATTCAACAAATGAAGCAATTAATATCTCCCTCTAAACCTTTCACCTATACTAATAATCCACATCCATGGTATTATCCTAACAATTTTTTTTGGTTTCATGCTAATGTGGGTAATTTTTATGAAACATATTGTGGGCTCCTCAAATTTTATATTTATTTTATGTTAGTAGATACATTCAACCATGATTCTATGATCAACATACATCATCATGATTATGTCAAAGCCTCTCAGAAAAACAAGTTACCAAGATTTCATCATCAAAACCTCAAAAATATGTCTCTATTTCTAACCCATAAAATTCAGTTGAAGATATATGTACAATTGACATTGATTATGACCATTATTATACCAATTCTCAATATGTGAATGCAACCAAAGTCAATTATATATGAAAACCTACCCACAAAGATCTTGTCACTAAACATAAAAACTATCAACCAAAGAACAATTACTTAAAGACACCACAACTACCACTTCCATACCTTATAAAACAAATGAGTAAACACTCCCACAACTAGAACCTCAATCTAATTCTCCTATTATTTTAAAAAACATTGTACTTCCTAAACCTCATGTTGGTTCTTCATCTTCTAAATACCATTTTAATTTCTTGGAAGAACTCAATTTAATTCCTTGTAAAATACCCATCATGGAGTTAATTATTACTTATTCGTATCATCGTAAATTATAATGGAACAATTACAAGTCATTAAATAACCACCATCCCTTGATGTGTAAAAACCTCCTAAAGACCCTTCACCTATAGAAATACATACTATTGAAACTATTTGTACATATTCTAAACCTCCTATATAATTTTTGAAGACATGATTAACAATGTAATTATTTTTGGATCCAATTATCCACATATCTTCATTAAAATTTCAATCAGTAATACCCTTATCAAAAAAAATTTAGTAGATGAAGGATTATTAATTAATATTACTTCCCTTTGGCTAATTCAATAAATTGGATAGACTAAAGATCACCTTAAACAAACTCATCTTACATGTTGAGGATTTGATAAGATAAATTTAAAAGCAATTGTTTATATTTCGATCCCCCTTATTATTATACCTAAGACTATATGTACCAATCTTTTTGTACTTGATTTACCACTATCTTACAACATACTCCCAGGTCACCCATGGGCACATCATAATAGGGATATTGCCTCCTTAGGCAGTTAATGTATTAAATTCATCCATAATGGAAAACACTACAAACATGAGGTTGATCCCTATCTATGGAGTATACAAATAACAAACCTCAAATCTTAATATTGGATTCCAACCATTCCATGCATTAATAGTACACCTCTACCTAGATTTATTAACATGAATCTCGATTTACAAGTCACTCTTGTTGATTCCAATGATGATGAGCCTAATGATTTATTAAATACTTGTAATAACACTAAATTACATCCTTACATTTTATTTAAACTTCCTCTTTATTTACTTCCATGCAATCGTACCATCCTTCTAATTGATGATATCACTAAAATTCCTCCTTATAATGCACATGAAGATTCTTACACAAAAGTTAATTTCACATGTGATGAGTATGGAGTACCCAAACTATTTAAACATAATTTAATAATATCTGCCCAAATATTTAGAGATTTAGTAATATCCAACTATGATTCTCCATTAGAAATAAATGCATGTATTATTTCCCACATATATGATGATAATTATATCATGGCCCAAGCTCAGTCACTAGACATATATATATACAACACTATTAATAGACATTAGCCAAAATAAATGCCTTTAAATATAATGTCCATGTCATTCACATTTTAAATAATATTGAATAAAAAAATGAAGGTCATTTAAATCCCATTAATACTCCACTATTAGACATCCTGTGTGCACTTGAACAAATCTCAACTCTAGCAAATTCAGACACTTTGAACACTTCTGAACCTTCTACACTTTATACACAACCAAACAATCTACCAACTTCTCTTCCTTCTCATGATGTTATAGACACCACTACGGATACCCAAATTAATTAAATTGAACCTCCATCTTCAACATAACCTAACACACCTATCACCAATCTGGTTAACTCTACTCAATCTCATACTCAATCTAAAATCAAACCTATACTTGAAATTACCATAGATGCTAAAGCTACCAATGTATAAAAAATACCTTATATATATGATCATAATGGTAATAAAATAATTGATCTCAAAGTATATGTTTAACACTTTAGATAATTACCTATGCTCCCTATTGATAAATCTATACTTGAGCTACTCTATGCCAGAGAAACTCAAATTCCTCAAAAACATCATAAACTTGAAAACTTCACATGAAAAGTTCCTTGTTTTAATAATTTCATTATTATTTTAGATCCTAAAAAATTCATATTTATTATCTTCCTCATTATCCATATAATTTCCAATAATGAACTGTTATACTCATTTAAGAAACCATAAAAATAGAATATGGTATGCCACCGTGTCCTCAACCTATCACTATCTGTAAATAACTCACCCTAATAGAGCATGATAACTTTATATTATTATTTGAAAACTATAGTGAAACATCTTCTTGGTCATATTAATATATGAAAATCATTGATCCTAGAATTTTCATGCACAATATCATCACTTACCCAAATGCACAACTTGTTAGACAAAAATAATGAAAATTTCCACCTAAAGTTTCTACCTTATGTCATAAATAATGATAGGTTGGAAATAACATTTATGGAATGACAATGAAATAATGATTTCATGATTCAATTTTTAAATGATAAATCATTAAAATAAATAATCCAAAGAATTAATTATCAATTCATCTACTAAGAATCCCTTTCAACTACCTATAGGACTCTTGAGATACACACTACAAGATGAAAGTAAATGTGCAACTACACACTACAAGACAAAAGCTAGAGACCTAGGATTAACAAAAAATATATACAATATTATTACATACCCCCTTAATCTATAGGGGTGTTTTTGAAGATAATAATTCCTATGAAATTTTCAAAATTTTATCATCCAAGTGTTTTTTTCAGGATGTTTGCCGGTTGCTCTACTATCAGACAATGTTATAACTCAACACTACCATATTTCACATAACACCAAATCAGATGAAATTTGGTATTGATATGCTTATTTTGGTCATGAAAGACTGGATTATTTTCTATCTAGATTATGGAAGCACTATCAACCATGATAGGTTTTGATGAAACCTATTATTTCTACAAATCTAAAAGAACCCTTCTGATCCACAAGATCTCTCTAGTTACATATAAATCAACCATATGTTATGCTTTTTCTAAATAAAGTATCAAAACTGATTGCTTATTATATTTCTAACTAAAAATGGTTGTTACCAAAATCATCAAAAAATCCAAGCTGGAATTTTCATCTTCATGATCACTACCATAGTCAGAATCTAAATACCCAACCAATTTGAAGTCTCTTACCTTGAAGTATTTGAGCCAAAATTTATGTATTCTTTTGAGATATCTGAGGACCCTTTTTATTTCTACATAATGACTATATGTGAGTTCTCTCATGAATATAAGGGGACACTAATTAAAAGTGATATATCTGGTCAATTTTTGGTCACATAAACTAGACTTATAATGAGTTGTATATATTCAGTGGCATCAACCAAATCTGTTAAATCTGTAGATATCAATTTGAGATTCTGTTCCATGGGCATGATGAGAGGCTTATAGTATTCCATTTTGAACTTGCTAAAAATGTCACCAACATAATTATACTGAGTGATGAAGAAATACTTTGATTTTTAAATTATTTCAATATCCAAATAATAATGAAGATAACCTAAATCAGTCATTTCAAAGTTTTTCATCAACTCTGATTTGATTTTTGTAGTGTAGCATTCATCATTTAGTGTGATGAGAAAATCATTAACATAAACCCCAAAAAATAAAACTAATTTTTCAAATATTTTGACAAAAATATTTTCATCTTCAAACTCAAAATGTTTAAATTTCATATTCATGAGGTGCTCAGCTAGTTTGTCTTACCATGCTTGACGGGCTTGTTTCAAACCATACAATGATTTTCCTCATTTACACACCTTGTGATCTTGTCTGTTTACTATACATCTTTTAGGTTATGGCATGTACATAGTTTATTTGAGGTTAACATTCAATAATTTAGTTTTAATGTCTATTTGATGAACTTTCCATCTGTTTTGAGCTACTAGAGACAACATGGCTTGAATGGTAGTCCAATTTTATTTAGGTACAAAGGTTTCATTATAGTCATTTCTTTCTTTTTGAGCATACCCTTTTGTAAAAAAAAAATCTTTGTTATTGTCAAGTGAGCCATCAGCCTTGTATTTATTTTGATAGACCCACTTGCATCCATATGGAGAATCAACTAATTCCAAGTCCCATTTTTGGCCAATGCATTGTATTCATCTTTCATTAATTTTATCCAAGATTAAATCTTCTCAGCTTGTTTGAAAGAAGTTAGTTCTAAATCAAACACAACATTGAGTTCTTCTTCTAGAGAATCATTCAAGGTGAGATTTTCAATTATATGTTGAATTTATTCAAGGGACTTGATTGATTTTGGTGTATATGTATGTGTACTTCTTGTTCCTATCTTCCCAACTTCATCAAGTTTCACATATTTGAATGTTTAAGTAGCCCACTTAGGAATCTATTTATATGTTTTAAGATCTTTAATTTCATATTTTGAAGTTTCATCACTTTTTACCCTCTGTTCTAATAGCACCTATTCATTGTGTGATGAATTTTCAATCTCTTATTTAGAAGGAATTCAAATCTCATTTATAGGAGATAATAAAAAATCAATGGATTCTCAACTATGTGTCCCCCACTAATTGTCTAGGACATAAAAATCAATCTCTTTGTAGACATCAAACTTTTCATACATTTCAAGTTGACTCAGTTATCGATCAATATGCTCTATCTTTTGTAGTATCAAAAAAGATAACTTATCTCATGATAATAATTTTTTTTTCATCATATAACACGTATGCATTGGAGGATCTAGAATATCCAAAGTGGATGAATTTTTAACTCCTATGATCCAACTTATTTCTCTTCTCCTTTAGAATCAATGAGTAATAAGTGGATCTAAAAATATGAAGATGTTACACTAAAGGAAGATGACCACACCACTTCTCATATGGAGTCTTAGATTGTAAGGATGTTGATGGTGATGTGTTGTGGAGGTATAATACTATTTTATCTATTTTGGCCAAAAAGTGTATATTTATCCCTTTAAAATACAACATTACATGAACCATATTCATCATAGTTCTATTCACCCTTTCTATAAATCCATTCTATAGCGAAGTGTATGAAACTATGAGATGGTGTTTGATCCCATTTTGCTAAAGATATGATTCAAACTCATTTGAAGTGTATTCACCACCATTATCTATCTTGAGTGTCTTAATGTGGTTTTGTGCTTCATTTTTTTTATCATGTTTTGTAACTTATAAAATATCTTTAAGGCTTCTATTATTTTCTTCATAAAGTATATCCATGCCATCCTACTATAGTGATAAATGAACAACATGAAGTACTTATGACCACTAGAAAAGAGGATTGGAAGAGAACACTAGTATAAATGAACCAGTTGAAACTTTTTGTTAGCTTTCCACTATGACTTTAGGTAAGGTTATCTTACATGTTTAGCCAAGATGCAAGATTCACACTTTTCATCTAATTTCATGGACAACATAGGCATGCCAATAACACCATTCTTTGTAATAAATGAATTATGTTATAGTGAGTGTTCTTGAATATTTCATTACACAACAAGTTTAGAGACATTCTGTCTTCCATGAGATGAGTATAATTCCTTAAATTTAATGTCTCACCCTTGAGTTTGAGTAGTTTTTCTTCTTCATATCTAGTCAAGATAACTACATTGTCAATTTTTCTCTTGATTATGACATCACCATTATCTAATAGAATGGAATGGCCTTGTTACCTTATGAACATGAGGGATAAAAATTTTCATTTCAATTAATGAAGGTAGAGAACATTCTCAAATTTTTAGACTATAAGCCCTAGACACTTGGGTCAAATTGTACCTCTTCCCTATGGTTTCAGACTTGATCTATCTATGATGTATGTTGAGCCACACATTTATTCATTATAATTCTCAAATAAGTCTTTTATAAAATTAATATGTTGAGTGGCACTAGTATTAGTAACCCAAACATCAAACCATGAGGAACTGATTAATGCATTGTTTGCTTCATCATTTGTACTGGAAACACACATTCACTAGTGAACTAGGCTGAGTTTGACTCTTTTAATTATTTATTTTATTTTTCCTCTTCATTCTTATGGTATACTTGAATATTATCCCATGGAGTCCTAAACTCATGATTCTAATGGCTTAAATTTATGTCACACCATTCACAGTAGAGGTTTTGTTTATCATCTTGTTTTTTATTTTAACCACCATGATTTTCACTTTTGCCACATTTTCCCTTGTACTTATTTTTTTAACTTATTATTGCCTTTATTTTTAGAAGACATGGCCTTATTTTATGTTTTGGAAGAATTTAATCTGACATAACACACACTTTCACCTATTTTGGATTTGATTTTTCTTCCAAAAGCCTTTTCTCTTCTACCATCTTCTAAACCAATTGGTCAAATATGAAAGTCTTTAAATTATTTCTTATTTGTAAAGACTCTAATAATGTTGAATAATTTAGAAGATGGTATTTTATGGAATCAGTCATACATATGTCTATTTTCATACCCATTACTTCTACACCATGCTTGATGGCACATATAACTGAATCCAATCTCATCACATCACCATATTTCAACTCAAAGTTGAATAGCTTCAATTACAATTGAATGAATTCCAACACCAAGTGGAAATCATATAGCTCCTTCAATTTTTTAAATGCTTCCCATGGTGTACTTCACCCATATATATGATGAGACACACGTATGTCCAATGATTCCCTCATCAATGCTAATGCCTTATAGTTTTTCTACTTTCATGTCTGAATATTCTTTACATTGCTTATTGGTTAAACTAGTTATTTTTACCCATCTCAAATATTGACCATTATTTTTATTTGAGTTTTTAGTTTTTTGAGTTTTAGAGGTTTTGAGTTTTTAGTTTAACCCTAATTAGTTCTTTATCACTAAAAAATGGTCCCTCTTTCTATGTACATAATGGTACTAAAAAGGATTTTCCTTACCATTATTATTGGATTAAAAATAAGACTTCATACAAAAATTATACTCAGTTTTTATTAATTTTTTGGATTTATACCTTCCAATAGTAATGAATGGGTAAAAGAGTAGTTATCATTATTTCTCTTTGAATTGCATGATTTGTTTTTTTTTAAATTACACTTTCTTCCTTTTGTTTGACTTATGTGGAATAATTTGTAATATTGGAAAGAGATGATATACAACCTCTTCCTTTTATACAGTTTCTTTTCTTCAAGAAAAAAATAGTTATGCTCCACGTCGTAAAGGATTTCAAGGGAAATTCCAATAAGATTGTTAAAAAAAAATTGATAACAATGAAATGCCTTATAAATATGCCTTATTGGTAGTCCAAATGATACTCAACTCTTTGATAAGGTGAATTTACTATGGAAAAATTTCTCACTAGACTATTATGTAGTCTAAGAGATATAACACTACTATATTCTTTCCCAAACACTTCATATAGCCATAGATTAATAGTGAACATTCAATGGTGTTATGTAGGTATCTAAACAACAACTAAACATGCCTCAAAATTCAAAAATAGTATTTTTAATTTTTATTTAGTCCAAACACCCTCCCTCTAATGTGTATGGTTGGGAAAGATTCCTTAGAATAGCATGGAATACATGTAAATCAGTTCTAGAATTAACAACATCCTCTTATTAGCTAAAACACCTCAATGCTTTGTGTTGGTTCAATATAGTTACAAATTCATACAAATAACATGAAGCAGAATAAATAATAATAATAATAATAATAATAATAATAATAATAATAATAATAATATTCTATGCTCTAATACCAATGACTGGTTGAAAATAACCTTTATGGAATGATAATGAAATATTGATTTCATGATTCAATTTGGATGTGAGAAAGCATTACAATAAATAATCCAAATAATGACTTATCAATTCATCTACCAAGAATTCCTTTCAACTACCTACGAGACTCTTGAGTTACACACTATAAGATGAAATCAAATGAGCAACTATAAAATACAAGACAAAAGTTGGACACCAAAATTAGACACCCAGGATTAATAAAAAATATATAATATTTTTTACAAATAAATAATTAAAAATTTGGATTCCAAATTCATCAAACATATTGAATAATTAGAATGGGTATCAAACATCATTCCTATTTTTTAAATTTTCACTATGGTCATTCGTATATGCATTTATTTTATTGATCTTAACTTAACATGTCCAAAAGATAACTTTCCCTTACCTTCAGTAAATACTATCATCGATTCCACTACTAGTTATGAAATGTTATCACCTATGGATAGTTTCTAAAGATATAACCAAAATAACATAGCTCCCAAAGACCAAAATAAAACAACATTTACTATATAATGGGGAACATATTATTACATCAAAATGCCTTTTAGTCTTAAAAATGCTAGAATAAATATCAATGTGTAATGACCCACATTTTACATGATATTATACAAAAGATAGTGGAAATCTATGTCAGTGATCTCACTACCAAATATAAAATTCATATAATGCACCTCACTGATCTAGTTATCATTTTGGATTGACTAATCAAATATAAAGTTAGACTTAACCCATACAAATGTGTATTTGGAGTTACATCTGGTAAAATTTTAGGTTTTTATTCTCTCTTCGAGGCATTGATGTTGATCTAGAAAAAATAAATTCTATCATCAACATGCTATTCCTCATTCCATTCCTGACATACACACTTACCTTGGAAAACTTGGGGTAATTCAATGGTTCATCCCAAAAATGTCTTAGTGTATATACTCTGTCAATTCCCTTCTCAAAAAAGGTAATGCTCTAGAATGGATAGATTCATGCCAAAAATATTTTGATAACATTAAATAATATTTTCTCCATCCTCCTACTCTTCCACCACCTTCAAATGACCATCCCTTAATCTTATATACCTCCTCTACCCCCATATCAGTTGGGGTAATGCTTGCCCAACAAGATGATATTGGTAGATAGTATATCATTTATTACATCAATCTAGTGCTCATTGATTATGAAAAGAATTATGCTAAAGTAGAGCATGATTTCCATGATATATATTTAATAAGTGAAAATCTCCATCATTATATACTCTATCAATTCCTTTTGATTTTATTCATCATTTATTTTCCAAATCTTTTCTACCTAGAGATAGAACTAAAAATGGATGGTCCTCTAGATGGAATTTGACCTTTGAATTGCTAAAAACAAATCTATCAAAATACAAATCATCATAGACTGACTTATGATAACACCTATTTAGCTACAAATCACCTTGAAAATAATCTCCCTGATGACAATGATTTTTATATTAAATGTCTTAACCAAACTATCTCTCTCAAAGATTATTTTCAACATTTCATTATTGATCTAGAAGAAAATAATCAAGAAGATACCCATATCACTCCTAATAATACTAGACCTAAAGTAGTTATCAAATAACTCCCTAAGGTTACCATTGATTTACGTGAAGACACATGGATACCCCACTTTGATGGTTCCAAATTCCTCCAAGGCATTGGGACAAGATCTATTCTCACAAACGCAAATTTTAAGATCATACCTTTGGCATTTTGATTAAACTTTAATGTCACCAAAAACATGGCCAAATATGAACCTCTAATATTAGGCATGAAATTAGCACTCAACTTATATATCCAATATCTACACATTTTGGGTGACTCATAACTTATCTATCACTAGGTAAATGGTGATTATCAATGTAAAAGAAAAAATTTAATCACATATCATTGAATGGATACCATACTTGCCAAAGAATTTTATTATTTTACCATTGAACCAATTCCAAGAGATCAAAATACCATATTTGATTCTCTTACTTCATCTACATCTCTATTTCACCCTCATCAAGTACTTAATGATTCCCAATTTTTTATCCAAATAGTAAAATCACCTTCTTCTATCAAACCAAATGATTCATTCATCTATCACATTGAGACTATCACTATTAGACAAATCCCATGGTATACAAAAATAATCCAAATTCTTGAATGTCAAACTTACCCTCCAGACATGAATTCTCATAAAAATACTTGATTACATAAATAAGATTTAAAGTATGTCTTTTGATACAACACCCTTTGCTACATTAATGTAGTGGGAACCCTACTTCATTATGTAATTTAGGAAGAGGTTCCTATTCTCCTAAAACAAGAACATGGGGTAATTTTCAATGGTCAATGTATCAAACATGATACATCATACAAATACTTATATATTGGTTACTTTTGGCCTACTCCAGAAAATGATGCTATTAATTTTATGAAAAAAGTGTAATCCTTGTCAACTACATGATGATATAATTAAATCACCATCAGTTGAGCTCCAAATAATGGAGTCTCCTTAGCCATTCTCTATGTGGGGATTAGACCTCATTAGTAAATTACCTTGTTGACAAGATGGCCATGTCTTTATTATTACTACTACTGAATATTTTACCAAATGGGTAAAATTTATGCATCTTATCAATGTTATGGGAACCGCTATTTAAAGTATTATACTTTATTAATTCACATTTCATTTTGGAGTTCCCCATACCATCATCTCTAATAACTATGGAAATTTTAAAATAAAAGACATGAAATAAGTATGTACTAAATTTAAAATTTCCCATAAATTTTCCACACCTTACCACCCTCAATGTAATGGACAAGTAGAGGCTACTAAAAAAATCCTAAATAAAATCTTACAAAAGACTATTCAATAAACTCATATTGATTGACACCTTCATTTATATCCCACACTTTAGGCTTACCATACTAGCATACCTATTGCTACTGGGGCAACACGGTTCTCAGGAAATACCATTCTCACTAGTATATGGTTTTGAATCAGTATTCACATTAGAATTTGAAATCCCATATGTATTCATATCTCTGTATGGTATAATTCCTAATGAATTACATAAAACTCATCTTCATGATTTAGTCTTTCTTGATGAACACCATTTGGTTGATTTACAACATAACAACCAATATAAGGATCACATTGATAAACAACATAACAAAAAGGTCAAAGTCCTCACATTTAATTTTGGTGACTTAGTCCTCAAAATTAGATTACACACATGATAAAGAATGAAAATATGCCCAAAAATGGTGGGGCCCTTACTTAGTAAAAGACATTCTTGGTCCCAGTACTTATTGTCTACAATCTAATAAAGGCCATGTTTTCAAAAAACCTACCAATGAACAATTTTTGAAGAAATATTTAGCTTAAATATCTCCCTTATTTTAATAATTTTATATAATATCCTACTAATACTTCTTTTAGGACTTCTCCAATGATGTCTCCTTTTCAGTAACCTATTCTATACACAAAGCTTAGTCCCATTCTTTGATCATTTGATTTCTATTTATTCCTTTGATTTAATTCATGAGTTACATTATATTAATGTTGATAGGACCTAGTTTTCCCCATGAATATCTTTAATTTAATATATCCATTTTTAATTTCTTTCCTCTTTTGATCATAATTTTATTATTTTACAAAACTTTTTTATTCTCTTCTTTCTTTTTTGAGTTATAGTGAAAGACCATGGATAGGGATAGTATTTCTTCACAAATACTAATACCACTTTTTTCACCTACTTAGGGTTATGATTTATGAATTGTAGTGTAAGACCATGAATAGGATTAGGCTCTCCTCATAAAATTTATAAATTATTTCAAACCTTTTTGCATAATTGAATATTATTTTTAAAATGTTAAGAAATGGTTAAAGGTTTGTGATTCCATACTCTCAACCTAGGTTTTTGTTTCATTTTTGGATAGAAATTTCATAATAAACTATGTTAACATGTTTCCATACACCTACATACATTATTATGATAAGGAATAATACTTAACTATCATTGTATCCCTATCACCTTGTCACATTTTATAAAATTTGAGATAATTCAAATCATTTCATGTTCATTTCCCCTTGATTTCCATTTATTTCATTCCACTTTAGATAAAACAAGGCCAAATTCAAGATAACACTTATATTTAACATGAATAAACAAGACTCTTAGACACCATGTTATCTAAGTCCTCTTTATTAGAAACCGAATTTAAAGTATTCAAATGATAGTCATCTTGAGCACCCATGTTTGGTTCTCTAGATTTGTATGTAGGAGGAATAAAAAAATCAATAAAAAAGTTAAAATCCAAATCATTAACAAAACATAACATAAAATTTAAAAAAATAATCACACCAAAATACATGATTCATAGCACATATCATATACCTAATTGAATCTCAAACTCCATAGTTGGCCTCATACTAGAGAAGATGTCCATTGGGGTGTAGTAGGCTAGTAGATTAGGATAGAAGAATTCAAAATTATCTATAGTGATACCTACTTTCTGACACAAGTACCCAATATTCATATTAGACTAATGACTTTTTAAGGGGTCCTAAGGAATAGGGAACATGTCATGGGAAGGTAGGTGATTTTTATTTTTCATGCATATAGATTTCATGGGATGGTATTAACATTTCATTTGATAACCCAAGATTTTTGTGGTTAGGAAAATTTATTAATAGTCCTTAATGTCAAAAGTCTTCTTATTTTGACAAATTTAGTTTTGGTGTCCTCACATCAATAAATAGGTTTTATACCCTAATTTTCCATACATATCCCCCACCACCCATTTTATTCCCCCGTTGATAGGCAAGTTGATTTTAAATCCATTTCCCCATTTATATATTCCCTCTGCTTCACATCTTAGAACATACTAGTAGTACTTTATTTTGATTTTTTCTATCTTTAGAAAAAAATTGTGCTTAAGTGACTATGGATTATTTTATTCACATCATTGATTTACATTTATATAATTTCATTGGATTCATTTAAAAAAAATTAACATTAATTATAATTCCTTTTTATAGACAACTTTATCTATTTCTATATTTATGTACTTTTTCCTTTGTTGAGTGAGTTTGTATTGTTACTTCTCACTCACTAATGTTATTTTCCATTTCATGTATTTTTTACATTGATGATTGAGTTTGGATTGGTACTTATCATTCATCAATGTTGTCTTACTTTATGTTTATTTCCCATCTTTGTTAACTCTTCATACTTAAGGTACATTTATTTGAATCTTTCAATCATTTAGTAGCCTTGGATTTTTAGTTACCTGATTTACTCTTTTAACAAAAAATTTTCCTTGGGCTTTTCACTATCAAATTGGCATTTCACACCCAAGATAACCAATTTCCCAAGTGATTTACTAAATTAATAAAAGTTCATTTCTTTTGACTTTCCTACATTTGTTTGGTTTTGCTCCCTAGTTTTGTATCCTTAGGGTTCATCTAAAGAAGTCTTTGTGCCCACCATGATAAAAAAATATAAACACAATAGACAACCATTTAGTTATAAAGTTAATTCAAGATATTACAATTTAAAAATTTATTTCAGTCATCTAATTTCAATTATTTTATGCTTTAAAATACTACAATTTATTTAGCTTATCATTATATGTTATTGTGTTCTTTTCCTAAAGCACCATCGCATGTTGCAACTATGCGGCACATGATGAGATTTAAGTAGGGCATATGTATACACATAATAATTTTAAATTTCATCAATTATTGATGCTTTCTCTCTTGAAGGAACCCTTTAATTTCAATCTCTTTGAGTGCATGCCTTAATGGGTCCACCAGAAAAGGGGTGGGCAAACCATTGGTGATTCACAATATTGTTGTATCCTATACCACTTAAAACCAACATAATTTGTTCATATCCATTTCCTTAAGATTTGAAGTCTCCCTTACACACTCCTTTAATAAATTCACCACCTCAAATATCCCCTACCTAAGCCAAGCCTCTTTTTACCATCTTACAAACATAGTTAAATAGGTTGACTAGAATTGAGTACATTATGGGACTAAGTCAGCCTAGCCAACATAGTTTGAGACCTAACTTATCTATTTTATAATGAATTATGTCAATTGGGATGATTGTGTTAGATAAAATTAAGGAAGGGTTACGTTTAAATCTATATATATAAACACATCCTTCACCTCATATCTAATAGAGAGAATAATTAATTTAGGCTTCTTTATGATATGTTCTTCCACTATACTACTTGAGGATTCTTTGCTTAGAGTTTCATATCTCTTTAGAGAAGAATCTTGACTTGTGTAAATGTCTTGGATGCATAGGAAAAATATTGTGTCCTAGAGATGACTTATCTTTATAATCCTTATGACCCATAATAACCTTTTACAAAGCACCATTGGCTAAGGGAGAGATTGAGCCTCAACATGTTTGTATTTAAGGTAAGTAATCCTAACTAATACTCCTCTATTTTTGTAGATGGAATTGCATAAGTAATGGATAATTAATGTATATCTCTCCATGATTATGATTACTACTACATTGACTTGAGTGTTACCTTTTGAGTCGCCCTTATTCATTTTTTCATGAGTTTTGCCAAAAAAAAGTTCACCCACCTATCGTTTCCTATGTGTGAAATTTCTAAAAGAATTGAACCTTTGAACTTGAACCTTTCTCAGTTCAACAAGTTCAATGAGTTCAATGGTTCAATAGGTTTAATATTTATCAAAAGTGAACTGTTTGTCCCTTTGTGTATTTTAATTATGACTTTAAACCTTCCAGTTGAACTTGAACACTTTTTAAGAGTTCAAAAGTTTAACAGTTCAAAAGTTCACCAGTTCAAGAATTCAATACTTGATGTTTTGTAAAGAGTCATGTTCACTCAATTACCTTGTCTAAATTAATAAATTGCTTGAACCTACCACTTGAACCTACATAGCAAATTTTAATGGTTCAATGTTTCTCAAAATTCACTATTCCTTTGTATTTCAATTATGTATTTGAACCTTACGGTTGAACTTGAACCCTTTTTTGGACTTCAAAAGTTCAATGGTTTAATGTCTTAAATTTTGAAGAGTTCAACAGTTCTAAGTTTCAAAGTCCAAAGTTTCTGGAAAGATCATATGACTATTGGTTGGTCTGTGTGGTTCATTTCATATCATTGAACCCCAAAGTTGAACCATATTTTAAAAATTTCAATGGTTCAATGGATATACTCTTATCTCACCTTGAGGATTTCTCTAAGTTAAAATTAGCAGGAGATTTAGAGGAAAATATATCTGAAACTCACTATAAAGTAGAAAATTTTGAATTTTCATGAGGTTACAGATAATCATTACTCATCAAAATTATGCATAAAATACACTTGCCATTAATGCATATGTCAAAATGTGTGTCTTATCAAGCATGTTTAGAATGTATTATTTTGATTTAATTATTTGATTTGGTTAATATATATATCAAGAGAGAATGATTCAAATTTAGCAAACAAGCATACTGGGCGATACAAAGGAGAACAACACAGGTGATATAAGATATTTGATTGCTTGAATCCACAGTGATTTCAGATAAATTTAAGGTGAGTTTCACTCTTAATGTAAGTTGTTTCCTTTACTTGGTTGGAAAGAAGGATCCTTTTGAATTTATGACATTATTTAAAAATTCAAAACATTCTCTTTTCATTATATTCTCTACCCTGTAGCCATGCTATCTTCTTGTCTTAATTATGAACATGGCTCTAGTCTCATATGTTCTCCACCTGAAATTGGGGACACTTCTCTGGTCCAATATGATTTGGAAGATTTTAAGGAAAGGGCTATAAATCCTGTGATGAATCCTATGATGCAAAAAATAGTATAAAGTGGCCTGGTTGAAGCTGTGGCTTTTCCCATGGCTATGCAATGCCCTGAATTAGTCCTTGAATGCATGAATAGATATGAACCTCAAAATAGGTGTATCAAGAATACATATGGTAATGTTCTATCAATAGACAAACCCTAATGTCTATGATGAGAATCCCTCCCAAGGAACCATTCTCTAACCTTAATATTACTTCTTCCTATGGTTACTTTTCATTGAAGAAAATAATTTACAAGAGCGTGATTTCTAGGAATTGGCTCTTGAAATTCCAAAAAGGAGGTTCATGACTGCATAGGCCATTAACAAGAAATCATATAATTCCATAAGTATAAGATATCATGGTATTACTACATAGAATGAAAGCCAATGCTCATGCATATTATTGGGAAGACTAGATGTACTTCTTCATACAGGTGATCCTCCATGGAGAATAATATTTGGATTGGGTAGAAATTATAGCTGAATGTTTGCATTAGGGTTTAAGTAATTATTTGGGAAATAGAGAATTTTATATGTCTTTGTACCTCCTCTATTGCCTAGCATCTACGAGACAATGGGTAGGGTTATTTCATGCACCCTTGGCTGAAGACAGTAAAATTTATGATTATTACTCACAGTTACAAATGCATAACTGCTATGAGGATTAAGGAGGGTCAATGATGTTTTTATTGGGAAAATGACTTTTGAAATGTCAAATAACATTAATAAGAGGTTATATGATGAAGATATGTAGTTAATCAATATCTATGGTAGTTTCTTCATTCAATTTTCTAGTTTCACTTATATTAGAGTTGTGGGTTTTGATGGTGAACCCTTAAGGTTATCCAGGTATGTTTTTGACTGATTTATGCTAATAGAAGTTTGCAAGCAATTAGCACATGCAGATAGAAAATTCCCAATGAAGAATAAATCTGGTATATCTTTTCCTATTGAACTTGGACATTATTCATGCAAAACAATATTTGATGCTTTGAATTTAGAATTGGATCTTAAGAAATTCAATTTTAAACACTTCACAGCCAAACCATAATTTGATAGCAAAGGTTTTGCCAGAGATAACTTGGATCTTGGAATAAGATTTTCACATATTCCTAAATTAGAGGATTATTGGGAGGATTGTTCAGATGAATTTGAAGTTAGAAGAAGACTGTGGTCTAGGTTTTCCCTAGGGAAAATAATTACACTTAAATTAAACATGGACATTTCTAGAATTGTTGACAATGGTGAATAGCTGACTAATCCACAATTTGAGCAAATTAAACAATCACCTATTCTAGAAATTGATTAGGAGAAAAGTGAAGAATATAGAATTGACGTCAAGACCCTTCCAGTGACAAGGAAAACTAAAAAATGATTGAGAGAAAAAATTGGGAGGAGCTCAAAACATAGTCTCCCAGTAATGTACAATAATAATTGAATCTCCATTCCCAATAAGCTCATCTAACCAGCCTATTGTTATCTGTGATGCAATTACTTCTAGAGAAAAAATTGGACGGGACCCTATCATCAAAGAATTTGAGAAGGCCCTTGCAACTACCATGCCTCCTCGTGTTATGAGGTCAAGGACTTAAAGAAAGAAGAAGAATCAAATTTTTAAAAAAGTGATTTTGGATTTAAATTCTAAAGAGGATTTAGGAGAAGTCAAAGGTGATAAAGAATCTGACTCACCAATGGTAGAAGAGGTTAGTATAGATCAACAAACAATGATTCTTTCTGATTTTGCTGAATTGATGATTGTTTCAACTATACCTTCTGATCAACTGAATCTAGATAGAGAAGCCTCAGCTTCTGCACCTAAATAGATGGAAAGTTCAATTAGTCATAAAAGGAAAGTAGTTCCATTTTATTTACCCTTGGAAGATATGGTGAGAAAGTGTTTAGGGAAAGCTCCTAATTCCAAAAAGTTAAAAATAACATCCAGAGTAGACGTTGACCCAAACATAGGGAACTAGAATACAAAGATAGACCAACCAAGAACTAATGAAGAAATTCAAGATCCTACAATTTAGGATTTTATAGTTGAAAAGGTAGACTTTGGGACTACATCACGTGCCACTGATGTGCATCATCTAGAAGAGTCTACTAAAAGGATAGTCAATAGAACTTGGAAGGATGAAAAGGATAAAAGAGAGTTAAAACAGACTGTGTGGTCAATGGTTGAGTATATTGATGCCATTCATAGTCCAGATCCACAACCAATTTCCCAAATGCCCATGTCTTTTGATCCAAAATCTCTTGTCAATCAAAGGATGCTGGATCAAATACACAGAAGAAAAATGATTACCAGAGTATTTGATAGTTGGTTGGACAACATCATCTTGAAAGGTATAGAATACATTCATAAATTAAATAATGTATATGATCTGACATAATCACTGTTGAAGATATGAAGACTCAGAACACTTTGTGGATAAAAGAGGAAGGAAAATAGATGAGCGTGATGAATCAGATTGACAAAGTGAAAAAATATGGGATTACAAAGTTTTTGTCAGAAAAGAACTTGATAGGACTAGATGAAGATATATTATATGCAAGTAAGAAAAATTTTGAATGGAGAAATTTAGTATCTAGACAAGGACAATTAGAAATCACAAAAATGATCAAATAAATAATTTAATTCATTCAGTCATTACAACATGATCTATAGAGCATTGATATCAATTACATAAAAGATGATGGAAAACTAGGGAAGGACATCAATGCTATGATTTAATCCTTTAGGGAAAAGATTAACTTTATTAAAGAAAGTGATAGCTTATCAAATGAAAAGTTCTCTCAGATTTCAAAGGTAGAGTCACTTCTTTGTCATTGTATCGACACACTCCCAGAGCACACAGAAAATATGGAAAAAATTTAGAGGGAAGAAAACATCTAGAAAGAAAGGATAAAAGATGTCAACATTCCCAATCTTTCAAAAATTTAGGAGTTTGTTACATGATTTTAGGAATGGAAAACTCAACATGTCTACCCAACTGAACATAGCAAATCTGGAAATCCTAGTCCATCACTTCAATAATGATTTTACTTACATAGTCTCTTTTATTCATTTATTCAGTTACTTTTCTATTCAAAACTTGATCTTTATTGAATTTTTAAAAACTAAATCCCATTTGGGTTAGAGTTACTTTAAATCTAATTTAGTTTAAAAGATGGATGAGTTAAGGCAATGATATATCTTTTTGGTTGTAAAAAGATGAGGTTAGAGAAAAGATAGAAAAAAGGAGTTAGAAATTTTAGAATTGGACCATTATTTTTACAAATATATGTGATGTTTGTTTGAAAAAAATTTCATCTATGAATGAAAATGAGAATTAATTACTAGGTACTTATATCTGTGAGTTTGAGTATTTGAAAGTGGATTTTCTATATGAAATCTTCCTTCATATAGTAAATACTTTTCCATTAGACAATCTATTATGTGTGTTTTATCATTTACCGTTTCAACATATATACTTTTATCTATTTAATTGTTATTAAAAATATAATCTATGTATTTTGTTACCTATTACTATTATAAAATCTCGTATTCATAACATAATGATGTATGGATATTAGTCTGCCTTTAAACACTTTCTAGTTAAAATTGTATCTGAATATTTAAATTCATTGAAAATCTTAAAGGGAGCTGTACCTTAATTTAGAGGGGAACTAATCTTGATAGTTCACCCATTTGTTATTTAACTTATTTGTTCTTGAGAGAAGGGTATGGAGTTAAAATAAAATATCTTTATATAAGGACAAATCTATTAGCCAATATTTTTTTTGGCAACTCCGTTGAGGAATGAAATTGATTTGGTCACCTTAATATGAGGCAACAATGGTGCTTCCTCATGAAAATATAATTCCTATTTTACAACCTAATCTTGGTTTTCAAGATGAATAGGAAGATATAATTAACTAGTTATATACTCTTGCTTGGTGTTCTCATTGGAATATTGATGATTATGGATTGGCAAGTAGAATATTAGAAAAAAGAAGAAGAATTGGCTAATAATATAATATTGTTTTTACTTAGGCAAAGAAGAAGATAAGTAGAAAACACAACAAGGAATTAAACCCCCTGAAGTGCAAAAAGATTAAGAGCAGCATTGAAGTTAATAATTATTATATCATAAGCTAGATTCTAGAAGGTACACAAGGTCTTTGAGAAGAGAATGAATTGAAGATTTTATGTTTCAAACATTGCAAAGCCTAAATTTTCCTTATATTTCCACCTATGTTATAAAAGATATAAGTAGACCTCCTAGCCCTCCAAAACCCTCTACATCCTCTATCTGTCAAGCCTTAACTCTTTCTAGTACTATCTTTCCTTCTGTCATAAGTTTTCTTCTAATGGCCCAACCTTGGGGTGCAGCCATAGGACCTTTAAATTTAGGGGCCAACCTATATCCTTTGCCTAAAAATGCAAGGGAAAATATACCAAAATTTAATGGAGATGGAAGACAATCACCAGAGGAACATCTGAGTGCCTTTGTAGTGGCATGTGGTGTGTTAGGCGTGAAACATCAAGATGTAGCCATAAGGATTTTTATGCAAACTCTAACTGATATTGTAGCATAATGGTTTTATCATCTAAATGGTTCCTCAATCACAAGTTTGAATGATATGAAAACTATGTTTGAAAATAGGTTCAAAAGTGTAGAAGATGAACATTCCCTTCTTGCTCAATTGACTCAGCTCAAGAAGGAGATACATGAACCCATGAGAGAATTTATAGCCAAATTCAATAGAATTGTGCACAAGATTCCTATTGCTAAAAGACCAACTACTGAGAACCATAAATGTTTATTAATTCTATGCCTCTTGATATAAGTTTTCATCTCAGAAGAGGTGTAATTGTCGATTTAATAGATACACAATCATTGGCAGTTGAGTTGGAAGATGATCTTATTATGGCAGGAAAATGGAAGAAAGAAGTCCAAGTACCTAATGCTCATCCTTCATCCTCTACAGATCCCATACTTCAAAGGCTAGTCTATGATATGATTGATCTAAAAATACAATTACCTAAGACTAGTACTACTTTCCAATAACCATATCAAGATATTGGCATGAGAAATCAATAAGAAAATGTTGGTAAGACATTACCACTTGTATCAACACAACCAAGACTGACTATTGAAGCCCCTCTTGGAAGAAATAACATTTGTGTCTTTCATTTGACTACTGATCATGATGGAAATTATTGTCCAAAAATGCTTAGATATACTCAAATGGTGGCTACTAAAGATGTCTTAAGGGAGATTACTGAAGAAGAAAGAAGCTTTGAGAGACCTAACAACTTTAAAATACACTTTCTAGAGTATGATTCAGATTCAAAAAGAGGAGGTGAAATATTGGTTACTCTTGAAGATCCTTCATGTGTTGTACTTACTAGAAGTCAAAAGAATCTGAGATTTTCTAATACTCAAGAAGTGTCCATTAAAGGTAAGGAACCTTTTAATAAAACCTCTGATGCTAAGATATAAGAAAGAAAATTGTTACAAAAAAATGATTGTGAGACTTCTTTTGATATTTTAGAATTTTGTAAGTCTGCAAAAATTTAAATATCCCCTACGGAATACCTCAGGTTGAAACCCAAAGAGCTTGATAAATTGGTCAAATATGCCAAAAATGGTCCTACACAAGTTGAACCTAAAAGTTAGTTAAACATTAATACTGAGTCTCCTGTTGCACAATTATTTACTTCTCCACTTGAATCACCCATTCATACTTCTAGAATGACCCTCAATTCATCTGATGATACTCCTTATACAGTTGATATGAAACCCAACCCATTTTATGTTTCCTTGTTCATAAATGGTCATAAACTCAACAATTGTATCATAGACTTAGGTGCTTCTGATAATATAAAGCCTTCTTCTGTAGCCAAAGCCTTAGGCTTAACCCTTAGGTGATTCTATTTGAAGAATGTGAATTTGGAAACTATTTTCTCTCCTCTAAGGGTTTAAAATAAGAATCTATCCCAAAGTCTGTTCATTCAGATGATCTATGGACTATGGAATTTGATGGTAGTTGTGCTACTACTAGTTTAGGAGTAGGAGTTGTGTTGATCTCACCTAAAGGTGAAACTTTTCTTTAATCTTTTAAGATAGAGTTTAAAAACACTAATAATACTATATAATATGAAGCTTTATTGCTTGGGTTAAATGAAGCTAAAGGAAAGGGTATAAAAATACTCAAGGCAAAAGGAGATGATGAATTAATTATCAAACAAGTGAGAGGCATTTTCTCAATTAAGAATGACAGATTAAGACACTATAGAAATAGCTTTTGAAATAAGATATAATGTTTTGATGCCTTTTCTATCGAGGCAATTCCTAGAGACCAGAACACTTGAGCAGATTCTCTCACAGTATCAGCTTCTCTTCTTCTCCCACACCCTAATTTTGAAAAGGATTCATATAGAATAGAGCTAGTCTATCATCATAATGTCCCAGATAATGTTGATAATTAGCAAGTTTTTGAGAATAATAAATAGATCAATTTTTTTTGGAGAATGTTGATATGTTCCTGGGGACTTATTTTGAAGGTTTAAAAATAGAATGTAAAGAATTCACTCCTAATCCAGGGATCAATCCAAAAGATGATGTAATTCAATTAAAATGAAACAAAATCCCTAAAGGACTTGTCTCTCTAGAATATTTGTTCACTAGACAAGATGAATATACTAAAAGCAAAATTGCCCAAAGTTCCTAACAAAATAGAGGATTATGATAAAATCAACATTGGAAGTAAAATTGACCTAAAATGGATCTCCATTGGTAGGGGTTGTTCACCAGAGGAGAAAAGTGAATTAATTAATCTAATGATTAAGTATAAGGATGTATTTGATTGGTGCTATGATGACCTTAAATATTTTAGATGTGGATAGTTTCAACATCATATCCCTTTAAAGGCAAATGTAATTCCATTTAGGTAGAAGCTGAGAAATTATAACCCAAAAATTATTGAAGCTATTTTTAAAGAGATTGATAAGATGCTAAAGGCTAGGATTATTTATCCAATTCATCACTCCACTTGGGTGGTGAACATTGTTCTAGTGCACAAAAATAATGGAGAAATAAGAATTTTTGTTGACTTTAGGAATTTGAATCAAGCCAGTTTAAAATATAATTACCCCTTACCTATGATGGATCACATCTTGCAAACTATTATTGAGTCATAAATTATGTCCATGTTAGATAGGTTCTCAGGTTATAATCAGATAAGTGTAGCTGTGGTTGACCAACATAAAATTGTTTTCACTACACCTCAAGGAAATTTTGCTTATAACTATATGCCCTTCAGTCTGATTAATGTTGGTGTAAATTTTCAATGGGTGATGGATTCATCCTTTAAAGATTTGAAAGATAGAATTATTGTTATATATCTTGATGATTTGACCATTTTCTCTAGAAAAAGAGAAGATCATCTGAAGGATCTAGATATCATCTTACAAAGATGCCTGAGTCATGGGATATCTCTTAATCCTAAGAAGTCAATTTTCTATGTTACAAAAGGGAAATTATTAGGACACTTAGTTTCAAAAGGTAGAATCAAAATTGACCCAAAAAGAGTTAGAACAATACAACAATTAAGTCTTCCTTCTAATAGGACTAGAGTTAAGTCTTTCTTTAGTTAGATTAATTTTCTCAGAAGGTTCATTCCTAGTTTTGATGAGATTATAAAACATATTGTGGGGATGATGAGTTAAAAATAAGCATTCAAATGGAATGAAATTGCTAAGAAAGAATTTGAATATATTAAAGAAGAAATTGCATAAACACTTACTTTGGTAAACCCTGATTTCTAAAAATATTTTGTTATTTACTGTTATGTTTCAGAACATACCATGTCTAACATCTTGTTACATAAAAATGAAGTAAATGTAGAAGCCCTAATAGCCTTTATGAGTGTTCCTCTTAAGAAACATGAACTTAAATATTCTTTAGCTGAGAAACAAGATTTTTTTGTAGTGAAGGCTGTTAAACAATTTAGATATTATATACTTCATTCTCATTTAGGTATATTTGTTCCTAGTTCAGCTGTGAAAAGCATTCTGACTTAGCAATAGGTTGGGATGAACAATAGAGCAACATGGGTTACTAAAATTCAATAATATGATCTAGAGATTAAGCCAACCAAATTAGTTAGAGGTCAAGGTTTGTGCAAATTGATAGCCAGAAGTAAAGGAGAAGAAGAAGAACTCCCTATTGTCATAAGGGTGAGCTTACAAGATCCTTGGTTCCTAAACATGGCACACTATCTTACTTATGGAGACTATCCCAGTCATTTATCCCCAAAGGAGAAAAAGAATCTGAAGTTAAAATCAACAAAATATGTGATATGGGGTGACTTCTTGTACAAAAAGGGATTAGATGGAACCTTTTTGAGATGTGTAGATAAAGAACAAGAATACAAACTATTGGAAGTTTTTCATAATGAACCCTATGGTGGACATTTCTATTCATCAGTCATAGCTTTCGAAATCCTTATAAAAATTTATTATTGGCCAGGTATGTTCAAAGATGCATATAAATGGGTAGCTAATTGTGTAAAATGCAAATTGTTTTCAGGAAGACCACAACTTGCAACATTACCTCTGAGACCTATCATTATTGAAGAACCTTTCAAATGGTAGTGATTATACTTCATTGGTCCTCTTTCACCTCCTTCGAGTCCTGGTCATACACACATTATAATAGCAACTAATTATTTTACGAAATGGGTTGAAGCGATCTCTGTGAAGAGAACTACTTTAGAAGTGGTATGTGATTTTCTCAAATAAAATATACTGGTATGTTTTGGTGTTCCTCAGAAGGTTGTGTTAGATAAAACTATTAGTTTTTCTTCAATGGAGTGTACTTCATTCTGTTATGAACATAGTATCTCTCTTTCTCACTCATCACATTATTACCTTTAAGGAAACAGACAAGCAGAGTCTAGTAATAAAAATTTGATAGCCATTATGAAGAAATTGGTGAGTGATAACCCCAAAGATTGGCATAAGAAACTATACGAAGCACTTTGGGTTGATAGGGTAACTCTAAAAAGAGCAATAAGAATGGCACCATTTGAGCTGGTTTATGGAATAGGATCACAACTATCATTACCTCTAGAATTATCTGTAGCTAGATTACAAAATGTTATTAAAGATTAGTACTTTCAAGACTCTTTAGAGAAAAGAGTTATGTATTTAACTAAGATTGAAGAGGAGAGGAATGGACTGGTTGATCGTATTACTGCTCATCAAGCTAGAGTTAATAAGATTTTTATCAAAAAACTAGACCTAGAAAGTTCATGGAAGGAGATGAAGTATTACTATGGGACATAAAGAGAGAACCTAAAGGAGCACATTGTAAATTTGATTCACTTTGGAAAGGGCCTTTCAAAATTCATCAGGTACTTGGTCCTAATTATTTTAAATTGGAATATCTGGATGGAATTGTTTTACCCCTATCCTATAATTGATAGGATCTTAAATTATATCGACTGTGAAACAAGTGTCCCCTATTTTGTACATAGTCTTTTCTTTTGTTTTTGCATTTTATGTTTTCCTTTCCCCTTTTTGGTTTGTCTTTCTCCTTTTTTACCATTTCTATTTCCCAATCTACGTAACTAGAGTTTATGAGTTCTCTGCATTTTGCCATAAAATACAGTCCCTAGTCAAAGCCAATGTTACCTTTTGAGTCGCCCTTATTCATTTTTTCATAATTTTTTCCAAAAAAAAGTTCACCCACCTATCACTTCCTATGTGTGAAATTTATAAAAGAATTAAACCTTTAAACTTGAACCTTTCTTAGAGTTTAACAAGTCAATGAGTTCAATGGTTCAATAGGTTCAGTATTTATCAAAAGTGAACTGTTTGTCCCTTTGTGTATTTAAATTATGACTTTGAACCTTTCGATTAAACTTGAACCTTTTTTCAAAGTTCAAAAGTTCACCAGTTCAAGAATTCAATACTTGATGTTTTGTAAAGAGTCATGTTCACTCAGTTCCCTTGTCTAAATTAATAAATTGCTTGAACCTACAGCTTGAACCTATCGCTTGAACCTACATAGCAAAGTTCAATGGTTTAATGTTTCTCAAAATGCACTTTTCCTTTGTATTTAAATTATGTCTTTGAACCTTACGGTTGATCTTGAACCCTTTTTCAGACTTCAAAAGTTTAATGGTTCAATGTCCTAAAGTTTAAAGAGTTCAACGGTTCTAAGTTTCAAAGTCCAAAGTTTGTGGAAAGATTATGTGACTATTGGTCAGTCTGTGTGGTTCATTTCATATCATTGAACCCCTGAGTTGAACCATATTTTCAAAAGTTCAATGGTTCAATGGTCCAATGGTTCAACGGCTATACTCTTATCTCACTCTGAGGATTTCTCTAAGTTAAAACTAGCGGGATATTTAGAGGAAAATATATCCAAAACTGACTATAAAGCATAAAATTTTGAATTTTCATCAGGTTATAGATAATCATTACTCATCAAAATCATGCATAAAATATTCTTGTGATTAATGCATATGTCATAATGTGTGTATTATCAAGCATATTTAACACGTATTATTTCAATTTAATTATTGGATCTAGTTAATATTTGTATCAAGAGAGAACAATTCAAATTTATCAAACAAGATACTAGGTGATACAAAGGAGAACAACATAGGTGATATAAGATATTTGATTGCTTGAATACGCAGTGATTTAAAATAAATTTAAGGTGAGTTTCACTCTTACTATAAGCTATTTCCTTTATTTGGTTGGAAAGAAGGATACTTTTGAATTTATGACATTATTTAAAAATTCAAAACATTCTCTTTTCATTATATTCTCCAACCTATAGCCATGAAATCCACTTGTCTTGATTATGAGAACGGCCCTGGTCTCATATGTTATTCACCTGAAATTGGGGACACTTCTCTGGTCCAATATGATTTGGAAGATTTTAAGGAAAGGGATAGAAATCCTGTGATGAATCCTATGATGCAAAAAATAGTAGAAAGTGGCCTAGTTGAATCTACAGCCTTTCCCATGGCTATATAATGACCTAAATTAGTCATTGAATGGATGAATAGATATGAACCTCAAAATAGGTGCATCAAGACTGTAGATGGTAATGTTCTACTACATATCAATAGATAAACCCTAATGTCTATGATGAGAATCCCTCCCAAGGAACCATACTCTAACCTTAGTATTAATTCTTCCTATGGTTACTTTTCAATGAAGAAAATAATTTACAAGAATGTGATTTCTAGGAATTGGCTCTTGAAATTCCAAAAAGGAGGTTCAAGACTACATAGGCCATTAACAAAAAATCATATGATTCTAGAAGTATAAGATATCATGGTATTACTACATAGGATGAAAGCCAATGCTCATGCATATTATTAGGAAGACTGGATGTACTTCTTTATATAGGTGATCCTCTAAGGAGAACAATATTTGGATTCGGCAAAAATTATAGCTGAATGTTTGCATCAGTGTTTAAGTAATTGTTTGGGAAATAGAGAATTTTATGTCTTCATACCTCCTCTATTTCCTAGCTTCTATGAGATAATGGGTAGGGATACTTCATGCACCCTTGGTTGAAGATAGTAAAATTTATGATTGTTACTCATAGTTACAAATACATAATTGCTATGAGGAGTACAGGAGGGTTAATGATGTTTTTATTGGGAAAATGACTTTTGAATTATCAAATAACATTAATAAGAGGTTTTTTGATGAAGCTATGCAGTTAATTAATATCTATGGTAGTTTCTTCATTCAATTTTCTAGGTTCACTTATATTAGATTTGGGGGTTTTGATGGTGAACCCTTGAAGTTACCTAGGTATGTTTTTGACCAATTTGTGTTAATAGAAGTCTGTAGGCAATTAACACATGTAGATAAAAAATTCCAATGAAGAATAAATTTGGCATATCTTTTCCTATTGAACTTGGATGTTATTAATTCAAAACAACATCTAATGCTTTAAATTTAGAATTGGATCTTAAGAAATTCAATTTTCAATACTTCACAGCCAGACCACAATTTGACAGCAAAGGTTTTGCTAGAGATAACTTGGATCTTGGAATAGGATTTTCACATATTCCTCAATTAGAGGATTATTAGGAGGATTGTTCAAATGAATTTGAATTCATAATAAGACTGTGGTCCAAGTTTTCCCTAGGGCAGATAATTACCCTTAAATTAAACATGGATATTTTTGGAATTGTTGACAATGATGCATAGGTGACTGATCCACAATTTGAGAAAATAAAACAATCACCTATTCCAAAAATTAAATGGGTGAAAAGTGAAGAAGATAGAATTGAGTTCAAGACCCTTCTAGTGACAAGGAGAACTAAAAAATGGTTGAGAGAGCAAAAATTAGGAGGAGCTAAAAACATAATCTCCTAGCAATGTACAATAATAATTGAATCTCCATTCCCAATAAGCTCATCTAACTAGCCTATTTCTATCTGTGATGTAGGTACTTCTAAAGCAAAACCTAGAAGGGACCCTATCATCAAAGAATCTAAGAAGGCCCTTATAACTACCCTGCCTCCTCGTGCCACCAGGTCAAGGACTCAAAGCAAGAAGAATAATCAAATTTTTGAAAAAGTGATTGTGGATTTGGGTTCTGAAGACGATTTAGGAGAAGTCAATGGTGATAAAGAATCTGATTCACCAATGGTGGAAGAGGTTAGTATAGATCAATAGATAGTGATTCCTTATGATTCTACCAAATTGATGATTATTTCAACTATACCTTCTAATCAATTGAATCCTGATAGAGAAACCTTGGCTTCTACACCTAAATGGCTGGAAAGTTAAATCAGTCATAAAAGAAAAGTAGTTATTTTTTTTTACCCTTAGAAGATATGGTGAGCAAGTGTTTAGGGAAATCTCCTAAATCCAAAAAGTTAAAAACAACATCTAGAGTAGATGTTGACCCAAACACAGGGAACTAGAATGTAGAGATAGTCTAACCAAGAACCAATGAAGAAATTCAAGATCCTACAGTTCAGGATTTTATAGTTGAAAAGGTAGACCTTGGGACTACATCACGTGTCGATGATGTGAATCATCTAGAAGCATCTACTAAAAGGATAGTCAATAGAACTTGGAAGGATGAAAAGGATAAAAGAGAGCTAAAATAGATTATGCAGTCAATGGTAGAGTATATTGATGTCATTCATAGTCCATATCTATAAACAATTTCCCAAATGCCCATGTCTTTTGATCCAAAATATCCTATCAATCAAAGGATGCTAGATCATATACACAGAGGCAAAATGATTACTAGAGTATTTTATAGTTGGTTGAATGGCATCATCCTAAAATGTACATAATACATTCATAAATTAAAGAATTTATATGATATGACCATAATCACTGTTGAAGATTTGAAGACTCAGAATGCTTTGTGGATAAAAGAGGAAGGAAAATAGATGAGCATGATGAATCATATTGACAAAGTGAAAAAATATGGGATAACAAAGTTTTTGTCAGAAAAGAACATGATAGGACTGGATGAAGATATATTATATGCAAATAAGAAAAATGTTGAATGGAGAAATTCAGTATCTAGACAAGGATGATTAGAAATCACAAAAATGATCAAAGAAATAATTAAATTTATTTAGTCATTACGTCATGATCTACAGAGCATTGATATCAATTACATAAAAGATGATGGAAAACCAAAGAAGGACATCAATACTATGATTCAATCCTTTAGGGAAAAGATTAACTTCATTAAAGAAAGTGACAACTTATCAACTGAAAACTTCCCCCATATTTCAAAGGTAGAGTCACTTATTTGTCACTGTATCGACACACTCCCAGAGCACATAGAAAAGATGGGAAAAATTTGGAGGGAAGAAAAAAATCTGGAAAGTAAGGATAAAACATGTTAGCCTTCCCAATCTTTCAAAAATTTAGGAGTTTGTTATAGCATTTTAGGAATGGAAAGCTCAACATGTCTACCCCACCAAACACAACAAATTTGGATATCCTAGTCCATCACTTCAACAATGATTTTACTTACATAGTCTTTTTTATTCAGTTATTTAGTTACTTTTCTATTTAAAACTTGATCTTTATTGAATTTTTAAAAACTAAATCTCGTATGGGTCAGAGTTACTTTAATTCTGGGTTAGTTTAAAATATGGATGAGTTAAGGCAATGATATATCTTTTTGGTTTTAAAAATATGAGGATAGAGAAAAGATAGGAAAAAGGAGTTAGAAATTTTAGAATTGGACCATTGTTTTTACAAATATATGTGATGTTTGTCTGAAACATTTTTCATCTATGAATGAAAATATGAATTAATTACTAAGCACTTAGATCTATGAGTTTGAGTATTTGAAAGTGGGTTTTCTATGTAAAATCTTCCTTCATATGGTAATTACTTTTCCATTAGACAATCTATTATGTGTGTTTTATCATTTATTGATTCAACATATATATGTTTATCTATTTAATTGTTATTGAAAATAGAATATGTGTATTTTGTTACCTATTGTTGTTATAAAATCTTGTATTCATAACATAATGATGTATGGATATTAGTCTGCCTTTAAACACTTTTTGGTTGAAAGTGTATCCGAATATTTAAATTCATTGAAAATCTTAAAGGGAGCTATACCTTAATTTAGAGGGGAACTAATCTTGATAGTTCACCCATTTGTTGTTTAACTTATTTGTTCTTGAGAGAAGGGTACGGAGTTAAAATAAAATATCTTTATATAAGGATAAATCTGTTAGCCAACATTGAGTAAAGTTCTTCTTTGCATGTTTATTGTTTATGTTTATTATCCCCAATTTATGTCATAAGCTTTGATGAGAAATAGACTAGATTTAGTTTATTACAAACCATAGGACCTAACTAGGTTTATTGTGTGGTATTACTTGACTAGAGGCTTTGGAACATTTTCTAGTGATATTGTATGGTAACAAACCACTTAGGTAGGTCTAGTAGATCCATATTGGTCATGACCTTGATTATCTAAATGTACCAATAAGAATAAGGGTCAGTTTGATTTATCTTCTCTGAGATAAGATTGATTTATAGATCAACTTTACTTTCCCTTGTATACACTTGTTGTTGGAGATTTCCATACCCAAATTGGCCAATTTCAATGTGTTATCCAAGATATTCATAATGACCTACTGATGATTAATGAAGCTGACCATAAAAAATCATGTCTCCAACAATATTATATAGAATTTAACATGAATTCTTATAGGTGATACCTTATCAAGATTGGTGAATCTCATAACCTCATTATTCTAAATAATATAGATCACTTCCCTAAATCTAGAGGATTTACTTGATTTATTTATCCTAGTGGATCTAGTGTATTAGATTAGGTTATATCCTATAAATATTTTTATTTGAAATTAAATTATCTTCATGTTTTGATTTATCCCCTCTCACAGAATATGTTATCCACACTTTTCATAAACCACATGCCAAACCTAGCACACTTTCTTCCACTAGGCTATCTTACTGTAGAGTAATTTTTTACTCTATGTCGTCTTTAATTTATTTTTGATTCGAGCACTACAATTTTGGTTCCTACACACCTTGGACATAATAGCAGAGTTTTGGAGTAAAGGGCAGGTTTGTTTTTTGCCTAAGTGTCAAAGTGCAGCGGATGCTGCCAAGTGTCACCCTCCTAGCACAGGTCTTTTTCCCTTTCTTGTTTCCTTAGTCTCATTTTGCCTAAGTATCAAATTCAAGCGGAAGTCACCAAGTGTTGCTTTTTGAATCACAAATCCAACTAGTTGGCATCCTTTGAGACCCTTTTTTTAACTTTTAGGAAGACCGCAGAATGTGACACATATCCAGTAGCAGCTGAGCAGAACGCACCACGTGTCAGCATCTGTATTTCATAAAGGCACCTACATTCATTCTACTTTTTTGACAAAGACTTTCAATAAGCTAAGCAATAGTAGAGTGGAAAGTGCTAAGTGGCAGTTGTGGAGGCCCTAAACTACCTTTTTGAAGAAGCAGCAGAAGTCACCACGTGTCAACATCTGGGAGACGTGGGTCCAATTCTTTCGTTTAATGCATAAAGGTGTCATTTCATTTTTGCTTAAGTGCTAAAGTGCAGCGGAGGCTACGAAGTGTCACTCTTCGGTCCCTTTCTACTCCATCCCCAAAAGGTAGCAAAAGATGCCACATCCCCCCAGAAGGAGAAGTGGAAGATGCCACGTATCTTCCTAGGAGCAGCAGAGATTGCCATGTGTCAATTTTCAAAAGACCATCTTCGATCCTAATTACTGAATGAAGATTGTGGTGGGTCCCAAATGTTATTTTGAAGGACTATGGAATTACTGAGTGTCAACATGCAAAGACTACCACGTGCATCCATCCATTCCTAAAAGTTGCCCGAGTAAGGAATGTAATAAGTTTTGTTTTGATAAAATTGCAAGGTATTGAGGAAGCAGACTATGATAGGTGTCAAAGGTAGAGCATTCCTGAGCAAAATATAGAGAAAGCGAAAGTGGCCAAGTGTCATTCTCTAGTGCTTTCTAGACAAAAAGAGAATTTTCATAGATTGACTAAGTGTCCTCTTCTATTTCAACAGGATAGAGTGCCCATCTATCTGTTACAACAAAGATGGAAAGAAACTCGGTGGGAGTTATTCCTGGTATATAAAATAGTGCACCAGCTAGATTTTTGGGGCTTACAAGCATTGAAGATGCCATCTATTTGTCCCCAATTAGTAGAACCAGAGGAGACAATTGAGCAGCTAAATAGGTGATGGAATGAAGAATTTTAGGTGCAAAAGGAGGTACTAGACATAAGATCATCATGCCATAGTCAGGGCAGTTCTTGATAAGACCAGGATGCATCCAAGGCATTGAATGCACCATCTATTTTGTCCCGTACAAGTGAAAGATAGAGTGGAATTGCATAAGAAAGAGAGTGATTTAAGGAGACATTTGAGGCTATAAAAGAAGAAGAATTGTAATCAAGAGGAGAGGGGGAATTCTATAGTTTTAGACTTTCTAGTGTTTTTGACTAGTAATATCATTTGCTCTTGTCTCAATTTTCTTGAGTTGTAAAGTTGATGTAACTATGCATGTTTTTGTACCTTTTATGTGGCTAAATGAATTAAGAAGATTTGAACTCCATGCCTTGGTTGATGTTATCTGTGTCATTTGCAAAGTAGTCTATACTACAGATTTTTTGGAGTTGTGATTAGGAATGTGATTTGCTTTTGTCTCATTTTCTTGAGTTGTAAGCTTTACATAACTGTACGTGACTTCTGGGCCTCTTATGTGATTGGAAGATTCTATTCAGAAGATTGAACACTATGCCTTTGTTGACATTCCCTGTATTTTAGTGAAAGACCTCCCTGTTGTGAGCCTATGTTTCTATTATTTCAATCTTTTACATTGATCATGCACTTGCCTCCTCTTAAATGTAATTGAGTCTTATAATAGTCTCATTGTACTCAAGTTAGGATTAGGATTACACTCAGGCACATCACCATAGTTAGGTTTTGTTCCTGCATTTGCATTTTTATTTAATCTTCTATCCCGTTTCCCCCAACACTTGGTAAAATAGAAGAGACTAGCTTCTTTAAAATCTGGAGGTTGTTTCAAGCTGCATCGTCCCATAGCTTGAAACTTCCCATTGTTGATTTATTAAGAACAAGCACAATTTTAAATCATCAACACGTACCAACATACTACTATTCATTTAGACCATGCATATGATGAGATCTACACTAATACTCTTGAAACCAATATCACGAGCATCTATGAGACTTTAGACCTAGTTAAGATAGATAATAATCTATCCTAAGGAATTTTGACTATTTCCCTTAATTCCTTCACTCACTCCACTCATATTACCAAATCCCATAATGCCCATGGCCATTGCCCTTGAAATTCTTGGTATGATGTGGATTTTAAAAATGTTCATAATTTAACTAAGTGTATTCTAACCCAAATGCCCTCTAAAGCCAAGATCATCCAAAAAATATACAAAAAATATCCTTAGAAATAAAAAATCACAATACTTATATAATAAACAAAGATCTATCCTACACAAAATTTGGTTCAATTCTAAGTCATTTTGGAGATCATTTTTACCCAAAAAAATATGTATGTGCCATTACCAGTCCCCATACATGGTATACTATGTCACCTCTCTCTATGATGTTCCTAATCAATACCCCATCTAAGTGAATTGTATACAACTTAACTATCATTTGTTTGCTGACAAGATGGTCATTAAGGCCATTTTTTTACTCAAGTGTAGTAAATCTCAAGATGTAGAAAATTTAAATGATGAAATCCTCCATCATATCCAAACTATTCTTTCCATACATATCTCTAATATTTTTAATTTTAATGTTTCTCGTGGTCTTCCCCCAACTTGGACATCCCATATATTTCATCCCATCTTGAACTCTAGAGATTGTCTTCAACCAAGGAGTTATTGTACCATCATGATTGGGAATTCTTTGGATAACATTTTTACTATCATACTAGATGACTATATATCCAAGAGGGTAGAGATAACAATGGCTTTGGGAAAAAGTTCAGGCATGATTTATAAGGAAATATAGAACAAGTGACCAAATATTCACTCTTGTTGCAATCATTGAGGAAGCAAAGGCTAACAAATGAAAGGTATATTGTTATTTTATATACTTCCATAAGACATTTAATATAGTAACAAGGCATCTTCTGATTCAAAGGCTTATAGGCTTTGGTCTTTCTGATTTACTAATTACCTTGGTAATGAATTTATATGAGGCATACTTTTGTCATATTCATACCAAAATGGGCACTACATATATCATCTATAGTACCATAGGTGTGAAATAAAGTTTTCCACTCTCACATACTCTTTTTGGGATATATATTTATAATTAGAGGAACTTATCTCCACAAATTTATATGAAATGATTAGTTTTAGGCTCTTTGGGATTTGCATTGCTATTTTATTATTTGAAGATGGCATTGTTTTACTTTCACACTCAATTACAGGTCCTCAAAATCATCTTGATACATTGAGAATTTTTTGTGATAAAAATGGTCTTGAATTAAACATTTCTAAGACAAAAATCATGGAATTCAACATAACCAATAAAATATAATCTAAAATAAATTTGACATCCAAAGCAATATAAGTCAAGGTTTTGCACTCTTACATCTACCTAGGTGTGGTTTTATTTAGAATGCCTTTTAGCCTCGTGTCTATAATAGAATTAAGACTTATAAAAGGATATGTATCTTTGAAACTTTTTTAAAGACAATGTTTTTAGATCTAATTTCAATATATCTAGACAAAGATTAGACTTTTCCATAGATTAGTTATTCCTACACTATTGTATGGTTATGAGGTTTGGGGCCCATACTTGAGACAAAATAATTTGAAACATCTAGAAATAATTTTCATTTTCATGCTATCAAAGAATATTCAATCCAAAATAATGATTCCTTGCTCAATTATTATTATATAGTTCGGGGTATGTCCACTCCTTATCTCCTTAATGTTCTATATTATCACTATATTACATATGCTTTGATGCATGACAAATTATTTCTCTAGTTAAAATAGGTATCCATTCATGGAACTTAAATATTATATGCAACTTAAAAAAGGAGGTAAATATTTTTGGTATATAACAGTTATGGCTCTCCTCGAGAATCTAGATATTGATATAGAAATACTACCTTCTCCTGGGTTTTCTAATAATGCTCCTTAACTTACTAAACATGAAGTCGACAAATGTATTCATGAAGAGATCACTAGATATTACCTGAAAATTACATTGTTCAATCCCAAAGAGCCTTTAAAACAAATTCTTCTCAATTATTTACAATTTTATCCCTACTTTAATGAGGATAAAAATCAAATTCCTAGATACATGGTGAGGACATTGCCATCACATTTAAGGATCCCTTTAGCTCAGTTTTTTACTTTCTCTCATCAAATCTAAATGAAATCTGATCATAATCTCCCACAATGTGAGAATATATGCCAATTATGTTTTGTGTAACCTAATAGTGAAGAATATTTTATATTCAAGTGCTCCATCTACTATGATATTCTTATAAGGTACCATTGTATTAATAGAGATTCTTATGGATCCTTGAGGATATTAATTTGGTATGAGGTTAATAAATGTTTATTCTTGTTTATCCATGAAACAATACCACTCAAATTGATGCCATCACACACATAAAATTCCACGAATTTCAATTCTTACTTCCAAGGAATGGACTTAAGGAATATAAAGAGACCACATGCAGAAACAACTTAGTATAGATCAGTAAGGCAACACACATTTTATTGGTTTAAAGATCTTGGTCCCTCAAATAGTAGAATTTTTATTTATCAATAATATTGTTTCTCTTTCTATTTATTTAGATATGTTTTTGGCATTCCCTTATTGTTCATACCAAGGTAGGAGTCTATAGGAATCAATTTCAAATAACTATTTTTGTTCAACCAATAAATTTGAAAAAAATACATATTATGATAATATTATAAAATTTTGCCTATAGTTTGATACATAAATATTATCATATTCATTAAGAATTATTTAAGAATATTCCATTAACTCCAATGTAGATGTAAGGTGGAAATTAATTGCAAAGTATAAACTATGTAAAATTCTAAATGTTATTTATTATAAAGTCATTATTTTAATATAATTATAATACATAATTTTAAAAACAATAATTAGGAAAATGACATGTGTGTAGATGATGTCATATTAATATGTAGCAACTAATAAATGCATATACATTTTTTTTAAAATAGCCAAATGACAATCACTTTTTGATTACTTTTTTTTTAATCCAACCAAAAAACTATAAATACATATGTTGACTTTCAAAGTAACCCCTTAAATAGGCATTGAACTCATAGGGACCACACAAATAGTCATGTGCTTATGTAGTGTCAAGTTATCTAATAAACAAGCTTATGTGTAGACACTTCCCATCTATACCCACACTCAACATGACTAGTTTGAGTTCACATATCAACTAAATATTAACCCTCACCTTTAATTGATTTCTAATGCATGTCCCATGTAGATATCCTTCATTTTACTAGAAAAAAACAGAAGTTAGATCATGTAGGATTCCCTAAATTTGAGCATTAAAAGAGAGAAGTGCATGGTTAATGCTCTTAATATATTCCATCTTCTTACACACTCTTATTCAAAGACTTTCCTAGCACTAAAATGATGAAGTATCAAGTCAAATAGTATATTTTCCCATCTACACTCTTGTAAAATGTAGATTACGATCTTAATCCACACAATGTTTTCTTTGCAAACTAGTGCAAGTTACAAATGAAGGCACTGACTAAGAATACCATGAGAAGGGACTAGGCATAGAAATATTTTGGGCCATTATGTATTTCTTAATAAGATATCTCTTAATTCCCTTTGAAAGATCCCATTTGTACTACATAGTCAACTCTTTACACAATATTTAGTGCACATCCCTTGCACATAATATACTTAGCCATCTATGCACATTTGCATGCAATTCTTACAAAAAGGGAGATGTACACAACAAATTCACTACTTACATATGATGATGTGGCAAAACCCAAGGATATATCAACATGGCCACACATTAACAAATTGGTCTAGGTGAATTGGTAGGCAACTTTCATAAATAAGAATAAATGGTTGAGCTCAATTGGAAATTAATAGGATTGAATCAAAATGAAATTAAATATGAGGCTATTATCAAGTTGTCAGAACATGGGAACATGATCTCTTATGACAAATATCTCAACTTCATCTCTACATCATGATTAAATGTTGTAACTATCTCAATAGTGGGTGAGGTTTCCCATGGAATTCTCATTACGTAAAAAATCTTGCATCTTATATTGTAAAAGGTCAACATATTCTGAGCACTGTTACACTACTAAATTTTTCTCTTCAGAGAGCACTTTCCTGGTATAATGAAACTCTACCCATTAAATTTTTTTGTATCATCTTATACCTTTAGATTAATAAGAGATGAGTTACTTTATTCATTCTATGTGCTTGACATGTATTCATGGTTATTTATATTTGTCTATGGATGATTCATCCCTCTCATTTTCATCCTCCCTTCACATCTCTATGAAGTGTAGACACCATAAATCCACATATGACAATTTCAAATGTCGCAATTCCCCTGGACCACCTCAAGACCACCTTGGGCCCAGCTTAGACTATTTGACCCCAAACTAGACTAAATTCTAGTCAATTTTACCTACTAGATAAACCCACCTTTTAACCCAACATTACCTTGGCCCTTGACCACTGATAGTCACCTTAATGATCGATGATCACCCTGATTGTCGACGATCAAGTTTTAATGTCTGAACCAACTTAACTGACCCTTCACTTTGACTTGATTTTTTATAATTATCCCATCTAATTAATGTGAGATAATGAATGCATGAGTTAAAATTATATAACAAGTTGGACCCCTTGTTAAGGTCTTGTTGTACCTCTCCTTCCTTACTTATAAGAAAATAGGAGCAAGAGGTGTAACTTCATCCAATCAATCTAAGACTTTAAGAGCTTTTGCATCTAGAGTTTCTTTGTAGGCCACTTTTTCTAGTAATCTAGTGATCTAGACATTATGATAGAGATCCAGCTTTCCACCACCCTTAAATCTATAACCAAGTACTATTACTCTGTCTAAATCATGCTAGACTCCATCAATGAGCCAACCACCTCAACTATTCATTCAACTAACCTATGGAAAGCTAAGTATTTATATTCAATCTATCAATTAATTTGTTTCCATTTTGTAATCATCCCAACATAAACCAACCTCCCAAAATTTCCTTCTATGATCCCATCAATATTACTTTTTATCACCAAACCCAACACACAGTAACCACTGATGGTCATCTTGACCATTGATGGTCTATCTAATTACTGATGGTTTCCTCAACCACTGATGGTCACCTTAACTACCAATCATCACATCAACCATCGATGGTCATTATGTTTGAAAATAACAATAAGATATTTTCACCTGCCTACCCTCAAGAAAATATAAATTTCTTTTTGTTTGCCTATTCACGGACCCCCAACCTATTTTTGAAACCACACCCAAACTATTTAGCATTAGTATTGATCCACTTATTTCTATATTAGTCATTTTATTTATCAATCATTTCTTTTATTCAATTTCAATAGATTTTTATTATGATGCAAGTAGTTTATCTTTTTTTTATAAACTTAATTGTTTAAAATAGGTGGATTGACAACCCCAAAAAGGCTCTTACTTCCAATATCTAGCTAACACTAGAAAATCCACCCAACTATCTATCTAACCAACCATTTGCTTTATTGTTGTCTTATTTGTAGTTCATCATCCCAATCTAAAGAGGAGATATTTATAATCATCTGATTCAATGCACACACAACCAAATAGATTTTTCAACCATACATGTATCTAGTTTCTTTTCTCTCTTACAAAGAAAATAAGCTAAAATTCACTAAAACATGCTGGCATGCTCGATGGGACCCTTGAGTCTCTACTTGGGTTTTATTTTTTTACATCTATATGCTCTTCTCTCTATTCTATACTCATAAACATAATAGAAATTTATTTTGGGTTTAAAATCAATTGTATGCATTGGTTGATTTAAAATTTAGCTCACTTAGTTAAATTAAGGTAAAGTAATTCAATCGTAGCATCACTTGTATCACATACACAAACCAAACCACCTAGATCAATAAAACATTAAAACAACTTGACATAAGGCTTGACTGGGATTTCATCACCTAGTGGATCCTTTCTCGAGGATCCTACTTGGAGGTAATTACCAAGGGAAGAACCAACTCAGCTCTTTGGTTGAGTATAAACTCTAAAAATTAGTATATATTAGCTAAGCACCTGACACCCTTATTGTCATGGTATGTGAAGTGATGGGGTAAGCCACATATTGATTTATAATATATATCCTTTTGAGATCCTAAACATTACCTAAAACCAACCATCGACTCATTTTATAGTACCCGCTTTAAAAGCCAATTTCATTCACATGGTTCCTAAAGCTTAAGGCATAAGCCAAAAGAGAGACTAAAAATAACTTTAGGGTTTAACATACTTTTTAGTGTGTTTGCTCTCCTTGCTCATTTCTTATCTTCTCTTTATTTGAGCGTTTATATTGATTTTGTATTCTTTCTACCTTATCTTGTATGGTGCTAACTCATCAGTAGCAAAAGAATCTTACAGAACAAAACCCATCACCAAACCAAGCAACCTCTTCTACTTCCTCATCCATAAATTATGTATATAAAATAGAAGATTCTCCTCACCCTTAAGGAAGTCCTTCTTTCCCTCAAGTAGTTCCCCAAGGACATGCATATTTTTCCACCTTCTTAGATAAAGATCCTATGACCCTTTAACATTATCTTAGTTCCATGCCTCACCATACCCCCACTTCAGTTCTACCTATGGACCCACCTTACAGGGGACACTTCTATTTCCATAGTCACCACCCAACCATTGACTACCCAAGATTCTTCATATACTAGTAATCCCTTTGATAATACTATGGAAAACCAACTTGCCCAACAAACCAACACCTTTATACCTTCCACCCCACCAACAACTCCTCTACGCTAGGATCAAACCAACCATTATCCACCTATACTCCACTCACCATGGGAGTGCCTAATATAATAATTTCCAACCTCCCCTCGGCTACCCCCAATCCATTAGTTACTATTCCACTTTATAATCTTGTGTTGTCTATACGTTATACCTTACCATTGATTAGTATGAAGGTCACCACCTTTCCTTTAGTTACAAAGCCAACCATAGCTCCTACCCAACTTACCTTAACCTCTCAATAGGTTCCCATTACACCCAACCTAGATTACATCCCTAACCCATAAGGGTAGGTACCTCTACCCACTATCTAACCACCTACATCCACCTACCCTTACATAGTATCCACCCAACCACCTGTGTCCATATATCAATATGTTGTAGCTTCTCAACTTCCTACTAGTTATCAATATGTCACCCAACCACCACATCATTATGCACCTTGCATCCTTTCAATTTCAAAACCCCAAGTAGATCTAATTAAAATGCTCATAGATAAAATGACTACCTTAGATTCATCCATCTCTGGTGCTCACAACATCTTATTATATGACCATATCTACAATGAACCCATTCACCCATTTGTACCTATCAGACCATATCCTCCTCAGTGGGAGCTTCCTAAATTTTCTATGTTTTAGAGTAAGGAGGATCCCCAATATCACCTCAAAGAATTTAAACATGCATGTTATTTGATTGCCTACAATGATGCCCTCCTTCTTCATACCTTCCCTATGTCCCTGTCTAGTCTAGCATTAGACTAGTATAATGTCATATTCAAATACTCTCTATTCTCCTTCACCCAACTAGTCCAAACTTTCTTGGATCACTTTTTAATAAATATCTCCAATAATTTTCCATCACTAACCTTTACTCTGTCCGACAATTTGATGATGAATCTATTGTTGGTTTTGTAGCTCATTAGAGGAGTCTAATCAATAAACTTTCCTTCTCTTTACTCCAACTTGAAATGATAGAAATTTTTGCTTAAGATTTCATCAATAACATATCTTCTAAATTTAATATTCAAAGATTTATAACCTTTGACAAATCTTTTACCATGGTGCGTAAGCTATAAAATAAAGCCATTGATGAAGGAAAGTTTAAGTTGAAAAATAAAAACTCTACCTACAAAACCAATGAGGATTCTTCCTCTAAACTAAGTAATCAAACCAAAACCAATGCCAAAATCAAGCAAAATATGAATTTTTTTGTCTTTAATACTTCTTCTCCACCATCTATTAATTAAAATAACTCCTCTACCTCCTCAAAACAAAACACGAGAAACCAAAACCAAAATAATCAGAAGTAATTTACTCCACTTGGAGAATCTTATGCTTCAGTCCTAGAGAAGTTGATAAAAGCTAATATCATACATTTTCCTCCTATAAAACCCCCTTAACAAGTTAATTATTATCATCCTACACCTATCTGGTATAATGAGAATGACTTATGTGTTTTCCATCAAGTAGTTGGGCATGATGTTAATAGGTGTAATACCTTTAAAAACATTATCCAAACCCTCATTGATAAGGGAGAGCTTGTGTTGGACACCCCAATGTATCTTCAAACTAAGACCTCAACATTTTTAGACAACCTTTTCCCAATCATGCACCTACCAACAATGAAATCAACAAAGTTGAGTGTTCTCATGATGCCCATACTATCAGTATGGTTATTGACACATTCATTGCTGAAGAACCTACCACCCAATCTACCTATTATTCATCCTCTCTACTTTTTAGGTAGTGGAGTTACCTTCTCTTCCTTTAGAGACCCAAATCAAGGAAGTAACCTTTTTTCTCCTATACTTCTTGAAATATTTGAGTCATCAACCCCTCCTTCAATTAACATACCCAAACAAGCAACCATTACCACTTTAACTTCTCCCTCAACCACCAAGAAATTTACTTCCCCTTTATAGAACACTCCCAAGAAAGAAACCACCTTGTCTACACTTCCCATAGAGGAACCACCCATCGATACATCACATACTTTGATTGAGGAAAAATATGAGGTCACCACTCCCCATTTTCAACATATGGGTTTATCTTTTGAGCCCACTACCTAGGGAACAAGACCGATCTATAAACCATTATCTAGACTAGTTTAAAGGTTAGAATTTATCCCCAAAATTGATGTGGATTGAGCCACATTTTGACAACAATTGGGGTTCCCTTACATAATAAAATAGGAGCCTCCAACCACACCTTTGTTAGACTAACCCACCATTTCTATTATCCAAAACCCTATCTTATCAACCAAACCAATAAAAACCTCTACCAACCTAACTATTTATCAACCATCCAAAGTAACCAAAGCCCAAATAACTAAATCATCTTCTACCAATTTAACCAAAACAAACAAAAACCTTGGCATCTTCCCTACATAGATCCTTAATCATTCATCTTTGAAAGTGGAGCTAACCCCACCAAACCCATCAACCAAACACCACACCAAATCAACCAAGGAGGTGAATCCACAAAAAGGATAAAAGGTTAATCTTCTACCTCCCTCAACCTTGCCCTCTATCTTGGGGCCTCATCTCTCCACTTTGATTAGGAAGATAACTATCTCAACCAAAACCCAACCACTGCCATTGGTTACACTAGCACACTTGCTTCTTGACACACCCATCTTCACCGAGCCATAAATAACTCAAATAGATACTTTGATAGCTTCTACCTCCAACTTATAAACTTCCCTACCTAAAAAAAAATCATAAATTAATAAAACCATCTTACCTAAAACCTCTACTACAAAGCATATTCCTAAAAAGACTTCCATCCCACCAACTGAGACCAAAGTATCTAAACCCTATCCACCTTTACTTTATCCTTACTCAACTATTTTCCAAAGGTTACTACAAGATTCTTTTTTCACCTTACATCCTATCAGACCATTTAACCCTCTAAGACCAAAACCCATCTAGCATAATGATTCCAAGTATGCTCTTATCATAGGACACCCAGTCATGACATAGAGAACTATAAAGCTCTTCAAACCATAATCCATTAGCTCTATGATGAGGATAATCTATTGATAGATGAACCTCCCATGATCCCACTACCAATCCAATAAACAACAACCACTACCCAATGCTTACCTATTCCCCCACTCTCACGTGAGAGTGAGGATGAATGAAATCAATATCATATCCTAAATATTCCCTCTATCTATACTATCCATGTGGTTACATGATCACATGCTAAAAAAAAAGATAAAATGGAAGGCTAAAATGTCCATCCCATAGATATACCCATCTTCCACCTCCCAACCAAGTCAAAATCAAGCACTTTCATCTTTATCCAAACCCAAATTATCTATCTTGGGTACTTCCTAATCCAAGCCCTTTGAATCAATCAAGAGAGTGGTTCTCAAACAACTTCACTAGACCCCTATAAAGATGGGCATATATGAATTAATTTCTGGTTCACCCTATCATCTCTAAGTAATGATTGAGGCATTACAATAAATAGAGGTCCAACCTAAAGACCCTTAACCTCTTGAAGCCTTTATTGGTACTCTCCAAATTTCTAACCTTGTCACCTTTAAGGATTTAGAAATACCTTCTATCCATCCTAATGACCTAGGTCCCCCTCTTTTCATTACTGCCTACATCAACCAAACCTGCATCAAATGGGTCATGATCAATTGGGGAGCTAGCATTGATATCATTTCCTCCCATGCCTATGATCAAATCAAATTATTGAATAATGTCATGTCTAAAACCTTAGCCTTCCTTTGATCTTTTAATGATACCATGGCCACTACTTTGGGAACTATTATCTTTCATATCCATTTAGGACCTCACATGCTCCTAGAGATCTTCTGTGTAGTGGAAGGAAAACTCTGGTATAATGTCTTTATGGGATGACCTTGGATTGGCTCCATGGGTTATTTACCTTCTACCCTCCATCATTACATAAAATTTAAACATGAATGCCAATTTGTCACTATATAAGCTGACCTAAGCCAGTTTTCATCATGCAACATGACTTATCAACCCAACAATGCCCTTCTACCTCCATCTAACACACCCTCATCAACCAAAGATAATCCCTCAACCATGAAGGATGAATTAATATCCTCTTCTACCAATGAGTCATTTACTAGCTCATCAATCCCCTCAGATCAAATCCTCACCATAGACAACTTGGAATCAACATTCCAATGTCTTTCACTTGGAGAATATTACCTCATGACCCTTGATGCTTTCCCTACTCCCCAAGAATATAGGAAACTTGACCACCAACCTAGTTATGACCCCAATATCAGATCCATTATTCCCCTCAGACCTTAATACTATCAAACCCATTTCATCTATGGGGGACATGACAAACCACTTGATGCTTTAGCCACCTCCTTTTGGCCTCAACCATTTACCTCTAACTTATCCTATCTAGACAACCCAAATTTTTCCAAGACATAACTCCACATGTGTGCTTGGAAAGGATCTGGTCTTGGATGATATGAGCTTGACTCACATGATCTAATTTTGATTGAGACCAAAAAGCCTCATGAGAAAACCAATAAGAAGAAAACTAAAATGCCTACCATCCCTATCATTGAGGAAGACGTTCCTTCCTCACCAACATCTTCTCCATCAAAGTGTGAGGATGATGACATCATCCCCCCTTATTTTTTTAATTAACATGATCTGACTCAAACCCCTAACCTATCAAAAGGAAGGGGAACCTATAACCATACCTTTGACCCATCTTGAGATGATAAGAGATGACTCTCCTACCATTAACACCATTCAGTGCCAAGATGATGATTCCATTCTTACCTATCTTGGTGCCCTATATTCTTCCATCCACAAATATCTTCCTCTTGAGACTTTAACCATGTTTAATGAATACACCATGGATATCAACTTGGGCACTCTAGACAACCCCCACATTGTCAATATTAGTCAATCACTAAATTTTGATGAACTTCAGGACTTCCCCTCTTTCTTACAAGACTGTAACATAGCATTTTCTTGGTCTTATAGTGACATGTCAAGAATTGACCTCACCATTACAACCCATAACATCATCACCAATCATGATTCCAAACCTATTAAGTAAAAACTTTGATGAATTCACCCTCACATAGCCCTTTTTATCAAATAAGAGCTTCAACATCTCCTATCCATGAATTTCATTCAACCCATTGACTATCCCTAATGGTATCACCAAAGAGACATAGGGACTACACATTTGTGTGGACTTTCATGACCTCAACCTTGCTTTCCTGAAAGATGACTTTCCTCTACCAAGCATTGAATATCTAGTCAATCTTACAGCCAACCATGAGATGTTATCCCTTATGGATGGATTATTGGGTTACAATAAAATCCTAATTATCCCCAAAGATCAACACGAAACCACTTTTATCACCCCATGAGGAACCTTCTACTATAGGGTCATACCTTTTTGGACTAAGGAATGCTGGTGTAACCTACCAACATGTTATGACCTTCCTCTTAGACAACCTTATCCAAAATATTGTAGAAGACTATGTGGATGACCTCCTTGGGAAATCCAAATATCATAAGGATCATTTGGCCATTCTCAAAATTATCTTTGAGTGACTCATTCATTACTATGTCTACCTTAACCCCAAGAAGTGAATTTTTGGGGTCTTATCAGGAAAGCTCCTTGGCTTTATTGTCTCCCTTTAGGGAATAGAAGTTGATTCTAAAAAAATCAAATCCATCCTCAACATGCTTCACCAATTCAACCTCAAGCAACTCCATAGTTTGCAAGGAAAGCTCCAATCCATCCATCACTTTATCTCCTAGCTCTCAGACCAATGCCAAACCTTCCATCACCTTCTAAAGAAGGATGTATCTTTTATGTGGAATATTGACTATTAAAAGGCCTTTGATTCACTCAAAAAGTACCTCTTATATCCACCTATACTCACCCCTCCCAAGGATGACCAAAATTTCTAAATTTATATCTCCACCACTGACTACTCCCTAGGGGTAATGCATGATCATCAGGATGAACAACATAAAGAGCAAGCCATATACTACATCAGCTGAATGCTTGTAGAATATGAGACCTAGTATACCCATATTGATAAAATATACCTAGAATTGGTATTTGTGGACACCAAACTTTGCCACTACCTTCTTAACCACAAGACCTCTGTTATAACCAATACCTATCCACTCAAGTATATGCATTCCAAGACATAACAAAATCAACATATGGTCAAGTGGTTTATGCATTTAGTAGAATTTTACCTTGAGTTTATTTAGTAGAAGTCACTTAAAGGGTAAGTCATTGTTGACCAATTTGCTGAAGTTCCATTAATAGACAACCAACCTCCTCCTCTTGATTTTCTCGAAGAGTCCATTGTGACCTTCTCTCAGGCAGACTTCACCTATCAAGTGACCATGTTCTTTGATAGATAAAAATGTCAACATGGTGGGGGATATAACATAATCCTTACCCCCCTTCATGTAGAGCCCCTCCCTTTATCCTTCAAGCTAGATTTCAAATGTACCAAAAATATGGTTGAGTACAAAGCTTTAGTAATAGGCCTTGAAACTACCTTAGCCTTAGGATTCAAAATAGTCAACATCTTTGGTGACTCTAAATTAGTGGTCAATAAAATCAATGACTCTTAATAGTGTAATAATGATATTTTTCAATAGTACAAAAAATTATTTGATGAACTCTTAACATCATTTGAACACTACCATATCCAATCTACCCTGAGATCTACCAACAAGTTTTCTATCACCATGGCTTCCCTTGCCTCTCAGATCCCATCTACACCCTATGACTCTAGGTTATCTATCATTATCCATATACTTACCCAACCTTCTTATGTCAAACTATACTCTCCCACCATCTTTAATGTGGAGGAAACCTAACTTGATCTTTGGTATCAGTAAACCTTAGACTATCTTAACCTTACCATCATTCTTTTTGGTCTTTCCAGGAATGCTTAGAGAGTGTTTATATAAATTACCGCATGTTATGCCATTATGGGGTGAATTATTTATAAATGTGGCTTTGATGGTCTCCTCTTTTGATACCTATGTAGGTAAGAAGCCTCTCATGCTATCATAGAAATGCATGATGGGATCTATGGGGGACCCTTTAGTAGCCTTGTTGTAGCTAAGTGTATCCTTCACCTTGGCTAATACTAGCCTACACTCAACCAAGACTATTTTGATTATGCGAAAAAGTGTGTTAAATGTCAACAACATTCTAATTTACATCATTCACCTAACCATAGTCTTCACATATCCATTAATTTATGGCCCTTCTAATAATGGGGTCTAGACCTCATTAGTGAAATTAACCCTAATTATTAATAAAGAGATCATATATCATCACCATGATTGAGTATTTTACCAAATGGGTAGAGGTTATTCCTCTAGTCTCAACCAAAACTAAAAATATTATTGACTTTATCAACCAGAACATCCTCTACCACTTCGGTGGTCCTCACAAAATTATCACTGATAGTGGCTAATATTTTAAAAATAAACAAGTCTAAGGTCTTTGTGATGAATTAAATATCAAGTTAAGTTTCTCAATACCCTATCACCCTCAAAATAATGGATAGGTAGAAGCCTCTTAAAAACATGCTCACTAAAATGGTTAATACATATGGTTGGGATTGGAATTTTCACATCCCTTTTGCCTTATGGGTATATAATACTAGCATTGAAACCCCTATGGGTACTACCCCACTCTCTCTTGTGTTTGGAGTAGATGCTATTTTACCTCTCGAGGTCTAAATTCCTTCTCTTCACATATCTTTACAATATGTCATTTCTAAAGGTGACTATCATCAAGACCATTTATCTTAGCTATAGCTACTTGACGAGCATCATTTTGTTGCCCTTACCCATCTTCATGTATATCAAAAGTGCATAAAAATTTCTTATAAAAAACACCTTAAAGTGTGAGAATTCAACATCGAAGACCTCTTATTAAAGGAAAACCAACATGCCACCAGCATGGAGAAAATTAAGCAGGGCAAGTTTTATTTCAATTGGCTTGGACCTTATATCATAATCCACAAGTATGGATCAGGTGCTTATTGGCTATCCTCTCTTGAGGGAAACCTAGAACTTAAACCCCTCAATGATTCACATTTGCATCATTTATTTTGTTAATGAGGATCAAACTCACCTTTTTGTCTAACTCAATCTCATCCCTTACTTTTAAACCACGTTCATCTCCTTATTTTAGGGGCAACTGATTGAAACTGAAACATGTGATTATCCATCATAATCATGGCCTCACCTTGAATAATGGGTACCACATCTCTACCCATGTCATGATTCTCATGGTACTTTCCACCCCTTTCATAGGATGGATTCCCATGATTGTTGTCACCTAAACCTCTTTTCACCTACTCACCTTCTTATGCTTTTAGTTTTTCTTCCATTAAAGGCTAACCTTTAAGCGTATATAAGTGTGCCTATATCAAGTAAAAAAACTCAAATGAAAGAAGAAAATTCATAAACACATGTAATCATGGGTCATTCCTAAGCATTCATAGACCACTCCCTTAAAGGATAGTTGCATAAGCATATCAAAATTGCCCAAATATAAGGTAGACTGCTCCCTTGAAGGACAACTATCACAAATCCTTGAACAAAGCAAACAAACTTAGACTAATCCCTTGAAAGATTGCTGAGTAATGAATTTATCAAAAGCATAGAAATTTCTTGGAAGCTTCTTGCATTGATCAAATTCTCATAAATAGAAACAAAGTCCAAGACCCATTATCAAAACAACAACAAAATAATATTAATCTTGAAAGTCACAATCAACTTTCAAAAACAAAATAAGTGGGAAGCCACAATCAAATTTCAAAAGTAGAATTCTCACATCGATTAGTCTACACACTTTATGACATAGACTTGTTTATACTAGCTCTTTGGTGACCTACAGAAGAGCCATGCTAATCTCACAAGAAGCTTATATTTTCATTCATCTCCCCTTCATACACTATCACGTAAGGGATTTTGATCTCACTTGGCATTATATGATCAAGCCACCTTTTAACCAACTAACGAATGCTAATGTGAGGCATTCTTAGGGCTTATGTTCCTTAATCCAATCCAAATTTAGGTTTGTATTAGTCATTGCTAAATAAGAAGCATTATGCCATCCTCCTCTCCTATCATGACTAGTTGATATGTTCACTAAGATGGTTGTTTCTTGAATATATTATTTTTCTCACATCTGGTGTTGTTATTCAACTTATTTTATATGTTTTACCTTAATAAAAATAACCATAACCATAATCATAACATCATATTAACATAGATCATAAGCAGAAACATACATCATTATCATGTCAAAATCAAGAATCCATGAATAATAAAACAATAAACCATTTCTACCACATGTCTAAATATAAATGAGGAAGAATGTACTCATTCAATTTTATCATAAACGTCATCATAATATCATCATCATAACCATAAATGACATAAGCATCACCATCAACATAAATAAAAGACATCACATGCCTAACTAGGTGAGTCTACATTAGTATACATATCCATAATAGAATTATAATCAATATAACATCATCAGTAATCAACATAACTATAATCAACATCATGAGCATCAACATGCAAATCAAAGCCATGATAAATAAGAAATAAATAAGGATCATATATATAAATCATGAGTCTAACATCATAATGTATACACCAATATACATGTATCTCTCTCAAAATCTACATCTTACCACATCAGCTCATAGGTTGATATCAAAATGATATACAAAAACATATAATATATCATAAACCATGTCATGACTATGCCCTTGGGGTACCACTATCTCTTGGGGAACTGGTGCCTATCCTCCCAATGTACCTACCTAGCCACCAATAGAAGCAACCCATTGAATTGATGTCACCATGCTATCACCACCTACCAAACTAGCTCTGTACTCATCCCATCAGGGCTCATCTAGATAACATCTTAGGACTATGACATCATAATAGCATAGCTCCTCCACTATGACTAGATACTATGCCATAGGGATAGTGTTCAATGGTCTTACATGTGTTGTAACTCCTCTTATCTACACTAAGGAGTGTCTCTCTTGGGTAATCAAGGCTAGTGAAGCTCTATCTTGGTCCCTCTTGCTCATAACTATAGCCACTTGACTCTATAAAGCTACCAATTAACCCTATAATGCTATAACATATGCCTGTGTAGTGGTTAATGCTGCTCCTACCTATGCATCTAGGGTAACCCCCTAAACCTATGCCTACTAACCTCTACCAGTTGGTTCAACATCCATTAGCTACCTACCACCATCATCCCCACCAAAGTTTACCACCACGTACAGAACCTGATACCATGCAAGGTAACCATCTAGAAAACATGCATTGTTTATCATTGGCCACATTAACAACTCCTCATGATCCAGCAAGGTCTTTACCTAATGTGGTTTAGGTAGTAGGATATCTACATCATCCTACCTATACATGGGAAATGGGATTGAGATACCTATACCAATCTGAACTATCTTTCAACCCTATCAAAGGAGATGAGCTCTATCTCACTATCCCTACTATGGAATATCCACCTATAACTCTGTAAGGATAAGATGTGTCTCTTGTATCCATCCCACTCTAAAAACTTGACATAGGGTCTCCAGATAACATCATCAATGACCAAAGCATCCAATGCACCTTTGAACCAATCTATGTTATACACCCCTCCTCCTAAACCTATGATGGCAAAGTCACCTCTCCACCTCATAAAATCAACTAGGAAATCTATCTGAGCATACCCTACCCATAGTAGACCCATCGGACCTAGCACTTGGATATGTTCATAGGCCAAACAATGTAGAACAAACTCCATACTATTGTCATACCTCTAATGAGCTTTGAAACCCCACAAATTTATGTATATGTACACAAGTATCATAGGCACCCAACCAAACACTATGTGACCTAGTATCATCTTGACCAATACCCCCAGTAGCAATTACAAGAACCTTTTATTGCTTGAGTTAGGAATAGTGAAATATGAGACCATCATCATCATCATGGTCATCAATGTCCTATCGTCTCTCCCCCTCTAGTATAATGTATTTTATTTGAATCTTCCAACATGCCACCTCACTCGATCATGGTCATCTCCATATAGTATTTTTAGGAGCTCATATCTCTCCTCTTTCTCTATGTGATAAACTAGGTCACCTCATATGGGTAATTGAGTGAACCTATAAGCATCCTCTAGTAAGATCATGATCTCACTAGTAGGTAGTAGGAAGGTGTTCATGGCCAAATCCCATCTTTCGATGAGGGCCATGATCATCACCACATCATGTGACATGTGCTAATAATGTCTTATCATTCCAAGCCCCACCTCCTCTATGTGAGCTTAGTATATAATAGTCATACCTTAGTGGATCTCTACAAAGATGCATGGCACCTGATCATGCATTTGAATCTAATCATGTGCCTATAAAATTTTGATAACAAATAACTTAGTCACCTATACTATTTTTGACTATGAACTTCACCTCTCAAACTATCTTATTTACCCTTAACACTTAAACCATGACCTATTACCCTACACCCTCATCATCAACTATTTTCCCATTACCCCTTATCTAGCAACCATAACCACCCCTTGACCTCATCCATTTCTATAACCTTAATGCTACTACCTAAGGTTTTACCCTTCACACCTCATTTAACTAACTTTATAACATTTAACCTACAACTTGACTTAAATTTTTTATTAAAATAAATTGTGACTTAGTCGACCACTGATGATCATTATAACTATAGATGGTCAAACAACCATTATACCAATGGTCATCGACTATTGATGGTCAAGATGACCACTGATGGTCACTGTGTATGACTACTAATAAAAATCCCCCAAACCCTAACCACCTCAACATTTACCTAAACACCAATCTTGACAACCAACTAATCTTCCTTTGTCTTCTACCCTACCCCCCACCTACCTACCCCCCTAATTTCAATTTTTACCCAATAATTTCAGCCAAACACCATAAAATCCTTACAACTAGGTCAAAACTAACTATACCTTCCCACATCAATAATTAACCAAGCATATGCCCAATTCAAATGTAATGACCAAAAACACACCTAATATACCAATTAAAGACACCACCTACCTCATTCCTCAACCATCATAAAGGAGGAATCTAAGGACCTACTGCCCATCCTCTTCTACATCTATGCCCACCCTACTTCCTCTTCATCCCACTCAATCCACTTGATCAATACAACTTCGTAACCCAACCACTAGTAAGTCTCATTAGAAACTTTGCCCAATATGCCAAAACAACCAGAGCTCAACAATTCAAATGTTTAAATGAATTGAAAGGACCCACTTATTGTTTTTATCCTCTAGAATTTTAAGTTTTTCCCCTTGATCATTGATGGTCAGGGTGACCACTGATGGTTGACCCTTAGACCCCTAACCATCAAAGGTCAAGATTTTAACTTTTTTCCTTTACCTCTTCACCCAAACTTTTTGAAACCCATACCAAGACCCCAACCATGAAGACTACCTTCTCTACCCACCTAGATAACCACCTTGTCACCTCACCATTGGTTTATTTGGCCCAAACTAGCACATATTTTATGATGACTTTTTCTTGGTCCTTTTGACTAAAAAGACAATAATTATCATGTTGACCAAGATTTGAACTTACACTACCTTAAATACACCCAACCAATTGGTATCTTTTCAAGAGCACTTCCTACCTTGGATACCCATAGCTTCACTTGACCAATTTGTGTTTTCTTTGGGAGCACTTCCTACCTTGGATACCCATAGAAACACTTTCCTTGACTTTGAGACTTACATTTATGATTGTACCCAATCTCCATGCCTAAATAGGATCACACAATCCACTTATCACTTGTCCTTATAAGCATCAACCTTTATTTTTACCAAATATGGCATCTTAATCTATGCACGATCTTGGCTATCGCACCTTTTATCGCACTTTGTGCACATGTTTACACTTTCATGCCCAATCTATCATTCACCAATTTTATCTTCAACTATCCACTCATCAAACTTGCCCTTAATTTTATTTCACCTCATTGACTCCCAATTTGAGGGGGAATACCTCTTGTCATGCTTGGGGTAAATGAAACATCAACCCACACTCCATTTTTATTTTGCATCTTGTTAATACAAATTGAATAACAAAAAATGGAAAAATTTAGACACCAAAAATCCACACACAATGTTTTTGAATGTCACAATGCCCCTAAACCACCACAAGACCCCCTTGGGCCCAACCTAGACTATTCAAACCGAAACTAAACCTAATGTTAATCAACTGGACCTACTAACTAAACCCTCATTTTAACCCAACATTACTTTAGACCTCAACCATTGATGGTCAACTTAATCATTGATGGTCACCCTAACTATCATTGGTCAGGTTCCACTATCCGAACCAACTTAACTAACCCTTCACTCCAACTTATATTTTTATAATTGGCCCATATAATTCATGTGCAAGACAATACATGTGTGAATTAAAATTAAACAATTTGGACCCCTTTTTAACATCTTGTTGCACCTCTCCTTTTCCTATAAGAAGAGAGGAAGAGTTAAAAAGGGATCTAATAAATCTAGGACTTCAAGAGCCTTTGTATCCAGAGTTTCTTTGTAGGTCACTTCTTCCAATAATCCATTGATCTTTCCATCATGATAGAAATCTAACCTTTTTTTCCTCGATCAATAGCCAAATATTAGTACTCTACCAAAATCATGTCAGACTCCATCAATGACCTAACCACCTCATCCATTCATCTGACCAAGCTATAATAATCTAAGTATTTATCTTCAATCTATGAATTACTTTGTTTCCATTTAATAATCAAGCCAACATAAACCAAGCTCCCATAATTAACTTTTGTTATCCCATCAATATGAATTTTTATCACCCAAACCTAACACACAATAACCACTGATGGTCATCTTGACCATCGATGGTCTGTCTAATCACTGATGGTTGCCTCAACTACTAGTGGTCACCTTAACCACTGATGATTACATCAACTATCGATGGTCACTATGGTAGAAAATAACAAGTTATTTTCACCCACCTACCCTTAACTAGATCTAACTTTATTTTTGTGTACCTATTTATAGACCCCCAACCTATTTTTTGAACCACACCCAAACTATTTAACATTAGTATTAATCCACTTATTTATATATTAGTCATTTTATTTGTTAAGCATTTATTATATTCAATTTTAATAGATTTTGATTATTGGTGCAAGTACTTTATCTTTTACTTTCTAAACTTAATTGTTTAAAACATGTGGATTAATAGCCTTGAGGAAGCTCTTGCTTCTAGGATTTAGATAATTCTAGGTAATCTACCCAAATATCTATCTAACCAACCATTTGATTTAGTGTTGTCTTATTTAGAGGTCATCTTCCCAAGCCAAATAAGATATCTTCACAATCATCTGATTCAATGTGTGCATAACCAAACAAGTTTTTCAACCATACCTATATCTAGTTTCTTTTCTCTCTCTTACAAAGAATATAAGCTAAAATTCACTAAAACATGAAGAACCAAAAGTTATTTCACATCATATTTTTTTATACGTGGGTCTATGTAGGAATTATATGTGAATGGTTTGTCATCCCTCTCCATACTACATTGTGTTCCCTTACCTCTATGCAAAGCACTTATGCATTGCATCTAGTTTGAAGTTTATGTATTTAGCCTTTTAGTTTTATTATGTCATCAAGTAGATGAGGTGCTCACTCTATTCTTGGTGCATCAACTTTTACTTTCCAATAATCTCTTACCTTTTCCCTCTATTTTCCCCTTGTAAATTCTAGGTTTAACACTAGTTGTAGATTTCATTTTTCTCTTCATAGGTCTATGTGTTGATATTAAACTAGGTGCATCTAGAATATAAAGAATTTAGCCTAGTCTCAAGGTTCATCCCAAGGATTTCAATAATATCACACATTTGGGGATGATCCCATTGTTACAACAAGATAATGAATAGTTATCTATCATATGAGTTTAAGGCACTAGGCAAGATAGAGCCGCACATCATTTTGCATGAGATCCCTCTACAACTATGAGTTCATGTTTCAAGTAATAAATTTTTTATGAAATTATTAAAGATATATAATTTTAAACACTAGTAAGATATTGGTGTCATTCCAAGTGATTTGAGTATTGAATATGCTTTGTAGAGCACCTATAACTCTAAGCATTCCTGGTTATTAAGACCAACCTTCTATCTATTGCAAATAAAAATGATATCATCTTCAAGGGGCACTAATTTTAATTTAATTGAGATAGTTACACTATATAGAAGAAGTTTAATTAGATTATATTTTCCTCCCATTAGGAGGGTAAGTGATTCAAGATGATCTTATCCTATAGTTCAGTTTATACCTCTATTTTGTTGATTCCCTACATAAGAATATTATTCCTTATTCCCTTCATGGTTACATATATAAGTCAACCCTTTGATATTTTTAATGAAGATAACCCATTGATCCTTCCATAGTATGATGATATTCTCATATCTTCTCTTAAGATCATCCCCTACTTTACTAGAGAAAATTCAACTATGCCTATAGAGTAGATAGAAGACATTATAAATACTTTATCTATCCACAACATGATCAAAGACAACATCATAGTGCATATCCTTACCTCTTATTTGAAAGTGAGAAGACTCTAATGATATCACAACTTGATGCCTATCTCTATTAATAATTGGGATGAGTTAGGCATGGTACTATGCAGGTAGTTTTTAAAAAAAATTGACCACCTATAACTGATGGAATAGCTCATGACTATAAAAAAGGATCCATATGAGTATATGGTCATCTCCAAATTAATATTCCATAGGACATGGGATTGAGTTCCACCAATAATAAATCCTAATCCTAATACTCCATTCTTATACTTTTTGAGAACACTAAACATTGATGTGGCTGTAATGATCCAATAAATAGGTGGCATAATGTTCCCAGATGCCTATGAGGTCATTGTGTGTGTATAAAAACACTTGATTCAAGTAGGGAAAATAATTCCAAGGACTCATATACCCTTGTATCTTGAGCTCCCATGTACAATTTTGTCTCTTCTACCTCTCATTCTAATTATGACTCCCATTCATGTTAATTCTAGCCTACCAATTCCATCAGAAGTTTCACTCTTGAGTAAGATGCACAAGGTTAAATATTTTTTAAAGACATTTTTGAATGAGATAGTGGCACTTGAGAGGTAATATTCATAGAATTATAGTCCTTATCAATCCTTCAATTAGAAATATCAATCATACAGGCCTTCCTACCAACATGTTGCATTGGCTTAGAGCTAGCTCACATATAATAGGCTATCCTATACACCAATTACTAACATTATGGTAAATTCTAGAGATCTTGTATATATGAAAAATAACATGGTGTAGGACTATGAATGCTGATATCTGAGTGATCAACCATATGATTAGGTAGTGTGTGGGAATGAAGCAATAAATAAGGCACCTACAATGTAGAAAATGCCACCTCCTCATAAGCCTCTATCTATTTCATATCAACCAAGAGATTAAATGTAGGCATAAATGCAAAAGCAAGAAAAATATACCCTATTAAATTGGTAGGAAGGTGACTTTAATTATGTGAATTAGAATGAATATCCAAGTGCAAGAAGAAACCCAATTACTTTTAATACAAGATTTAAGAAGAGAGAAATGATGGATGAGCCTTCTTATTCAATACCTTCAACTTCTACACCCCAATTTTAGTGTATAGATTCCCAAGTTAAAACACCTATGCAACCTATAGTATGCATGAATTAGTTTGTATAGGAACAAAGCCAACCGTAGACTAGTGTGTGGGAAAAATAGGAGACTACAATTTAAAAGGTACAAGTTAAAGGGACTCAAATACCCTTTAACATATTCAAGCAGATTAAGAAGAATATACTAAATGTTTCCATGTGGGATGATCTTTCTATTCCTTCCCAAAATAATTTGTTACAAGACACCCTCAGAATATTTTAATTTCATAAGTCATTACAAAATGCACCTATTGTGCACACAAACATATGTCAAATTCAAGAATAAGTACAAATAAATAGAAATCTACCCCCATTTTACATCTCTCTAATCATCAGTGAGCATCTCGTACATAATTTTATGATATATTCATGCATGATCAACTTAGTCATGCCAAAGAAAATGGTAGATTTTTTAGGCATAACATATTCTTCCATCTCAAAATGGGTCAAACAATTAGAAAACATGATAATTAAAAATATGGGAATTATAAAGTATTTAAGTCTCACTCTACATGCATGTCTAAGCCTTTCCATTTAAAAGGACACAATAGTAATTGACTTATCCCCTTATTTTTCTATATGCCTCTCTCAAGATTTCACTAAAATGGTGGGTGGCTATCTATCCTCACATTAGTGCTACTTAGATACAAATATAGGATAAATGTTACCATCAAGGTTGTTCCTATTTTGAATAATCACATAAATACATATACTCTTAACCCAACTAATGAAAACTACACCTATATAGTTAAGAAGGTAATCTAGTTCTTCATGAGACTACCACACCCCTTGAAGAGGTACTAACTGACTTACTTGATGAATGAACATGCAAACATTATGACTGTGATCTATATGACAATGTGGAGGAAAAATGGTTATGAAGATACTATACTATCAAGGATAACACCTTGTTTCTTGACCTTGTAAAGGCATAATAATATTGGAAGTTATATGATAGTATACTTTGATAGGTCCAAAAGTAAAAATGGTGCAAGAGCTAGTGTTCTAATGGTCTCCCCTCAAAAGGATAAATATTTCCATGCATTTTGATTGTAATTTGGATATAAAAATAATTATTTCAAATATGAGGTGCTAATCTAGGGTCTCCAATTGGCACACAAGAAAAGAATCAAGGTGTTGCAAGCATTCAAAGACAACAAACTAGTGGTAAACTAGGCCAGAGCATGGAACATGTCCAAAACCAATTTGTTGAGGGCTTACAAACATAGATCATGGTAAATGATTGAAGGGTTTGATTATTTCAATATCCATTTTATACCAAGTGCATATAATGATGAAAATAATAGGATTGCTACTATGGGAACATAATATGACCTTTTATGTAGTATAAATAATGAATCCAAATAACTCTTAAAACTTGTATTCAAACCAATAGTCCCAAATAATTAAAGAAATTGACAAGTGTTTGAAAGCAATGATCAAATCATTAACATATTACAAAACAAAGTTGATTTTTGTGCTAACAACCAACATCAACTCTAAGCTCAATATGAAGAGTATATCATTCAACTAAAGGGAAACATGATACCTATTGGGCTAGTCATGATAGAAGTATATTCAATTCTGATGACCAATTAAAAGGTGAAAGGAGAAACATGATGGTAAAGTTGTAAATATTTAGAATGGTGTCCATCTTTGATGGAAAGCTCTTATAAGCTGGTAAGGTATGATACCCATTCAAACTAGAAAAATACATTGAACTAATAAGAAGTTATTATGATATCTTCACATGGATATATAAAAACCTCAGAGGCTTTAAATTAGGCTTATCCCAACCTAAGATTGATCTTGACCCCAATATCAGGCTGATCAAGTAGAAGTAGAGGTTAGTTAATTTGAAGCTTGAGCCCTTAATGAGGAAGTATCTCTCAAAGATCATTGAGGCCATCATAGTATTTCCAATCAAAGATTCCTCATGGGTTGCTAATTTGGTCCCAGTTCATAATAATAATGGGTATATCCACTTGTGAATATATTTGAGGGACCTCAACAAAGCCTCCCTCAAATACCACTACCCCCTCCCATCAATTGAGCAAATTCTACAAATAGTCATAGGTGTGGAATGTTTTTTTTATAGATGTTTATTTGATAAATAACTAGGTGACTATATGGGTGTGAGATCAATTCAAACCTTCATTCACCACTAAGTGGGATACCTTCATATACTAAAGGATTCCCTTTAGTTTGATAAATACAAGATCTACTTTCTAGAGGGACATGGATATGGCATTAAAAGGACTCCTCAACAACACTATATTGGTTTACCTTGATGATATAACTATTTTTTAAAGTCATACAATAGATCATTTGGGCCACTTAGAGCATGTCTTGAAAAAATGCCAAGAGTTTAGGATCTCTTTGAACCCAAATAACTACATATTCATAGTATATGAAGAAAATATTTTAAGACACATCATCTCCAAAGAGGGGATCATAATTAACCTTGATCAAGTTGAGTCCATTCTATCACTTCCTTTGCTAGGTCACAAGAAGGGTCTCCAAAGCTTACTTGGAAAAATAAACTTCATCAGAAGGTTTATACCAAGTTTTGCAACTTTGGTCAAGCCCCTCACATTAATGTTCAAGAAGAGCATTGCATTTGATTAGAGCTAAGAAGCATAAAGTAGATATGAATCCATCAAGAATTCTTTCATAAGAGATCCTACATTGATAAACCCATATTACAGTATGGATTTCATCCTTTATGCATTCAGTGGATCTGAAAGCATATCAATTATTCTTATGTAATAGAATAATGATTAGCTAGATCAACCTATTTTTGTCTTTAGCTAGATGCTTAGGGATTATGAGCTATGTTACATCTTTTTAGAGAATCAAACTATCATAATAATAAGAGAACTCAATAAATTTAGACACATTCTTTCCAATAACAAGATTTGGCTCATTGTCTCACAATCAAGTATACATGAAATCTTACTCAGTAAGGACATAGGTGAGAAGAGGTCCAGTTGGGTCACAAAGGTGATGAAATATGACATATACATACAAATCACCAATCTAGTGAGATGTAAGGGACTATACAAAAAGTTATTAAAGCATGTGAAGAATGAAGATAACATAGTTTTTACATTACATGAAGACCAACTAGAATTCCAAAGTTCCTTAACAAGCTGGATCAAAATCTTGAGAATATTTTTTTAGATCAACATGTATCTATAGGTCTTAAATAAATCCAAGTGAAGACACTTTATATTAGAATACATTCATTATATTCTTCTTAGTGGTGCATTTTTTAGAAGAGACATCAATGGAATCATCTTATGATGCATAGATCAACATCAGGTGAATCAAATCTAAAAGAGTTCCACAATGAATTGTTAGGAGGTGATTACTCACCTAAACCACTATGATGAAAATCATGCAAGTTGGATATTATTGGCCAACATTATTCAAAAATGTACATACATGGGTATAAATATTCAAGAATGTGCCTTCTTTATAGGCAAGAAAATTTATCAGCACTACCCTTATGCCCAATACAAGATGATCAACCTTTTGCATAGTGGAGATTGGACTTAATAAACATGTTAAATCTTACATTAATCACTAAACACAAATGGATCCTCATGAGAACCGACTACTTTATAAGGTGGATGGATGTGATAGGACTCAAGGAATCTAATGAGGTATCCATCCTAGACTTATATGAGAACATTATGATAAGATTTAGTGTCTTGGCCACTATTATCTCATAAAATGCATTGGCATTTTTTGAAACAAAGATCGGTGAATGGGTGGTCAAGCATAACATCCACCTGAGCATATTCTCAAACTATTACCCCTAAATTAATGGTTTTGCTGAATCAACTAATAAAAAATTCGTTTGTATGGAAGATAATCAATGATCCTATCATACCAAGATTAAGGTGGCCCTCTTGGTAGACCAAATAATGAAATAAAAGGTGCTGGGGAATTTGTCCTTTTAGCTAGTATATAGGAAGGAAGAAAGCGTAACCACCTCTCTCAAATTTCCCTTACTAGATATAACTCATCAATTATATTTAATCTAAATAAATCCCATGAAATTAAGGTTATCTAAACTAATAGATCTCAAAGAACTTAGGGTTTAGGCCATACACACTATGGAGCTTCAATAGGTGTAAACCAAGAGAATATTTGATAGGAAAGATGCTGATAGAAGATTGAATGAAGTAGATGTGGTACTCAAATGGGATTTGGATAGATAAAATGTTATAAATCATACAAAGTTTTATGCTATATGGAGTGGCACATTTACCATAGTCAGTTGTAATTAAGCCAATACATATCAATTTATAAGGCCAAGTATATAAGTGTTTCCTATCCATTTCAATGGGATTCATCTCAAACAATATCTCTAATGATCATGAACACGCATGTAAATTGTAGTTTATATATTTCAATTTATCTAAGTGTCATGTACACATGCCATTCTTTAGAATAGTTATATTTCCTCTAAGCACCTGTGTGTAGTTCTGTTAGCTTAGTTTTGTCATTTCTCCAAGCATTGTTTAACAAGGTTCTACCTTGTTCATCCTCATAGAATGTATCTTAGTTACTTTTAAGGTTAGGTGAATTTATCACACTTAATCATAGTTAGTATAATGAATATCAAGGAATTTTAGATGACTCCAAGCCCAATACATTGCTTCAAGTCTAATAGATTCCTACTTAGTAGGAATGTGGCCTATAGAGATCACTAAAAGTGTTAACTTTCTTAGTCACCCCTTTAATAGGTGATAAATTTATAGGGACCACATAAATAGCCATGCACTTGTGTAGTGTCTAGTTCTTAAGAAAAATAAGCTTGCATGTCAATGCTTCCTATCCATGATCATACTCAACAAGATTATTTTAGGTTTAGATATCAAATAAATGTTTATGACTCATGCATATAAGTGGTTTCAAATATGTGCCCCATGTAAAAATCCTTAATTTCACCAACATGAAATGTAAGTTAGAGCATGTAGGCTTTTTTGAATTTGAGTAGTGAAAGAGAGAGGTGCATAGGAAGGGAGCTTAAAATATTCCATCTTCTTGTGCACTCTTATTAAAATACTTTACTCTCACTCAAATGATGAAGTTTCAATCAAAATAGCAAAGTTTCCCATTTGCACTTTTGTAAAATATAGACTATGATCTCAAATTATGTAGCATTATCTTTAAAAACCAACAAAAGTTCCAAATTAAGCCACATACTAAGAATACCATGAAAAGTAACTAAGCACATAATAATTTGGGTCATTATGATTTTCTATAGAACATATATCTTAACACCCTTCAAAAAAATTTAGTTGTGTTATGTAGTCAACTCTCTACATAATCTTCAGTGCACATCCATTGTGTAGAATGTACTTATCCATCCGTGCTCATCAAACATGCATGAGTATTTACAAAAATGGATATTTATACAACTCCACTACCTATAAAAGATGATAAGAAATAACTCAAGGATATATCAATAGGGTCATACATTAACAGGATGGTCTAGGTAGATTGGTAGGCGACTACCATAAATGAGAATAAATGTTTTAGTTTGATTGGACATTAAGGGGAAGAAATCAAAATATAATTAAATATGTGGAGACTATCAAGTTTTTAGAACATGGGCACATGATCACTTTTGACAAATATCTCATCTACCTCTCTACATCATCAACAAATGTTGTAACTACCCTAATAGTTATAGAGGTGGCCCATGGGCTTCTCATTGCCTATAAAAACCTAGGTCTTACATTGTAAAGGGTCTATAGACATCTTTATATAACTATAACACTACCATAATTTACGCTTCAAGGAGAACTCTCCTAGTATAATGAAATTATACCCATTCAAGATTGTTGTATTGAATTAGACCTTGAAATTAATAAGAGTTGAGTTACTTTATTTATTCTTTATGATTTATGTGTATATATGGTTGTTGATCTTTGTGTGTGGATGATTCACCCCTCTCATTATCATCCTACCTTTACACCTCTACCAAAACCAAAAGTTCTTATAGGTTGTATTCTATGTATACATAAGTCTATATAGGCATTATATTTGGACCATTTGACATCCTTCTCCATATTGTATTGTGTTCCCTTACCTCTGTGTGAAACACTTATGCATTACATATAGTTTAAAGTTTATTTATTTAATCTTTAGTTTTATTATGTCATCAAGAATGTGAAGTGCTCACTATATTATTTATGCATCATAGTTTACTTTCCAAAAATCTCTTACCGTTTTCCTCACTTTCCCCTTGTCAAGTCTAGGTTTGATGCTAGATGTAGATTTCATTGTAGTCTTTATAGGTCTAGAATATAAGGAAGTTGACCTACTCTAGAGGTTCATCCTAAGGAATAAAAGAGTCTCATACAATGGGAGATGATCCTATTATGACAAAAAGATAATGAATAATTCTTTAGCACATGATTTCAAGGCACTAGTTGTGGAAGATCCATGCATTACTACATAGGATATCCCTATACAATTGTAGGTCCACATTTAGAGTGATAACAACATATTATGATAATATTATAGAGTTTTACCTAATTTTTTGATATTACTTACAGAATATTATATAGATATTATTTGAGAATATCCTTATAATTTTATTTCAACTATAAATGCCATTCATTACAAAGTACTCTTGTAAGATTTTTTTTAATATTATTAATCATTTGCGATTTTGAGTTACAAAAATCTCCTAGTTCACCAAGACCCTGCCAAGTGTCTTCATTTTTATTGATTAGAGTTTCCCATAGTGGTATCTAATATTTTAAGTAACTAAATATTTTGAGCATTCAAATAATGCATGCCATTGTCTATGATCTATATTACGAATTTCCTTCAAAACTTAGTCAATTTTTTGTCAACTGACATATTAATCTATTGCTTGAAATTAAGATTCATTTTATTTCTTTAGATATTTTCATTAGTCTTCACCTCTTATTCACTTGACACCATGTCATTATTCCACTACTCCTAAGGGCCCATTTTTTATTTTTTTCTTGTTGCCATTGGTTGACCCTACTAGCCTAGGTTGTCATTATCCTACCAATTAGAATGATCTCAAATTCTTAGGACACCACTAATCCTTAACAAATATATATGCTCTCTATGGGTTTCATGTACTTAGGATGATGCCATGTCACATTATCTTGGGGCCTTAGAAGCAAAAGACCTTTTGATTGTAATCCTACTTCTTAGGTCACCATGTTCTTATGATGATTTCATGTGGCATCATCATGGGCCTCTAGATCCCCAAGTATTCTCAATTTATCTCCTTGTTGAATAGGTTCTTAGTTACCTACAATCACACCATATGGCATGATCTCTAGACGATAAGATCATGATGAGTTTTAGCTAATAATTATCTCCATTATTTCTTATTAGGCTCCTATATCCCTATGATGATACCACATGACATCATCTTAAGACTATAGATCCCTTGTGATTTTTCATAGTCATTACATTGTCATGGCCATCAAGTCCCCATGATGATGCCACATGGAATAATTTGAGTGATATGTAGCACTAGATCTTTAGTTGACCTTGCCTAGCTTAGTTTATTAGGATTGTGTCACTTGGCATGATCTTAATTTATTGAGACGCCACTGATCCTCAACTAATATTTATCCTTATTTTTATTATTTTTTTCTTATTTATTAATTAAGGAAGAAGGTAACAAACTAGTAATAAGGGTGTGGTAGAAGAACTTGGTTGTTATGCACACATGATCTAGACGAGTGTGAATATATCTTTTTTGTCTTGGAAAGATGACCTATATATAAGAAATCACTAAAAAATGGGTTTTTAGAAAGATAGTATGGTGGACTACCTAGTGTGAGCTAGATCCAAGAAGCATGAGCTTACTAAAAGGTTATCAATCCACTCTTTGATAATAATTAAGTTGAAAAATATAAATATGAAATACTTGCATAAAATAATAGAAAGGATATGAAATAAAAAGTGAATGCTTGATAATGAAAAATAAACTAAATTTAGAAATAACAAGTTAATACTAGTGCTAAAATAGATTGGGTTTAGTTTAGAAAATCAGGTAGGGGTTTGTAAATAAGTAAAGACATAGAAAGTTAGATTTTGTTGTGGCTAATAGGTTAGAAATAAATTATTTTTATTCCTTACCATAGTGACCATTAGTAGTTAGGATGACCATTGGAGGTTATGTTGACCATCAGTGGTTAGGTAACCATTGATGGTTGGAGGTGACCATTGGTGGTTATGCTGACCATCGAAGATTACCTATGGATTTTAAAGTTGCTCAAAAGAGAGTTTTAGAATGATTCAATCATTAGGTAAATGTTTGTTAAGGGTTTAGTTAAGGATAGGGAAGTTGGAAGATAGGTGTAGGAGGTTTGATTTAGGCTTGGAAGTCAGAAACCAAACAAATAAAATTAAAATACAAAATATACATGTTGCTTGCTAAATGGTTGATATTTTATTTTTGGAGTAATTTTGGAAGAAAAATGGTACTTTGCCTTAAGATCAATTTTGATAGAGGTTTAGATCTCTATTATAGTTGCTAAGATGTTGGAAGGAAGACTAGATGGTAAGCTTGAATACCTATGTGTTAGAATGCTTGGGATGATATATAATCCTTTCTCACCTCCTACTCCCCTCCTTTTATAGGTAAAGAGAGATGGAAGATAGAAGGTTCGCTAGGAGGTTTAATTTTTGATTTTGATGCTTCATAGTTCATTAGCATTGAGTAAGGTGAACATAATAAATTATGTCATGTTATATTGTACACAATTGGTGTTGTGTTAGAATGGGGAGGACTTAACCATTGACATTTAACCTAGCTATTGATATTCATGTTGACTATCAACAGTTGAGTGTGTGAAGGTAGAGGGACCAAGGTGGGTTAAAAAGGGTTAGATGAAGGGTATTTATTAAGTTAGTGATTTTAGTTGTCTAAGTAACTAACTAGACTGAAGGTTTGATGGGTTGGTCAGTGGGTTTAGAAGGGCTAGGTAGTCCTTAAGGGGTCCCAAAGCATTTTGACATTTAGAACCATTATGTGTAGTTTTATAGTGTCTATATTTTTCCCATTTTTATTATGTAGCTTTAAATTATCAATTTGTAAAAAAAAATGGATTGTGGGTCAAAGGTCTAGTTGCCCCAAGTATGGGAGGAGGAATTCCCCTTCAAATTAAGAGTCGATGAGGAGAAACTATAATTGATTTGGGGTTTGACAAGTGGTTTATGGTGAGTCATGAGGTTAGTGACAAGGGTGGTTGGGAATTTGAAGCAAAAATATAAACACAAAATATGACTAAGTGTGATAGTCAAGATCATGCAAAGACTAAGGTTACCATATTTGGTAAAAATAAGGTTAGTTCTAGAAGGATAGGTGATGGGGTAACTGGGCCATAATGTTTGGCATTGCTGATCAAGTCATTCCTATCAAGTCACCTAAATAGGGTTAGTTTTTTTTTACATATCTAAGGTAGAAATTTCTCCCAAAAAACATAAATGGTGTAGTGTGCACTAGGTGGTGCAAATTCAAATGTTTAACATGGCAAGGTTGGTCGGTACGGTCAAAAGGGATCAAGGCAAGGTCATCAAAAAAAATGTGATAATGTTGAGGTAGACATGATTGGGTGGTTGGTTGTTTTGAGAGGGTATTATTCAAAGGTTGGTTTTGGTTTGGTGGAAAAGGTAATCTCCAAAAGTATGACACTAAGGTGTTGGTGCCTAAAATTTTTAAAATGTGGGTTTTTAGACCATTGATGGTCACCTTGATTATTGATGGTTAAGGGAAACCTTAAAACCATGGAATATAAAAAAAGGAAATGATAATTAATTTTACTTTTTACTTTTGACTCTTATGACTTCCATGTTTTTTGATGATTTGGCATTTTTTGGGTGATAGTACTGATGAGATGGGGTTGACAACTAACTTAGTGGTTGTTGATTGGTGGGAAGTGTGTGTTAAGGTGATTGAGCATGGGATCAAAGATGTAAGGTGGATGAAGATGAGGTGGGGTAGTTATGGTGACTCTAGGTTAGTGGGTTTCTTTGGTGGGTAGATAGGTAGGCATCTCAAGAGGATAGGCACCAAATGGCAGTTGTAGTATAGGTAGGGTTAGTGGTAGTGGTGCCCCAAGGGCATGATGTGATATGATATGATGTATAAATATAGATGTACATGATTATGATACTAGCCTACATGTTTATGCAATGAGATGTACATGTTTGAAGAGAGAGAGAGATATACATTATGACATGTATTATTTATTTTGATGACATGATGTATATGATATTTATGATGCTCATGATGATATATAGATCTAGTTTATAGTTCATGGTTTAAATGTTTGGATGTTATAATGTTTTATGATTTATGAGGTGTGGACTCAATAACTTACGCATGTGATGATTATGGATTATGTTTTGTTTTGTTCATGGATATGATGTTTATGATTATGGATGGTTTGATTATGGTTATTGATGTGGTTTATGATATGATGTTATATGTTGTGATTTATGAGTAGGGATAGGATGATACTTATAGATATATGATGTGGTTTATTTTTTTAATTATGGATGTGATGTTTTAAATATGGTTATGATGTTAATTAAAGGACATATAGCAAGTTAGATAACAAACTAGATGTGGGAAAAGAGATAAGAATCATGAGACATATGTCTACATGAGCCAATGATGAGAGGATAAGAAAAAAAGTGTGATATTTTTTCATTGGTAAGGACAAATAAAACCAAATTTATATTGGATTAAGGAACATAAACCCTTCAAATAGTTTGCATTAGCATGCTTTGGTTGTAAAAAAGGTGTCTTGATCACATTATGTCAAGTAAGCTCATAATCCCTTGATTTGTAGATGATATAAAGGGGAGATAGGTGGTAGGTTAAGGTTAAATGGGTGATAGATAAGGTAACCTTACTATGGGGATGGATTTCCCCTTTTGTAAGTGACCTAAGAACCATATTATACAAGTCCATGTCTTCATACAAGGTATAGATTGATTGATGTGGGGAGTCTACTAATGCTAGATATTAAAGCTAATTGTAACTTTCTTGGGATAGCTTGTTCTGATTTTGATATAGAGTCTTTTGTTATTACTATTTTTTGATAAGTTTGTGAAGTTGATCGATGCAAGAAGATTCAAATGATTGCTTATAAAAAAATTAACTTAGCCATCCTTCAATGGAGTGGTCTAAGTTTAATTTTGTTTATTTGGTAGTTATCCTTCAAGGGAGCAATCTATCTTTTAAGAAATTTATTTTTGGGTAGATATCCTTCAAGGGAATAGTCTGTAATGCTAGAGACATGTGACATAAGTGATATTTTGTTGTCCCAAATTATTTTTGATGATAGGTTAGACTTGGAAAAGTCTATATAGGATTATAGGTTTACCTTTATGAGGGAAAATATTTTAGTACAAAAGGTTAATAATAGGTAAAAGGGTTTTAAAAATAATGACCATAGGATTCTATTCAATTAGAGATGAAAATTATCCATGAGAACCATGCTATGGGTAGAGTTGTGGTACCCATATTTAGGATTAGGCTATGACTATGATGGTTAATCACATGGTTCTATGTTGTAATAAATTTTCTTTAAAGGGATAGGATGAAGGTGTGATAAGGGTGAAAATATCATAAATTAAGGGACAAGCTTAAGGTAGACAAAAGGTGAGTTTGATCTTTGTTCAACAAAAGAAAGGACGTAGATGTGAAGCATTAATGGGCTCAAGTTCTAGTTTGATTTTGAAAGAAGATAAATGATAATCTCCTGATCCATACTTATAGGTTATGATGTAGGTTCCAAGCCAATTGAAAGTGAACTTGCCTCTTTTGATTTTCTATATATTAGTCATATGCTGATTTTCCTTTAGGATACAGTCTTTGATATTGAATTATCTTTATTTTAGGTGCTTATTATAGGCATGGTTGATTCGCTCTTGATAGACATGAAGATGGTTAAGTGTTAATAGGTGATTCTCATCAAGTATCTCAATTCCTGGTATACATTATTGATGATAGTCACTTTTAAAAATTATGTCTTGTAAGGATATGCAAAGAGAACGAATCTTGACTTTAAAAGGCAAAAATACCTCTACCCCAAAAATTAGAGAGAAAGGGGTAGCACCCATAGAGTTTCAAATGATAGTGTGATAGGTCCATAAAGTGAAAGGAATATGCAAGTGCCAATCCTGACCCAAAGCACTGACTACTTTGGTTGACATCTTGTTGAGGGTTTTGTTAGAGGCTTCTACTTGTCCATTTGCTTATGGATGATAAGGTTAGAAAAATCTTAAATTGATGCCAAATGTGTCATAAAGGCCTTATACTTTATTTTTATTTAAATATTTTCCATTATCAGTGCTGATCTTATGGGGAACACTGAAATGAAAGATGATATGATGATTAATGAAGTTGACTATCTTGTCAGATTTGGTCTAGACGAGGGGAATATTTTCCACCCACTTGGTGGAATACTCAATGGTGGTGATGATTGATTGATGCCACTATTAATAATGAATATTGATTTCCCCAATGAGATAGAGGACCCATTGTGAGAAGGGCCAAAAGCCCTTGGATACTTGAAGGCCATGGGTTGGCACATGATGTAAATTGGTATGTTATTAAAATTTAACACAATTCTTTACATAATAACAATAGTCTTGGTTGAGGTTAGGCTAATAGTAGGCAAGGTGAAGGATGCATTTAGTGAAAGCTAAACCACTAAAGTTTCCCACATAGATTTTGTCATGAGTTTCCTTGATAACATAAGAAGCTTCATGACTATGTAGGCAATAAAGAAGGAGGCCATCAAAACCACATTTTTAAAGGATTTCCCATAGTATGGTATAATGAGAGGTACTTTGAAAAAATGCCCTTTAAGCATTCCTAGAGAGGTTGGGAGGAATGATGCCAAGGTTAAGGTAGTTAAATGTTTGCTCATACTAAGTGTCTAATAAAGATTGCTATACACTAAAAATGGTAGGAGGATTAGAATGGATATAAGAGGGTGTGATTAAATGGTGAATGGTGATAAAGAGTTTAGAATTGATAAGTGCAGATGGGATTCAAGAAGCAAGGGAAGCCATTGTATCCATGATATTATTGGTAAACTATGGCATAAATTAGATAAGGGAATGATCAAATGATGCTAAGAGTACATCTACTAGATGTTTGTACTTTTATAAGACATCATTCTTAAATTGGTAGGATTGATTGATTTGGTTGACCACAAGTTAGGAATCACCAAAGATACTAATGATCTTAATTCCCAAGGCTAGAGTGGTTTGGAGACCTATTACTAGGGATTCATACTTAGCCACATTGTTGGTACACTTGAAATATAGTTTAAAAGAGAGGGGAAGAGGTTCACCATTGAGGGGAATGAGAATATCTCTAGCACCCCCACTGTACTAGAATTTGGAGCCATTACATAACATGGTCATTTGGTAGGTGGGATTCTCTTGAGAAAGAGTCATGATGGTCTCGTCTGATAATATAAGAGGAAGAGGTTGGTTATCTGGAAAAGGAGATTTGGCCAATTGATCGGTAATGACTTACCCTTTAATAAAATTTTGCTATAATAATTCAAGGTCAAATTCAGCTAGGAAAATAAGCCACTTATCCATATACTAGTTTTGGAATGGTTTAGAGTGTATGTACTTGAGTGGGTCAGTGTTAGTGATAATCAAATTTTTTTGATTGAGGAGGTAATGACAAAGTTTGGTAGTCATAAAGACTATGGTAAGGAAAATTTTCTCAAAATAGGTGTACCAAGTCTCATACTCTATAATTTTTTGACTTATATAGTAGATGACTTGTTCTTTATTTTGTTTAACATGATGAATGAGCATCACTCCTAGGGAATGGTCAGTGGTACAAATATAAAGTTATAAGGGTTGTTACTCTTTAGGAGGGATAAGAATGGGTGGAGAAAGGAGGTACTCTTTAAGTGAATCAAAGGCTTGTTACAAGTCCTTAGTCTACTTAAAAGATGTATCTTTCTTGATAAGATGGTAAAAGGGTTGACATCTATCTAATAACTAAGAGATAATGTGATGGATGGACTGGATCCTCCCCTATTGGCTACAAAGTTACTTAAAGTGGGTTAGAGGTGGCATCTCTAGAATTGGTTTGACTTTGGTAGGGTCTACTTTGATTCCTTGAAGAGAGATGATAAAGCCAAGAAGAGTTCCAAATAAGACCCCAAAAACACATTTCTTGGGATTGAGTCAAATGTTCAAATGGATTAGGAACTCAAAGATAATTTTTAAAATGTCTAGATGATCCTTAAGATGTTTTGATTTCCCAAGGAGATCATCTACATAGTCCTTGATGATTTTGTGGATGATATCATGGAAGATGTAGGTCATTACACATTAGTAGGTTTCTCTACCATTTTTCAAACTAAATGGCATGACCCTAGAGTAGAAGGATCCCCAAGGGGTGATGAAAGAATTATTTTGATCCTTGGGGGAAATCAAGATCTAATTATATCCCAAGAAATCATTTATGAGATATAAAATCTCATGGATAACTATAAGATCAACAAGTTGGTCAATGCTAGGAAAAGGAAAGTCATCTTTTGGAAAAACAAGGTTGAGGTCAAGAAAGTTAATAAAAAGGTAAAGTACCCCTATGGGATTGGTGATGGGAATGAATTATAAACCCATTATGGATAGTTAATGGATTCGATGAAGTTGACAGACAAGAGATGTTGAATCTCTTCTTTCATTAGAAGGGTGTTGTGAGGGTGCATCCTATGACTCTTTTATCTGACAATTTTAGCATCAAGATGGGTGATAATGTTGTGGAGGGATATGGAAGGTTAAATCCTAGGCATATATTGATAGGGAAAATAAAATTATATGCTCTAGTCATGAAAGAAGGAAGGGTAATCTTGTTGCTCCATGGAATCTAAGAATTGACCAATCTTTACAATATGAGGGTTACCCTGAGTACCCAAGTTGACATTAATAGTGGATTCATTAAAAATAGTTTCATTCTTAGAAATAAGTGATTTATGGATATAAAAATTGCCTACACCAAGATAGGTTAGAATGGAATCATCATCTTGATGTTGTATGGTGTTGATGGTAGGAGAATCATTTTCTACCATTTCAAGATAAATCAGAGGAAAGGTTTGAGTTTAACCATGCTTTTGATAGGTCAGGGGGACCAAACTAATGGTATTGACTAAAGAAATTTAGGAGGAATGATTTTGAAATCCTTAGACTTTGAAGGAGATTGGGTTGGTGAGGATGGGATGTTTTCCTCAATGGTGGTGGTGGGTTTAGGTAAATTGGTGGGTTCTTCTAGTGGTACAAACCCAAAGCCAAATAGTTCATGATTTTTCTTGGTTTTGATGAAAGGTAACTCATGGGGTCCATGTTCATAGTAAAAAATGGAAAATCCCTTCTAGGCACACCTATGAAGGTATAATTTAGAAAATGTGGGTTTGTCCAAATAGAAGAAGACATAGGTAAATGGTCAGGTGGAAGAGGTAATGGTGGAAGTAAGAAGTAGATGATCAAGTCCTCTATAAATTAAGTTGGTTTGATGATTGGGTGGCCCAAAAGAAATTATGGTTCTAATATTGGGGTTACAAATAGGATCATGGTCAAGGTTCCTATACTTTTCAAGAGTAGGGAGTGCATCAAAGGATAAAAGATGATACTCTTCCAGTGAGAGACATTGGAACATGGGTTATAAGGGGTCCTCTTTAGGGATCTAAGAAGAAGGGATAGATGAGATAGTTGAAGCTTCATTGATGGTAGGAGTAGAGTTGTCTTTAATTGGTGGTGATGTGTATGAGGGAGGAATAAGAACATCATTAGGTCAATAGGTCATGTTGTAAGAAGAGAAAGGACTAGGGTTAGATTTTATGGTAATGACTTGACCCTCATGTTCAAAATTGACACATCGATGTAAGGTGGATGGGAAAAAACTCATGGCATGGATCTAAGGGAATCCAAGTAAGATGTTGTATTAGAAATTTCCTTGTACAACATAAAAAAAACTCTAGAATTGTGTGAGGTTCCAAGTGAATATGGAGGATAACTATCCCCAAGGTAGTGGCCATAGTATCATTAAAGGAGTAGAGGACCATTGTAGTTTTTGACATGATATTCTTAGGCAATAAGCATGAGAGGAGATAATGTTAATACTATATCCTCAATAAATCATCACACTTTTGATGTAGGTTTGATTGATGTATGTAGTGATGAAGAGGGGAGGATCGAGATCCTAAGGTTGAATAGAAGGTATCTCTAAATCTTGGAATGTGACAAAGGTATAAATTTGAAGGGATTCAACAAACATTGTAAGAGGTTGAGGGTATTCTACTTGAACCTCTATTGATAATAGGGCCACAATAAATTCTTGGTGGTGATGGGATAAAGTGTTGATTAGTTTGTAAAGGGTCATCTTCACTAGTGTTTGGTGAAGTTATTTTAGCACTACACACTAAATAGATTCAAAAGGATTGGAGGGAGAGGCACCTAAAATGGATACTTTGGGTTTTAGTGAATGTTAAGGTGAAGTTAAAGGTGTTTGGGTTCAGTTGGAAGGTTGAGGGGTGGAAGGGTATGTCCATGGAATGGATAATTTGGCCTTTCCCTTATCCTTTTGTTGGGTCCAAGATCAGGTAACCATCTGGATAGTGTGGATGAGGGGAAGTGTTGGGATAGAAGGCTACTTCAGTTCCTTCTCACTTTCAAATGAGAGTGGAGGAATAGGTAGATGTTATATGGGTTCATTTGGTGGTTGGGTTGGTAATGGGCTCAAAGGAGGTTCATCTAATAATAGATCATCCTCATCCCATAAGTTATGGACATGTTCTTGGAGAGCTTTGTAGTTCTTCATGTCATGTCTAGGTGTCCTATGGTATGATCATATTAGACTGTCATTAAACCAAGATGGTTTAGGACTTGAAGGATCAGAGGGTTTGATAGGTGATAGTCTTAAGGAAGAGGTTTACAATAACCTTTGTATAATGGTTGAAATATATTTAATTAAAGGTGTTGGGGGTGTTGGGTTTTTGGTTTTAGGAGTGGGAGACTTCTTAGAATTAGGCTTCATTATAGAATTTTTAGGTGGTGGAATGGTTTTGGTAGGTGGTTTTGGTTGGGATTGCTTGGCTGTGGCCAATTTTTAGGTGGATGATTTAGATGATGAATCTTTGGAGATAGATAGGAAGGTAGAGGTAGATAGATTAGTTAAAAATGTTGGGGATTTTGATGATTTGGTGGGGGTAGGTAAAGGAAGGAGAGGTTTTAGTTTGGGTAGTTGTGGAAGGGTTCACCTTCTTGGTAGAAGAATGAGCTCTTGAGATTGTTGAAGGATAGGGTCTTAAGATAGAAGGTAAGTGAGAAGAGGGTGGTATGGCTCTAGTTTGTGGTGAGAGTTTAGGTGGTTTTTGCTTCTTAGTTGGTTTGGTTGGGGTTTTATTTGGTAGACTAGATGGGGTTAATTCTAACTTCAAATATGGGTGATCAAGGCTAGGTGTAGGAAGTATTCCTAGATTCTTCATAGGTTTGGTTAGAGAGGTTTAACGTGATTTAGAAATTTTGGATGGAGGTGGTTTAGATGTTTCTCCCATGGTTTTAGAGGGAGAAGTATTTGATGAAGGGTTTGAGGTGATGATAGGTTTGATGGTGGATGAAATTAAGGTCAAAGGTTAACGTTTGTTTTGGTAGGGGAGCCCAAGATTCTAAAAGGTGGCTCTATCTAGATTAGGTTGAGAAGTGAACTCTAACATTTGGACTAGTTTAGAGAAGGATTTATAAATTGGTTAATTTATTTGTCATTGGTTTCAAATATTAGGCTCATAGGTTGAGGTGAAGGAATGGTTTCTTCACCTTTGTTCTTGATGGAAGTTTCCAAGATTTGGGAGGATGTTTGCTCCATTAAAGGAGTAGATAGGGTGATCTATTATCTTAGGATGGTTTCCAAAGAGATAATGGGTAGTTCTATGATAGGGGAGGAAGGTGTGATGGCCTCCAATGAAGGAATGAGATTGGTTGTTTCCTTCATGTGGGTATCCAAAAGAATAATGGGTGAGTTCACCACTTCAATGAGTGGAATGGAAGAAGAGGTAGTTAAGGTAATGGTCTCATCAATGATAGGTTAACTAATAATGGAATTAACCTTATGGACCTCATGAGCATGTGATGATTGTATTTTATTATCATCATAGTTGGTAGAAGGGGCATGATTGGGGAATGGTTTACAAAATATGTCAAGGGACTAATTTGGGGGTGCATTGGGATTATTAAATACAAGTTCTCTCATATTAATCAAGTTTTGGACAATAGTTTTGAAGGTATTACACCTATTAAGATCATGTATAATGACACAATGGAAAGTGCATAAATCATTCTCATTGTACCAATCAGGGGTAGGGTGAGAAGCATCCAATTATTGGGAAGGTTTTATGGGAAGAAGTTTTATGATGTAGGATTTGATAAATTTTTCCAAAATTGAAGCATTATACTCCCCTATCAAAGTGTATTATTTTGGGGTAGCTTGGTTTTGATTTTGGTTTTGTTGGTTGGAAGAGTTAGAGGAGTTGGTATGGTTGGATTGGTTGACAGTTGGTGGTGGAGCAGTTTTAAGGATAATCGAGTTTGTAGATGCCTTTGGTTTGTTGTTGGGATGGTTAGATTGATTGGTGGTTTTAGATGAGGAAGGGTCATTAGATTTAAATCTACAATTTTTATTTCTCAATTTCAATTTTGCCTCATCAATGGCTCTAATTTCTAATTTGAGTGCCATGGCAAAATCCTCATCAAAGGTTCTAAAAGTTTGAACTTGTAGAGTAAGGGCAATATGTTTGACACAACCTCGAGATAAAATTTCAATAAACTTAGGTTGGGGTAAAGAGAATGAGAACCAGTTGATAAGACCTCTCCATCTAGCTATGAAGTTAGCAATTGATTTGTCATCAAATTGCCTAATGGAATAGAGGTCGGTAATAGAGACCTTTATATATATATATATATATATATATATATATATATATATATATATATATATATATATATATATATATATATATATATATATATATATATATATATATATATATAGACTAAGAAATGATCTAAAAATATTTTGTCAAGTTGGGAAAAGTAAAAGATGGAGTGATTGGTAAGAGAACTATCCTAATCTAATGTTGGTCTAGATAAAGACATGGGAAAGTTTCAAAGGAGGAGAGCATCATCATATGCAATCAAATAACAAGAATGGCAAAATGTTGTTAAGTGTTTTTGGGGGTCCTCCTTGATTTGGAATTTGGAAAACTTGGGTAGTTCCTATTGAGGAGGATAATATCAAATAGGTATGGATGGATGGATGGATAGGTTCATTATAAATTTGATCATAAGATAAAAGGTTATTAAGCCCATAGATAGATGACTTTATGTTGGTCATTTTGTCCATTAATATTTTGTCCAAATCTATTTGAGGTTGGGAAGCTCCATAATTCGATGGTAAGTTTTGTTGGGGTTGGGTGGATGAAGTTTATGGATAAGTGATGGAAGGTTGAGATGATGCCACATATTGGTATGTGGTAATTAAAGGTTGGGATGATGCCACATAAGGGTTAATGAGCACAAAAATTTGGGTAGAATATATTATGTATCCTTGTATATTATGAACATATTGGTTGGATGTCATGGGTATTTGTTGAGAGATTGATATGGGTTGGTTTGGAGGTATGAATGGGTTGGTAGTTTGTTAGGGTTGAGTGGTAACTCTATTATTGATAAGTGTAAGGGTAGGAGGTATGGAAAGCACCAAATTTTGAAATGGGGTAGAAGATATCCCCATGATGGATGAAGTATTGGTAACAAGAGGTGAGGTTTCCCCTATGTTGGAAGTGTTGATTGGTGTAGGGGGTGCTTGGTTATTGGTTGGGATGTTTGATTGATATTGGATGGAGGAAGTGGATGGGATATTGGTGGAATAAAATTATTGGGTGACCATAGTTTGGGTGGAGGTGGTGCCAATCATAAGATCAGGTGGCATCCCATAAGGTGGATCCGTAAGAGGAACTAAAGTAATAAGGGTGCGGTGAGATAAGGTGTTAAGGTAATGTTGGAGGGCCACAGGGTTTTTATCAACATAAGAATAGTTATACTCTCAACATAGTGGTAGGAGGGGGAGAAATTTGAGGACAACTCTCAACATAAGAAGTATACTCCATTGAGGAAGAAGAATAGGAGAGGTTCTTGGTTGGTTTGATTGCTCAAGTGCTGTCTAGTAAAGACCATGTGAGAAATAGAAAGAAAATGATGAAAAATATCACAATTTAAACATAAAGTAATAAAAATAAAAATATCTCAAGGAAATAAAAATATACACTAAAGTGTGTTTAACAACTTAGGATTCTTTTTAGATCATTTTTGGCTTATGCCTTAGAAAGTGTTAAGAAGAACTTTGGTTTGTAGATCAGGTACTACATCTAAGGTTGGTTTCATGTGTTTAAATATCACCAAAATCTATATTTAAAGTACATATGTGGCTTGATATTAGAGCCTAACCCCTCACTTCACACACCAAAGAGATAAGGGTTTTAGGTACTTAGCCAAGATATACTAAATTTCAGTGTTTAAACTCAATCAGACAACTGAGTTTTAGTTTCTATTCTTGGTAATGACCTCCAAGTAAGATAGCTAAAGGGTAAGGTTTACTACTAGGTGATGAAATCCTAGTTAGGCCTTATGTCAATTATTTTTATGTGTTTATTGATTATGTGGTTTGGTAAAGTGTGTGAGAACAAGAGTGAAACTACGTTTGATTACTTTGCTTTTAGGTTAACTAGATGAAATAAAAACATGTAAGCAATCTATGTATGCAAGGTTTATTTTAAGCTCAAAATGGAAATTTTAAATTTATTTGTATGTATATAGAATAAAGGAAGAAAAAATACACCTAAATGATTATAGGTCCCACTGGGTGTGCCAAAATGTTTCTCTTAATTTTTGCTCATTTATTAATTAAGGAAGAAGGTAGGAAACTAGTAATAAAGGTGTGGTAAAAAAACCTAATTGTTGTGCGTACGTGATCTAGATGAGTGTGAAGAGATAATTTTTATCTTGGAAGGATGACCTGTACATAAGAAGGCACTAACAAAAGGTGTTGTTAGAAAGATAGTAAGGTAGACTACCTAGCGTGAGCTAGATCCAAGAAGTATGAGCTTACTAGGAGGCTGTCGATCCTCTCTTTGATAACAATTAAGTTGAAATATATACATATTAAATAATTGCATCAAATAATAGAAAGGAAATGAAAGAATTGAATTCTTGATAATGATAAATAAACTAAATATATCAATAATGGGTTAATACTATAGCTAAAATAGATCAAGTCAAGTTCAAAAAATTAGGTAGGGGTCTATAAATAGGTAGGGATGTAGAAAGTTAGATTTGGTTAGGGGTGAGGGGTTATAAATAGCTTGATATTATTCCTTACCATAGTGATCATCAATGGTTAGGGTGACTATCAGTAGTTATGTTGACCATCAGTGATTGGGAAATTGTCGATGGTTAGAGGTGATCGTCAGTGGTTATGTTGATCATCGATGGTTACCTATGGATTCTAATGTTACTCAAAAGGGAGTTGTAGAATGGGTTAAAGATTAGGTAAGGATTTTTTAAGGATCTGGTTAAGGATAGGGAAGTTATAAGATAGGTTCAAGAGGTTTGATTCAGCTTAGAAGTTATAAACCAAATAAACAAAGCTAAAATACAAAATATACTTGTTGCTTGATAAATGGTTGATGGCTGATTACTAGAGAAATTTTAGTAGAGTAATCATACTTTGCCTCAAGATCAATTTTGGTAGAGGTTTAGGTATTTATTTTAGTTTCTAAGTTGCTAGAAGGAAGACTAGCTGGGAAGCTTGAATACTCGTGTGATAGAATGCTTGTGATGATATATTATCCTTTCTCACCTCTTACTACCCTCCTTTAATAGGTAAAGAGAGATGGAGGATATAAGGTTCCCTAGGAGGTTGACTTACTAATTTTGATGCTTCTTAGTTCATTAACACTGAGTAAGTTGGACATATTAAATTATGTCATGTTAACTTACACATAATTGGTGTTGTGTTACAATGATGAGGACTTGACCATTGATGATCAACCTAACTTTTGGTGGTCATGTTATATATCAATAGTTGAGTGTCTAAAGGTAAAGGGGCCAAGGTAGGTTAAAAAGGGTTAGGTGAAGGGTTAGTTTATGAGTTAGTGATTTTAGTTGGCTAAATAACTAACTAGACCCAATGTCTAATGGGTTGGTTAGTGGGTCCATAAGGATTAGGTAGTCCTAAAGCATTTCTACATCTAGAACCATTATGTGTGGTTTTATAGTGTCTACAACCCTCTCTATAGACTACAAGCACCAATGATAATTATATGTGGCATTGTAATCAAATTACTTAGATGATTCACAAAAATAGAGTTATATATCATAGAATTAAGAACAGAATAAACAAATCCTTAGAAACAATTGGTGAAAGAGAAGAATACTTGTATATTATTACTGATCCACTTTGAATGGGAAACCTCTACAATAATGTAATAAGAAAAAAATTCATAATATGATCATAAAATACTAACCACTACCTCCTATATATACTCTACTTAGCCATGGTTATTTCATAAGCCAACTATACTAAGAACATTGATAAATGCAATAAGATAATACAAGGCTATGTAAGCCACAAGTCAAATACACATATCCCTATATGCACTATAGTTAAGGGTGTAACATACCCTTCCCCTTCAGAACAATATTATCCTCAAGATTGAATCAAACTAGAATATTTATAGAGGAACACTTTATCCTCTCATGTTACATCTTCTGAATGCAAATTATTCCATTTGATCAAATAATCCTTAATATCTCTAGTCTTGATTACTCAGCTTGCATGTGAAGGACCTATTTATCCTCTAAAATTACTCAATATTCTTCATCCAATTTAGGTAACTTAGTTTGAGTGGAAACTTTGTGTCTAATTACCTTCTTCAAGCAAGATACATGGAAGATTGGATGTATGTGAGTGGATGGGGGGAATTCTAGTTTGTAACCCACACTACTAATTTTATGCAAGATCTTATAAGGGCCATAATGATTAGGTGATAGCTTGTTAACCTTTTTTGTTGCTTCAGAGATGTATACTTATATGGTTGTAAATTAACAAAGACCTAATCACCTATATCAAAATGCCTCTCACTATGGTGTTGATTTGCTTTTTATTTAATTCTATATTGTGCCATTTCTAAATTATCTCACAAACTCACTAGTACCTCATGTTTATGGTTATTATTTTATATTGACTTATTTCTACCCTTGAACTTGGAAAGGGTCAACCTATGGCTAATGAACACCTGAGCTCAACCTTGGTCACCTTCTTGTGTCTTTTGAAGTGTCTTGATACCTAGCTGAGGTAAGTTGTCCTTAGGTCAAAGGAAGCATGTACAAAGTGGTGTAATTATGTCAAATAATCTCATGGTGGTCATCTTCTCAACTTTATTGAGCTTATGTCAAGTGTTCATTTTGTGATAACTATATATAAAAGCCCATGACAAGTATTGATGTGTTCCTTATGATCTAGAATCACTCATATTGAATATGACTCAAATGTTATAGCTCATGTCTAGTTGTGAATGCATCTAATCACGTTGAGAACCTAAAAATAATGTCAAAATCATAGGGTTAGAACTATTATGAAAATAATGTGATAACCTTACTTAAATCCTTAGTAAGTTTTAAGGTATTTTATCAAAATGTTAAGGTAACTTTCAATTGATATTTCTCTTGAGATCATTCATATTTCCTTCAAAGGATATTCACACCATGATAATAATATTATTATGGTACATAGGACACCATTAAATCATTATCAAAGGTATAATGCATTCAAAGGGTCTCATTACTATCATAGTTCCATTATAGAATGGTTTCATATGTAAAAGGGTCTTATTTTATAAATCAAATTATTTTATTCACCACCAAGGGTCCCACACATGAAATAATGAATTTTCACCTTCCTTTCATCTATACAACTTATTTTTAAATCATTATTTTACTCCTCATTTCCCTCCTCTTTCTAGCCAATAGCCTTTCAAGATCTTAATTATGAAAAAAAATAAGAAAAGGGGGTTTTGCAGGTGTTTTCAGACCTATACAGACTTGTACGGTTAGATCAGAGTTAGATAAAGTTATATATATTCAATGGGAACTAATTTTAGGCATCATATAAGATAATCCATAAATTTCAAAGTCAATGAAGCCAAAAATTGATACCTCCTCTCCATCGTTCTCCTTGGTAACTCTAGATAGCCAGTTAGGTTCTTGCTTAATCCATATAGAGGAGAGAGAATGGTGAAATAATATATTGGGAAGAGGAAGGGGGTATCATTACCTTTCCATTCTTGGCATTAGTTTTTTATATTTATGAATAATGGTTAATAACCTTGGCAATCAAACTGGTCTTCTACATCTATATAGGGTCAATCTTTGAATGGTTTTAGTGCATTTCTAGTTTAATTAATGAAATAAATGTTTTTATGTGTCTTATATATGTAATAATAGTTAATATAATTTATTATCCACCCATATTCCACATGTGTGAGCTCATGGGAGTAATAAACCTTCATGTTGGCACATTTGCAGGTTATAGGCAGTGATTTCTTGATGTTGTATAGCCTTCAATGCATAAATCTAGAAGTGAGTAGAAGATTAATGATGGATGATGTTTTTATTAGATCCATTAGATTATTATTTTCCTCCTAATCCTAAATATATAATAAAAATAAGCATTTCCTTTAGAGTCCCAATTTTAATTTGACTGCCATGTATAGTGCAAATATTTATTGCAAGTTGTGAGCAAAGTGTTTCATGGTTGATCATTTTTTAGGATAATTAGGAAATTATATAACATGTAGAGTTATACATATGATGATTATCACTTATTAATTAATATTTTATGCCTCACTCCTTATGATAACAACTCATTCCATAGCCTAGAGAGATAGGCTCTCATTTGGACACCTATAAACCTATTATGCAAACTGAGGAAATGAAGTGTTAGCTATTGGGATGGGTTATAGAAGGCATTTAGGAGTCATGGGGAGTCATAGGTACATATTAAGAATCATTTGGATATGGATAAATTATGGCCAAATAAAATATAAACACCATCAACTCACCCCAAGATAATAGGCTCAGTCAAGACTCCTATTGCATACACATGATTGTGGTTGCAAGATTGAAAAAACACTAATAGAGTGATGAGTTGAGGAGGTACAGAGGATTAAATATAATAATAATAAGAATAAAATAAGTGATAAAATAATTCAATAGGCCTTATATGCTAACAAAATAATAAACTCACCTCTTAAATAAGCACTCATAGTCAAGAAATTCATAGTTGCCATCTATAGGCCTAATTGTAGAAGGACAATTTGGGTAAAAGAGTCCACTTTAGGGTGTATTGAAAGTGTATGATGTGAAATGGGGTTCAAAAATTCATATAAAATATGATATATTTTTTAATTTATAATATATTCGTCATGAAGAGGAGTTCTTACACATAATCAAAAAACACAGAACTGCCACTTACATGCAAGGTCATGAAGAGGAGAGTGTTATGTACCATGCATGGTAGACAAGTGAAATATAGGTAAGGAGGTATATTTAATTTAATTTTAAGGTTATAAGTCTCCATTTAACACTCTTATCCTTTGAATCAAAGAATATCCTTGAAAGGCTAATTAGGTCTAATATGCTTAAATAGAAAATCATAGGCATATATATAGAAATTAAAGACAAAATTCACTTTTTAGAGAATGATGAGGATTTCAAGTCTCAAATAATATAAATAATAATTTTAAAATATGATAAATGTGGTATAAACTTATAAATTTGATAGGGAAGCTCAAGAATTAGACCTCTAGGGTCAAAGTAGCTTAGAGACCTAAAAACCCTAAGCAAAAGCTAATGGGGTTACAAGAGCTATATGGAGGAGTAAGGGTAAAGAGGAGAATTAGAATAGTTTATACGAGGTTAAATAGACCCATATGAGGTTTTATAACTAAAACCCAAAATATTTCACACCTTCTCAAGCAAATACATCTCTCTTGACCTCTCAATTAGGATGGGCAGTCAACTTTAGTCATCTTGTTATGCTTAAAACTGTACAGAGATATTACATGGGGATTTGAGATCATAGGTAAAGGATGAGGAGTTTATATAATTAATAATATTGTCATTTTTTATCTCATAAAAACTCATAACTCTATGAATAATCACTAAGACCTCTAACCACCTTAGAAACATTGTTTACACTATTTTATAGCTCAAAGAGGACATAGTTTTGCTTGGTAATTATAGAAGTTGCATGGGATTTAATGGAATTTTGAAATTATAGAGGGTTTTTTTTAATGAGTTTTAAAGCAATTTTTTTTGGGTTATGCCTCATAATTATATCAATCATTTTAAAGACCAACAAAGCTTCTAAACCCTTCTTAAACCTCTCACAATGACCTGATGGAGAAAATGTGTTGCTTAATACCCTTAAATGCAAATTTTTATCACTATAATGGTTTTTATGGTATTATAAATCCTCATGGTCACCTAAATTAGCCATTATTTGACATGGTTAGAGTTTTTGGTGTATAGATTAGGCCTAGAGAGGATTGTTAAAAGCCTAAAGAATGCAATTTCGAAGGCTTCTCATGGAATTAGACTAGGTGACACCTGAGGGAGTTGTTAGAGACATTTTTGGCCTTAGGTAGATGTGTTAATATTAAATTCAAGTATCATGAGAGGTATCTATATAAAAATAATATTTTCAAACTTTATCACTTATTGATGTTTTCTATCTTGCAGGAACCCGTCGAATCTCAATCTCTTTGAGTACATGCCTTAAGGGGTGAACTATGAAAGGAGTGGGTAGAAAATTGGTACTTCATAGGATAATTGTACCTTATTACCACTTAATATCTCCATACTTGTCTCCTAGAAACATTCCCCTAAGCTTTGCCTCTTATTTTGCACATTTGGCTAGTCTTTTACGGCCTTAATTAGCCCTTCCCTAACCTAAAACCCCCTTTGATAGTTTAATGTTACATAGTCATCCCCATAAACCTTGTAATATTATTGAAAAAATTATTAGGGTCTAGGTCCACCCCTACCCAACCAATTCCATTACCTATTTTATTTTTTATCAATTATGATACTAGGTTGACTGGGTTGACCTTGTCAACCTAAACTTTTAGAAGGGTTTAGGTTTATATTTTCCTATATAAACACATCCATTTCACAATTATCAGAGAGAATACAAGAGTTAATTATTAATTTATGATTCTTTATAATCTAATCTTTTTCTATTCTACTTTAGGAGTCTTAGCTTAGGGTTTATACTTGGAGAAGAATCTTGTCTTGTGGAGAAGTCGTAGATGCTTTGGCCTTTCTTAGTGATCCTTACAAACCACAATAACCTCTTGTGAAGCACCTTTGGCAAAGGGAGAGATTGATTATCTATGGGTTTATCTTTAAGGTAGGTATATCTAAATTTTCTCCTCTCTTTAGTAGATATAAGTAGCATAAATAATGACTTTTGAATATATTTCTCTTTCCATGCAATAGGGTTTTACCTATACCTAGCTTAAATAGGATTATCTTATGCATGTTTAGTTTTATGCTTACTAACCCCCATTTTATGCCATTATATTTGGTTAGGACTAGATTAGACTTTAATTTACTTTTTATTAGTTTAGTGAATATAAAAACATAGGATCTAGTTGGGGTTATTGCATAGTTTTGATTGACTAGGGGCTTTGGAAGCTTCCCTAGTAATATTATTTGTGGTAAGAGATCCCTAGGATAGGTATATAATATCCATATTAGTCATGAACCTAATTATCTAACGTAACCTTAATTAGAAGTATAAGTAAGGTTTATCTTATCTAAGATAGGATTGATTTATAGATTTTCTACATTTCCCATTGCATACACTCTAGTGAACTCGACATGAATCTAGCCCTTAAAGGTTTTATTTCATGCTTTAATTTCTATTATATTATTATCTTTATATATTTATGATACTGTATTAAACCAATAAATATATTTCTAACTTTATGTGTGACAGTTTAACACATAATTTCATCAAAATGACTATGTTCCTTTTGTCTAGTTCTTTATTAGATATAGGTTACTAGATTGAACAGGTCAACATAGTACTCTTCTTCAGTCCCAAATAAGCATACAAGGTCAATCACATTGTCTTTATTATCTTATTCTCTCTTGCAACATCCAGATCAACAAATTAGGTCAAATTTTTTAACTTAATCTCTCTACTAGAATTAAAATTAACAAACTAGGTCGAACAAGTTGACTTAATCATCTTATATTTCTTCAACACATATGGTTTTGTAAAATTGGGTCGAACTAGTTGAGCTAGTTTATAGAATTTGAAAGCAACATTTAAAGCACTTAAACATAAAATTTTCAATATTAATCATCTTCCAAGCCACCAAGGTTCATCTCTTTCTCTCTCAATCATTTGAGTACATCATTTCAATTCTATTTTGTACAAGTTAGTAGTCTTTAAAACTGCAAACCTACAACAAACTAAGTTGACCTAGTCAACTTAGTTCTATAGCTTTTCTTCTATCTAAAAGACTAATTCAACCTGTTTGAATCTATTAATAAATAATTTTACTTTTTGAGAATAGTAATGACCTATTCGACTCTATTATTTACTATTTTCATATAATGTCATATGAACTGAGTTTGTACTTTTCTAAAATTGGTAATTAATAATTATTTGCTAGTAATTAATAAACATTTTCATTTTCAACTGTTTGCATGCTTAGAGTAACTCACATAGTCCAAATAGGTGGTTTTTCAAATTACCATTTAGTTATACTATTTTTTTCTTTTTCACACACTACCAAATCACATAATATTCAAAATTCATTTAACACTGGTCTTCCTAAGGCTTACCTACTTGGATTTCATCACCAAGGGGGAAGCTGACTTGGTTTTCTCTCCATATATAAATACATGGTTAATGTTATATATTTTCAAAGCACCTAAAAACCTTATTATTGTAGGAAGTGAATGCGTAGGATCCAATATCATTGCCAACATAGATCCCTTTCAACCTAAACATTTTGAAACCATCTAAAGATTGCTTTTTATTTCCCTATTTTTAGCCAACTTCCCTATCACACTTAAATCAATACTTTATAATAATCTAATAACATTCAAGGTGACCACTTAATTAGAATTTACTTTTTATTTAATTGATTGTTCCCTAATCATTGTGTTTTGTATTAAAAAACTTGCATTAGCCAATGTTGGTGTAAGGTTTTATGCTGTATGCCCAAATTGGATCACTCAAATTAATCTAATTATTTGTGTGTTTTATTTCAATTATTGCATAATTTATATTGAAAAATATTACCCTATTTTAGAAAACTATCATTATTGTCTATACATTCTCTTATAGACTCTATCTTTCCTCCTGCCAATAGTACATAGTCAACTAGCATGATTATGTCTTTTATATATTTGTTCTTCCTTCTATCCAATAGTACACAATTGACCCAATTGAATCTATACTCTTATTCCTTCTATCTAGAAATACAAAATCTACCTAGTTGACTCCTTACTCTTCTCAACCCCTTTTTAGTAGTACTTTGTTGACCCAGTCAACCTTGTATCTGATTGCTTCCCTTGCTCTTCTATTTGGCTGATCTAGTTCTTTATTTGGTTGAATTCATTGTCTATTTGGATGACTTATTTCTCTATCCCTGATTTCTCTCTCTTCTTGATTAAAATTTTGTTCATTTCCTCAAAACATCATGAAATCCCCCATTAGAATCTTCTTGGATAACTTGAATCCATTTAGACACTATATGGGGTATTCTCTTCTCCCTTTCTTTACCTCCCAAAAGAACCCTCATTCTTGGAGTACCTCTTCCCATCCATCTATGGATTATAACATGTTTACAATCACACTTCAAGATGAATTAGGTAGATATAATCCTTTTTTCACCTATCAATAAAATTCTCATCTTCAATATTTTCAACATAATGTGGCATCAATTAACACAAGTCTATGCAATAATCCCACTGGTAATCCACCTTCTAATAACCCTCCCAGAAATACCAATTTGGGGAGTACCCCTACAAAAACCAACCCATTAATTGATATGACTCAACTTATTGCATAATTAATACAACAAATGAACATAAAACAAACTTATAACACCTCTTGAATGATGTCATTACAATGTCATTTGATCAATATGGCTAATCAACCTCTGATTTTAATTCCTCAAACTAATCCAAATTTTATTCCTCCACCTTTTAGAGATGCCTTAGGAAATGTTATTCCTCAACCCATCATGAATAAAAAAATGATTCAAAACATCCAAAATGAGCCTTTATCTCCTTTCATCATTTCCATAGATATTGGTAATATCTCTCCAACTATCAAGTATGATGGGACTAAAGACCTTGCATCCTTTCTTAAGGAATTTGGAAATCTTTATAAAGAGTAGATCCAAACTAATACTTTCACCACAACTAAAATTATAGTTAATACCTTCACTAGTGATGCATTGGAATGGTACAACCAACTTCCCCAATGTTCCATTTGGAAACTTGAAGATTTAGTCAATCTTTTAGTTAAAGAATTTCAACACAATGATCTTCCTAAAAATTGCCTTATCCATTTCATCAGTGCTAAGCAATATTCCACTTAATAAACTCATGATTTTATCAAATGATGCAAATATATGGCCCACAAGGTTTACCATAACATGAATACTGATAATCTATTTCAACTCTTTATAACTATGTCAACCCCTTCACTTTAATATAAGGTTCAAACTTTTGTCTCTCACACACTTAACAAAGCTCTTGACCAAGACAAACGTCAAGACTTATTAATGAAGTAATTAAAACCTAATACCAAATTCCTTAAGGGATATTTTCAAAATTTTACTAATTTCATTCTTGGAAATACTCTTCAAACCAAACCAAGAGTTGCCAAAGCTGACAATCCCCTATCTTATCACATACCACAAACTATGCAACAAATGAAATAATTCTTAGTACCTTATAAACCTTTTACTTATCTTAATAATCCTCCTAAATGGTATGACCCTAATTAATTTTATTAGTTTCATGCCAACATTGGTCATTCCCATAAAAATTGTTGAGGGATTACTAAATTTGTTATCTCCTACATGCTTGGTGATCCCTTCAATCATGAAGCCATGATCTAACTCTGTCATCAAGAATACAACATTGCTTCCCAAAAATGGCAAGATACTAAAGCGTGTTCTTCTAATAACCAAAAATATTTTTTCACATGTAATAATAAACAAAATACCAAGGATGTTTATTCTACTGATTCTAACTATTACTAATTTTACAACAATTCTCTTTTTACCAACACAACTAAGGTCAACTATCATCGTAAACTAGATCACAAAGATCCTATCATCAAACCTAAGAAACCATATTTGGAAGAGAAACTTCTCAAAGATACTACCACCACTCATTTAGCTTCAAAATCTAATGAGGAACCATCTCCTTTTTTTAACATCCAACCTCTTACATTCCTTCAAAATTTACCTTACCTTATAAACCTCATATTGGTTCTTCTTCTAAATCTCACTGGAGCTTTCTTGAAGAACTTAAATCCATGCCTTGAAATATTACCCTTATAGATTTAGTTCATACCTCCCTTTGTCATTGCAAGTTTCTCATAAAAAAGTTACAAGAAATTATAGATCCATCTTCTATAGATGAATAACCACCCTCTATTAATCCTCAACTCACTAATGTACATACCATTGAATCCATTTGTCATTATTCCAAACCTTCAATTAAATTTCTTGAAGAAGACATGATTAATGATGATATTTTTTTTTCACACCAATGATCCACCCCTATTCATAAAAATAGTTGTTAATACTACCCTTATTCATAAAATGTTAGTTGATGAAGGGTCTAGTATTAATATGACATCTTTATGGCTCATCCAATAACTTGGCTATACTATGGATCATCCCAAGTAAACCTACCTAACATGTCATAGATTTGATAAGACTAATAAAAATCCACTTATTTGTATTTGGCTTCCCCTAATAATTGGACCTAAGACTATTCAAACTAAACTTATGGTCCTTAATTTACCCTATCTTACAACATACTCCTAGGCTGCCCTTGGACTCATAGAATGAGGGTCATCACCTCTTCTGATAGCCAATGCATCAAGCTCATACATAATTGAAAATGGTATAAACATGAGTCCAATCCCAACCCTTTGAGTATTCAACTTCCCAATCCTAAATCTCAATATTGCATTCTTACCATTCCCATAATCAATAGTGTTCCCTTACCTAAATTCATCAACTTTAATATAGACTTACAGGTCAGTCTTGATGATTTGGATGATGATGAACCTAATGACTTATAACATACTTTCAACACTACTAAGCAGCCTCTTTATATCTCAAAGTGGTTTCTTCCTTTATTACCTCATGATCACACTATTTCTATAATTGATGAGATCACTAATTTCCCCCTCCCATGTAATGTTCAAGACTCTTCTTATCCAAAATATGCCTTCACATGCAATGATTATAGAGTGGAAAAATTATTTCAAGATCCTTTAACCATGTCTCCATGCAAACTAAGTAATATAATAAATTCCCCTTTTGAAACTCCTGAATATCAAGCATATACCATTTCTTTGACTTATAATGATAACTACATCATGGCCCAAGCTTAATCCTGTGACTTAAATTATTAGCATTATCAAAAAAAATTAGCCCAAATACATGATTTCAACCATTATGTTGATACCATTTATACTAATTTTTAATTAGCTCTTGCAGGTGATATACCTCCCATTATTTCTACATGTATAGATACTCCTTGGGTGGTAGAACAAATCCTACCTTCCAAACATCTATAAATTCTTTCATATTCTATACCACCTATAGATATAATCATTACTTCTAATTATTCCCTCATCAATGATGTTAATTACACACCAATATTCTTTGATCAACCTTCTCTCCTATTATTGAGATTACATTAGATGCCAAGGACATAAATGTATGCCAGATATGTTTTGAATAAGATCACCATGGTAATCAGATTCTCAATCTCACAGTATATGTTGAGTCTTATGTTACTCTTCCATTCTACCTAAAAATGAATACATTATTGAATTGATTCATTCCCAATAAACTCAACTTCCTTGGCAACATCACAAACTTGGGAATTTAAAAAAAAATCTCATTGTTTCAAAAACTTCATCACTAGCATCAAACCTAAAAAAATCTAATTTCCTCTTTACCTAATACACCATATCATTTACAAGATGATGATTCCATTGTTGTCAATGAAACTACTTGCATCAAATATGGTAATCCATCATGCCCTTGATAAATTATAGTCTCTCATGAACCCACACTAACTAAACATGATAAATTTAGATTATTATTCAATAAATATCATGAGATATTTGCATGGTCCTATGAGGACATGTTGGGTATTGACCCTAACATTATGGTTCACAATATTATCACTTATCCTAATTATAAGCCCATGCAATAAAAGCAACACAAATTTCCACCTAAATTTTTTACTTTATACCATACAAAAATAATCAAGCTTATTGATGTTAAGTTTATCAAAACCTATGGACTATTTTTAATGGGTTTATAACATATTTCCTATTTGAAAGGTCATCATGGTCATTCACATTTTCATTAGTTTCCCTAATCTTAATCTTCCTTGTCCCAAAGACAATTTCCCTCTACCTTTAATATATTCCATCATTGATTCTACTGTTAGTTATGAAATGCTGTCTCTTATATATGGTTTCCCAGGTTATAACCAAATTCACATTTCCCCCAAATACCAATATAATACAACTTTTACCATAGAATGGGACACCTATTACTATGTTAAAATTCCTTTTGGCCTAATTTTTTTTGGATGTACCTATTAATGGGAAATGACTTAGATATTTTATGATCTTATTCACAAGATTATAGAGAACTATGTGGATGAATTCATTACCAAATCCAAAAGACATGAGACTCATCTCTCTGATCTTTCCATCATATTCTATATCCTCTTTAAATATAAAGTTAGACTATATCCTTAAAAATGTATTTTTGATGTCACATCTAGAAAACTATTAGGATTTTTAGTCTCCTTTTTCATCATTGATATTGACCCTACCAAGATTAATTCTATCATCAACATGCCCATCCCTTGATCCATTCTAGACATTTACACTTACCTTAGTAAATTTGGGGTAATTAGATGCTTTATTCTTAAAATGGATTATTATATCTATTCTATCAATTATTTTCTTAAGAAAGGTAATGACTTAGAATGTATGGATCCCTATCAAAAAGTATTTGATAATATGAAACAATCATTTTTTCACCCACCTAATTTTCATCCCCTTCAAATGATCAACCTTTAATATTGTATACCTCTTTCACACCCATATTAGTTGGGGCAATGCTTTCCCAATAAGATTATACTAAAAGGTAATATGTCATCTACTATATCAGTTGAGGCCTCATTGATTATGAGAAACATTACACAAAAATTGAACATGATTTCCTCACCATATATTTTATCACTAAAAAAACTTTGACATTATATGCTTTATCAAACCACTTACATTATAAGATCCATTATGATCCTCTTCATCATTTCTTCTCTAAAGCCTTTCTTTCTAGAGATATAATTGGCAAGTGGATGGTCCTAGTCATCGAATTTGATCTCCTAATTATTACTTAAAATGATGTCGAAGGATAAATAATTGTTGATCAACTTGTCGTAGCTCCTATGCAAGCTAATGGCCATCTTCAAGATAGTCTTCCTGATGGCAATATTCTCTATATCGAATGTCTCAATCAAGCCATATCCCTTAAATATTAATTCCATAGCTTAAATGTTGACTTGGAAGAAAGTAATCTCAATGAGTCCACTATCTTCCTTGATACTACTAAACTAAAAGTAGTTATAAGAGAACTTCCTAAAATTAATGTCGATCTACATAAAGATACTTCAACCCTTCATTTTGATGGCACTAAATTCTTATAAGGAGTTGAGGTAGGTTGTATCCTCATGTTCCCTCTTGAAAAAATTATTCCATTAGAATTTTGCCTCACATTCAATGTCACTAGCAACATGGCAGAGTATGAATCTTTAATCATAGGCATGAGAGCAACCCTTGATCTAGATATCTAATACCTACATGCTTTAGGTGACTCCTAACTCATTTTACACTAATTCAATGGTGATTACCAATTCAAAAGTGACAATCTCATTTGTTATCATCAAATCACAACTAACCTCACCAAATATTTCATTTCTTTCACCATCGAGCCTATCCCTCAAGATCAAAATTATATTGTCTATTTCCTATCTTATTTAGCATTTTTTATTACATTTGTATCAAATTCTTACTGATACCACTTTTCTTATCCCAATAAGAAAATACAAATATTCTATTTAACCACATGATTCAATTATCTACCACATTAAGTCTATCACCATTTTCCAAATCCTGTGGTACAAAGATTTCACTCAATTTCTAAAACACCAAACTTATCCTCCGAACTTTGATTTCCATGAAAAGAATCATATTCACAAAAAAAATTTCAATATGTATTTTGATATAAAATACTATATTATCACAATGTTGAAAGTTCCTTGCTCCATAATGTAATGAAAGATGAGGTTCCTCCTCTTCTCGAACAAGCACATGGGGGCATTTGTAGTGGCCACTATAGTAGACATGTTATAGCCCACAAATGCTTACATATGGGATACTTTTGGCCCACTCTTGAAAATGATTACATTGAATTTACCATAAAGTGTACTCCTTATGAGATTCATGATGATAAGATTCATTCAAATTTAGTTGATCCTCAAACTATATAATCTCCTTGGCCATTATCCATGTGGGGATTAAATCTCATATGCAAATTACCTCAATCTCAAGATGGGCATGTCTTTATAATCATAGCCATAAAATATTTTACCAAATGGGTTGAGACTATATCCCTCATTAATGTCACTAGTACCACCATATCCAAATTCATCCTTAATAAAATCATTTTCCACTTTGGTATCCCTCATACTATCATTTTAGACAATGGTGGTAACTTCAAAAATAGAGACATCAAACAACTCTATGTTAAATTTAAAATTAATCACAAATTTTACACACCTTACCATGCACAATGTAATGGCCAAGTCAAGGTCACAAATAAAATTCTTAATAAAGTCCTCCAAATAAGAATTCATGAAACCTACATGGATTGACACCTTCATCTGTATCCTACTCTTTGAGCCTATTTCACTAGCATACACATTGACACTAGGGCAATGCCATTCTCTCTCATCTATGGTTCTGAATCAGTCCTCCCATTAGAAATTAAGCTTCCCTCTCTCTGTATATCTCTTCATGGTATCATACCCAGTGAATACTTATGTTAATCTTTCCTTCATTCTCTTGATCTCCTTGATGAGCACCGTAGTTATGCTTTACAACATAATCACCAATACAAGGCCCTATTGCCAAACAACATCACAAATGAGTTAAAGTTCACATGTTTAATGTTGGTGATCTTGTCCTTAAATTAGACTACACTTATAAAAAAGAATTTAAATATGCCCAAAAAAGGTGGGGACCTTATTTAGTCAAATATATTCTTAGTCTAAGTACCTATCAGCTTCAAACCAATGAAGGTCATATTTTCAAAGAGCCCACCAATGATTAATTTCTCAAGAATTATTTTGCCTAATCCTTCCCTTATTTTCATAATTTACATCTTCTATCTACCTAAAACTTTTTGTAGGATAATTACACAGGTCTCACCTTCTATAGTAGTTCTCTCTTTTCATGAACCTTAGTCTTTCCTTATTGGTATTTTGGTTTTTCCTTTCTCTTTTGTGAGTTGCATTCTAAGACCATGAATAGGACCTAGTCTTCCTCATAACTACCATTATTTTCTTATTTATTTATTTTTCAGACACTCTTTAACACCCCTTGGGTTTACCTTTTATGATTTTTATTTTAAGACCATGGATATGACTTGGGCTTGCTCATAAAGTCACCATCTTTTTATTCCTTATCTAGAATGTATTTTTCAATGGTTACAAGTTCTGTATCTTTATTCTCATCTTTAGATTTTGCTTCTTTTGATAGATGAAATTTGAAAAAAAAATTGTGATAGCATGTTTTCCTACATTCCCCTCATTTTTATGGTAAGGAATCATAATTTACTATCATTATATCCCTTTTTCACCCTTTGTCACATTTTTTTTTATGATTTGAAGTAATTTAAATTGTTTCAAGTTTCACTCATCTTGATTTCTTATCCTTCCACTCCACATGGGATAAAAAAAGGTTCAAATAAAAATAGCACTTTTATTTCACTTGAATTTATGAGACTCTTAGACACCATGCTCTCTAATTTCTTTCTCTTATCAACCAAATCTCGAGTCTTCAAATTAAAGTCATATGTAGCACCCACGTTTGGTTTTCCAAATCTATATGAAGGAGGGATATAAACAACCATCAAGAAAGTTAAAATCCAAATCATTTGAAACAAAAGGAAATGATATATAAAAATAAACATATAAATTTCAAAAGTCAAAATCACACCAAAACATGCGATTCTAAGCACATATGCTATATCCAATCAAAGATCAAAATCCATAGTTGGCCTCACAATAGAGCTAAGGTATATTGAGGTGAGGTATTCTAGTAGATTAGAATAGGAGAATTAAACAAACTCTATGGTGCTACCTACTTTTTCATGTAAGTACCCAATCTTCATAGGAGACCTACAACTCTATAAGGGGTCCTAAGAAATGGAAAACATGTTGTGGGAAGGTAGGTCTATTTTAATTTTCACACATATAACCTTCATAAGATGATCTACATACATTATTTATTGGTCTAAGACATGTGTGGCTAGGACAATTTATTCATAGTCATAGAGGTTAAATGTCCTCTTATTTTTACAAACCTAATTTGGTTGTCTTGACTTTGGTAAAGAGTTACTCTACCTTGGTTTTTCATCCATTCTCCCCTACACCCATTTCATTTCCCCCTTGATAGGTACGTGTGATTCTAAATCTATTTTACCTTCTTTTATATTCCCTCTTCTTCACATCTTAAAAACATGTTCGCACTACTTTGTTTTAATTTTATCTATCTCTAGAACAAGATAATATGCTTGAGTAACTATGGATTAGTTTATTTACACCATGATTCTACATTCCATCATCACTTTGATTTTTTTAAAAAATTGTTATTATTATACTACCTCTTTGTTTAGTCACCTGAGTCTATTTCTAATTTCATGTAATTTTTCCATTATTGAGTGAGGTTGGCTTGTTACTTCTCACTCATCAATGTTATTTTCCATTATATGTACCTTTTTCCATTGTTGATCAAGGTTGGCTTATTAATTCTCACTGATCAATGTTATTTTTCCATTGTTGTTTTCCCATCTTTGTTTAAGTAAGGATTGTTACTAATTTTACATTGATGTTTGATTACCATCCTTTTTGACATGTATCCTTGGTTTAACTTGGTGAGTTTGTCTATCTTACCTAAGGTTTACTTGTTTGAGTTTTTTGATCTTTAGTAACCTTATCTTTTTGGTTACATGATTTAATCTAAATTTTGACTTGGTAATTTGGTATAACATAGCACTTATCACCTCATCTTTCCAAATGTATAAGTACATCCCATCCACATAACATCAATTATCTTAGCTTTCCTACATTTATTTGTTTTTGCTCTTTATTTTTATATCCTTAGGTTTTTCAAAAGTAGTCTTTGTGCCTTCCATGATAAAAAATATTACACAATAGATAATCATCTATTGATAAAGTTAAGTCAAGGTATGCATACATTTAATTTTTTAGTTATTTCAATTTCCATCATTTAAATTTTAGTTATTTTTTCTATAATATAATGTAATTTTTTTTAGCTTTAGCATTGTGTGTTGCTATGTTCTTTCTTGAACCACCATCCCTTATTTCACCTAAATGACATGTGATGAGCTTTGAGTGGGGCATATGTATACACATAATATTTTCAAAATTTATCAAATATTGATGCTTTGTATCTTGTAGGAACATGTCGAGTCTTAATCCCTCTAAGTGTACGCCTTAAGCAGTGTATTGGGAAAGGAGTGGGCAGATCATTAGTGATTCATAGGATTATTATCCCTTATTATTACTTTATATATACACACTTATCTCATAAAAACATTTCCCTAATATTTTCCTCCTATTTTTCACCCTCATAGTCTTTTACCACCTTCATTAGCCCTTCCTTAACTTAAAACCCATTTTTTACAGTTTATATTACATTATCGACCCCATCAACCTTGTACTTTTATTAAATAATAATTAAGATCTAGGTTGACACCTGGCTAACCTAGTCCATGACCTAGTTTGTTTTTTGTCAAATATGATACTAGGTCTATTGGGCAAACCTTGTTGGCCTAAACTTTTGGAAGGGTTTAGCGTTAGATCTACCTATATAACACATCCATCATACCATTCTTAGAGAGATAAAGAGAGTTAATTATTCATTTGAAATTATTAACAATATGTTATTCTACCATTATAATTTAGGAGTCTTAGCTTAGGGTTTCTACTTAGAGAATACTCTTGTCTTGTGGAGAATTCTTGGATGCTTTGGCCTTTCTTTTTGATCCTTATAAACCATAATAACCTCTTTCAAAGCACCTTTGGCCGAGGGAGAGATTGAGTCTCGATGGGTTCATATTCAAGGTAAGTATATAAAAATTTGATCCTCTCTTTAGTAGATAGAAGTAGCATAAGTAATGGTTTTTGAATATATTTCTTTCTCTATGCATTAGGTGTTTACCTATACCTAGATTAAATAGGATTATCTTATTCATGTTTACTTTTATGTTTATTAACCCCCATTTTGTGCAACAATATTTGGTGAGAATGAGATTAGAATTTACTTTACTTGTTATTAGTTTAATGAATATGTAGACATAGGATCTATTTAGGGTTAATACATAGTTTTGATTGACTAGAAGCTTTATAACCCCCCCAAGTATTATTATTTGTGGTAAGAGATCCCTTGGCAAGGTCTAACAAATCCATATTAGTCATGACCTCAATTATCTAATGTATTCCCAATCACAATTGTAATTAATATTTATCTTCTCTAAGATAGGATTGATTTATAAATCTGCTAAATTTCCCATTACATTTAGTATCAAGGTAGAATTACAGTCTTCAAACTAGTTCATCTAATGGTCATCTACAATCATGCCTAAATGTCTAGTTAGTTGACTATGTCCATTTTAAAGGAGGAAAAAAGTGGATTAATAAAGCCAACAAAAGTCATAAAATGGATCCAATGGGTATATTACATACTCTCAGAGGTGACCAAGTGCTTAGATAACTCCCTTTAAGGGAAAAACATAGAAACACTATCATTAGGTCTATCAGGCAAATACCCTTATCAAAGCATTAATACTTGGAGAATAAAGTTAGAGGATAATAAAGGGTTTAATATGACCTAAAACCAACATTTAAATATATCTAATATAGTTTTATATGTGTGATAAGCATTATTTTGTAGAGGAGAGCTCAAAATTGGCTATTTTAGCCTTAAGAGTGCACAAAATGCAGAATGGTCACCCAAGGAGCACCTTATTATGATTAAAATTATATGAAGGATTTTCATGGAGTTATAATAATGTGGATATATAAGTTAGTGGCATTAGTTCATAATTTTAAGGCCTAGCTTTTTATGAATTATTATTAATAATCTAAACTTTATTAAACCTCTTTAAAACTCTAATGGAAGCTTGATGGGAAATATATTGAAAATTTTTAAATAAAATGAATTGAATTGGTCTTGAATAAAATTGAAACACATTGTGCACTTTGATAAATTTCTACTCATGGCATTGGTTTGTATGGATAACTATACAGATGCACTAAGAACCCTAGTTTTACAAGTTTTAATGATGAATCCAAGGTACAGAGATAGATAAAAAAATTAAAAATGATTCACAAGGATGGTGTATCATGTATTACACCATCTCAATCCATAAAATACTTTAAATTCCTCTTGTAAATGCTTCTATAGACCTAGACTAAAGAGGTAGTCTAGAAGGGCTAGTAAAGGGTGACCTAGTCACCTAAATGAGCAAGAGTCTTCAGGTATGTACTATTTTAAAATCATATGCCATGGTTTTATATGATTTTTTAAAACTAAAAAATTCTCACTTACCCATTATCAAGGTTTTATGAATTTTTCATGGCCATCTAAGCAACTAACACTGAGTGACTAGCCTTATTTGCCTACTAGGCCTATTTAATCAACTAAGGGAGATGTGTGTAGGTATACAGGGCTATGAAAATAGTAAATGTATGTAAATAAACATTATTTTGACTACTCCATATAGGTGAGTAGGCATATTTCATGTCCATTATGTAAGGTGGGGTAGTTTATTAAGCCTTATTGACATGAAAAAAAAGAGGTAGGCTACTTAATGCTTCATAGAATCAAATTAGACCATAATTCCACCATTGTAACTGATAAGAGAGGAAGTGGTTTATTATGTTGGGGTGCACATGATTTTAATGGAGTTAACCAATAATAAAGGATCCTCCACTAGACCATTTCCTATGCCATACTCTCATCAAAGGCCATTATGCAATCAAGGTAATACATGAGATGATTTATGAGGCTAATTATAACTAATGATTGATTGAATTGTGGCCATTATGGCCTCTTATCCACACTTCCATGATATATTATTCTTCTCTTTCCTTCTATTGCTCTATAAATTGAGGCTTAAATACCATTGTATGTATCCCTCAGGTGGGTATGAAGAAACTCTGCCTAAATTATACTTTGTAAAACTTTGAATTGATATAAGGAATATTTTAAATTCTCTATTCTATCTAAATTTTTTCATATTTGTTTAATTTCATAAGTTTTTAAGTTTATCTTCCTTTACAAGTCCTCTTTCTAACCTATTTGCTAGAAGATTATTCTAAATAGGACATATGATGTGTAAGAGTGTTGGTGATTATGCTTGGAGTAGAATTTTATTAGTGTTAGGTTGTGGAGCTAAAAGCTTCACCCAGATGTAAACATGGAGGAGGGTGGTGAGTGTCACAGTCACCGACATTGGCAGGATCACCGACGTCAGGTAGGGGTCGACAAAAAGAAACTAACATCGACAGGAGTTAGCTAACATCAGTCACCTCCAGTCAGACAAGGACTGACATCGATCACCTGTGTAGTTCCAGAACTGGTTGTTGATGAACAGTCAGTTAGTTGAATGGGTTATTTGCATGTTAAAGACTACTTTGAGTCTTGAGCCACTTGTCTAATTATTATATGCATGGGATCTATATAATAGACTCATGGGTTGTATTGTAAAGTGTAGAACCAGAAGAGTTCTTCCATGGTAGAATCATAGGGGTTCTTCTAGGTATGTAAGATCAGGTTTGATTTGCAGGGTGTTGCAAGATCATGGAGGAGATCTACATGTGATAAGTAAGATCAGGTTGGTCTACAGGGGTGTGTGTGTGTGAAGGTCAAAAGGAGATCTATGGGAGAGCAAGATCCAAGGTGACAGCAACACATCAAGGAGCAAGATCATGGTGAGATCTACTTGGAGTACCGGTTTGTACTCAGTTGTACTGGCAGTATTGTACTGACTGATTGAGGTGAACAACAACTTTGTGTTAGCTGTTTGTTGTGACCTATATTGAGAGAAGATTACTCTTGAGGAAAGATTACTGGTATGCCCACGAAGTTGATGAAAGAGTGTGATGTCTTTTTTGTAATTTCCTTCTAATTGAGTTGAATACAATTGTGTGTTGCCTTTCATATTCTGTGTTATTTCTTATTTCTTGTTACTTGTACTTCTAGTTAATTCTGCATTTAGTTGATTATATAAAGGTAATCATATGTGCTCTTAAATCTGACAAGTTATGTTAGAGCTTTGGGGAACTTAGGTCCTGTCAATTGGTATCAGAGCGAGGTTGGAGGTTCTCAGAGCGAGGTTGACTAACAGGTGGTTCAGATCTGGTTAGTGTTTTTGATTATAGGTCACTCTCAGGGGTTTATGATTGAGTGGGAGTATAGCAATGGTAGAAGAAGGTAAGCTGAGAATGGAGAAATTTAGACATAGGCATAGCACCATAGGGTGTGTGGTGGTTGGTCTTCAAGATTGAGCTTGAAGAGGAATACAAGCCAGGATACTCATTAGACAATGTACTGGTATAGGTACAAGTGCAGCTATTTATCTCTAAGTGGGAGATTGTTAGGCTATGGAGATAAAAGCTTCACTCGAATGAAAACATGGAGGAGGGTGCTGAGTGTCATAGTCACCAACGTCATCAAGATCACTGATGTCAGGTAGGGGTCGATAGAAAGCAACCGACATCGGCAAGAGTCAGTTGACATCGGTCACCTCCAGTCAGATAGGGACCGACGTCAGTCGCCTGTGTAGTTCTAGAACTAGTTGTTGATGAACAGTCAGTTAGTTGAACAGGTTGTTTACATGTTAAAGACTAATTCGAGTCTTGAGCCGCTTATCTAATTATTGTATTCATGGGATCTATATAATAGACTCATGGGCTGTATTGTAAAGTGTAGAACCAGAAGAGTTCTTCCATGGTAGAATCATAGGGGTTCTTCCATGTATGTAAGATCAGGTTTGATCTATAGGGTGTTGTAAGATCATGGAGGAGATCTACATGTGATAAGTAAGATTAGGTTGGTCTGCAGGGGTGTATGTGTGCGAGGGTCAAAAGGAGATTTGTGGGGGAGCAAGATCCAAGGTGATAGCAACACATCAAGGAGCAAGATCATGGTGAGATCTACTTGGAGTACCGGTTCATACTTGGTTGTACTAGCAGTATTGTACTGACTGGTTGAGGTGAACAACAGCTCTGTGTTAGCTGTTTGTTGTGACCTGTATTGAGAGAAGATTACTCTTGAGGGAAGATTATTGGTATGCCACGAAGTGGATGAAAGAGTGTGATATCTTTGTTGTAATTTCTTCTAATTGATTTGAATACAATTGTGTGTTGCCTCTCATATTTTATGCTATTTCTTATTTCTTGTTACTTGTACTTCTGGTTAATTCTGCATTTAGTTGCTTATACAAAGGTACTCATATGTGCTCTTAAATATGACAAGCTGTGTCAGAGCTTTGGGGAACTTAGGTCCTATCAATTAGGAGTGTCATGAAAATAAATCTTCCATTTATCATCCTAAAGTTTTAGCCTCTTAACATAGTCTCCATGTTAAGTATTGATGCTTAGGAGTCTCCAAGAGAGAGTGATCTATTCACTAGTCCTTATCTTATTCACAAGTGTTATTGAAGGGTCAAATAGAGTGGACATAATGTGTTGGTGCACCACCTCCCATAGTTTAGGTTTGATTTATGAATTTTATATCCCTTTTCACCATCAATTTAGTAGGTTTTAGTAGTAGAGCCATAGATGATGCATCAAGGGAGCTAGCCCAAAAACTAGAGGTTCACCTCACTAACTAGGCTATCCACACCTAGAGATGATCCCATTATATCATTTAGATGAGGCAAGTCTAAAACACAACTACCTTAGATAGTGTAATCCTAACTGAGGTGGGATTTGGATTCAATCAATTAGGGTAAGTACTTGCAAAATTTGGTGATCTCAGGGAGCTTCAAACGTTCTAGTGGCAAATTTATAGTGAAATTTCATGCCAAAAGTTGTCACAAGGTCTTCATCAAAAGGTAAGGAACCTAATTTTTTTGAATTATCCTTGTATTTTTTAGGATAAATAGGTACCATAGGTCTAATCCTATTCCTACACCACCTACTTCTCCTAATCCTGCTCAATAAAGTACTAATACAACCCATACACCTCCAATGGCTAGGACTAAAAACTGATATTTTATGGCCTTTAATGGTGTAAACCATCTGAACTTGAACCAATTTTATGATATCTCTATTGGTACACTTAATATCCTTCCATACTTCATATGATAAAACTCTACCACTCCTTTTAAAAACACATTATAGACATAGCCAACCTCTACTCAATACACAATGTGACTCAAGAAAATGTATAAATGAGGCTATTATCTACTTCATTGAGAGGTAATTCACTTAAATGGTATAAATGTTTAGCACCTACATCTATCAACACTTGGGATTAATTTTGGGAACAACTATGCAATAATTTTGAGGATAGAAGTGACCACTTTTCTCTAGTGGAACAATTGACCATAATCAAAATGGCTGCTCGAGATTTTATGCTGGATTTTAACTATAGGTTTCAAAAAAAATTGGATAGGATACCAATGGTAGTAAAAAACACTCCTAAATATTCATTTTTATACTATTTTAGATACCTCAATTTTGATGTAATAGTCGTGATACTGTCCATGGGAGGGAACACACTACTTGATGCCTATGAAGTGACAATAAGGGTAAAAAATTGTCTAATACAAGAAAGAAAGATTACCCCAAGGCCCTTCATGCCTTTTTTCCTAGAAATATAACCACTTATGCCTACCATTGATCCCTTACCAACACCAACTAACCATGATCATGTAGATGATAGTCAAGTAGATCAATTAGTTAAAATTGAAGGGTTGTTTAAGGCATAAAGCAACAAGATAGTGGCCTTAGAGAGGTAAAACATTCCACATAATAGACCATACCAAGCCCATTATCAAGATTTATATCATCCTTATCAGTTCAACATGAACCCATATCAACATAATCCTTAAGTTCAAGGGTAAATCACTCAAGCAAGGCCCTATAATAGTTTCAATCCCAATTCTACTCACACTTTTAGAGCACTAGTTCTATCTAAAAAAAATATGCTCAAGAAGATCAATGACATACACAATGGGGTAAATCTCATGAGATGTAAATTATTCCAAGTGAATATTAATGTCAAACCACCTCTCTTATGCAATATAATCAATCTCATCCTATGCAAGACAATCAACCTCTTACATAACATAAAGAAGGCCTTTCTATGTATCATGGAAAGACCCCATTCATGACTCAATATTAAATGTCAAACCAACAAGGAATGAGTGGGAGTAAGACATAATTAGAGACTACTTTTTCAAATTCCAATAAGGATAAAATTCTTTTGAAGAATGTGCAACCAATCAGCTTAGGGGTATAACGAAGGTAGACAACCCTATTACATCCCATAAAAGGGCCAAAAGGAGAGAAGTGGGTAAGGAATTATAAGTCGGGGGAATAGCTCATCCATCATCTAAACCATATCAAGATACTAGTGGATAAAATATATCCCATAAAACTCCACCAATTTATAAGTTTCAATATGGAAAGGGTCAAAATTGCAAAGATCCATTCATACCTCAATTTACTAAAGCTCTAAGTAGTATTGTTTATCTTAAGTTACAATCAAAGGTTGCTAGATCTTATATCAATATTGTGGATCATATGAATAATTCTCATTTCACCATACCAATGTGAGAGATATTTCTCATTTTGGGACAAAAATATCTCTGCTAAGAAGATTTGTCGAAACCTCACATCTTAGATATGTAGGTAGAGAACATGAGTGCAGTCCTAACCAACACCAATAACCCTAATGAGCCCCAACCAAACAAGGTAAATAATCCCCTCCTTTTTATATTTATTTCATAATAGGATACTGCTTATTACTTAACTATATGATATATAGTGGGGCTAGTACATTTTTCATGCTTAAATCTATATAAGACAAGTTGGGGTTAAGGTATGAGCCCAATTCTAAGAAAGTCTTACAACTAGATGGGTCTCCTCCTATGACTGCTGGTTTTCTCAAAGACCTAACAATTATCTTAGTTACTTTTCCTAATTGTACCATATCCCAAGATGTTGTAGTGGTTGATCTCCCACATTATTTTTCTTTATGTTTATCTAGGGATTTCACTACTAAAATAGGAGGCTATATATATTATAGTCATATATAGTATTTAGAACCAGGTATCGAACCAAGGTTACCATTAAGTCTGAGCCTATCTCTAGGTTCCATTTAGATCCATACATGCTTAATTAATCTAATGTTAACTTTACTATAATTGATGATCATGAACACCCCAATGATCAAGAGCTAATTGAACCATTTAAAGGCATATCAAACTTACTTCTTGATGAATGGTGGGGTAGATAACCATGGATATGATCCATATAAGAGAATTGAAGAATCAAGCTTGGGGATATAATTGATGCATGAGGAGGCATTCATATCATCCCTTACTAACCCAAGCCAATACAATGATGGAGTGTTGAGTTTTTTCTTTAATGGATCTAGATGAAAGAATTAAAGTGGAATAGGTACCATGATTGTCTCTTGTTCTAATAAAATATAAGTTTCTACCATGAGGTTCTAATTCAGCTATAAATACGACATAACATAGTATGAGGCCATCATTCATAGCATAAAATGGGAAAAAAAGAGAGGTATCAAGCTAATAAAAGCTATGGGAGATAGAGAATTGGTAGTACATCAAGTGAGAGGGAAAAATTCATTCAAAAATCTAGATTTAAATGCATACAAGCATAGTATTTTGGGCCTCTTAGAAGACTTTGAGGCCTTTGACATCCACTCAATCCCAAGAGAGGCCAATCAACATGAAGATAGGTTGATAGATATAGAAACATAATATGACATCCCAAGTGGGGTAAAAGACATGAAATATGAGTCAAAAATTAAGGTAATTTGTAGATCTTTAGTCATTGATAATGAGGTTAGTTGGAAAGTCTTTAAAAATGATAGGCAAATAACATGTTTCTTGCAACAAGATGTATAATTCTGCTCAAGAAACCAAGGTAAATTTCAACAATAGTATGGTGACTAGATTTTTTAATTGGGAACAAAAAAACTACCCATAGGATTAGTGACCATGGAAACATATTCAATGAGGATGATAAATTAAATAAGGATAATGTTATCATGTCAACAAGTGAGGAACACTATGAAATTGTCACCATCTTTAAGGATACGCTACTCAATCTAGGTAAAGTGAACACAAAGGAAGAAAAGGTAGCCTTAATAGAGTTATTTCAAAAAATTTAAAAAATCTTTGCTTGGGAGTACAATTATTTTAAGGGGTTTGACCCTAGTTTGGTCCAACATACTATAGAACTAGAGCTAAGTGTTATGCCTATAAGACAAAAGCAAAGATAGAACAACCCCAAGATTAAACTCCTAATAAATAAAGAATTGAATAAGTTCATTAATTTCAACATAATCTTCTCCATTAAACACTCTTCATGGGTGGATAGCCTTGTGCATGTAATGAAAAATAATGGGGAGATAAGGTTATGTGTATACTTCATAGATATCAGCAAGGTGTCATTGAGAGACCACTACCCCTTCCCATCTATGGATCAGATTATCCAAATATTTTTACGTTCACAACATTTTTCCTTGCTTAATAGATAATTAAGGTAAAATTAAGTTTTGGTGAAGTAGGAGGACCAAAACAATACTACCTTCATAACTAAGTGGGGCACTTATGCTTACAAAGAGATGCTCTTTCGGCTGTCCAATTTAGGGACCACCTTCTAAAGGGAAATGCATGTAGCCTTCCAAATACTAGCCAATGAGATGTTTCTCATCTACTTTGATGACATCATAATAATTTTTAAGGATGACAAAGACCACTTGAAATACCTAAGGCTGATATTTGATAGGTGTAGGCAATATGAGGTCTCTTTGAACCCAATAAAATGGATTTTTTTAGTCCATGAGGGTAGACTTTTAGGCCACATTATGTTTAAATAAGGCCTTTCTATATACCCTAAGAGGATAAATGCAATCCTTGCTCTATCATTGCCCAAGAATAAGAAGGGACTATAGATTTTTTTAGGCAAGATTAACTTCATTAAGAGTTTTATCCCTAGGTTTGCTAAGTTGGTAAGGCCTCTTACTTCCATGTTCAAGAAACATAAGGACTTCACATGGAATAAAAAAGGAAATATAAGATTAATTTCCATTAAATAGGTCATTGACATATCACCCACTCTCCTCAACCTTGGTTTCTCAAGGGACTTCTTTATGTGTGCCTTATCAGGGAATGACACCATTTCTACCATGCTAATGCAACAAAATAGCGAGGGGATTGAGCACACCATAGCCTTATTTAGTCAAGCACTGGAGGGATATAAAGAGAGGTACACCTACATCAAGAAATATGTGATTTTTGTCATGATAGGTCTCAAAAAATTTATACATATGGTATCCAACAACAATATCTATGTCATGGTGGTTCACCCTAACATCAAGAACTTCATTCTTAACCAAGACTTGAGTGAAAATAAAGTAGTTTGGGTGATTAAATTCATGGAATATGAAACATAAGTGAAAGTCACCAAGTTGGTTATGGGTAGATAAATGTGTTCACACTTGGCAATAGATTTTAATGAGGATAAAAATGTGGTTTTGGAAATGAAAAGTGATCGTCAACTAGCTAAAACTATACCCTCTTCCATCTGGACTCAAAACATGGCAAGATTCCTTCAAATAGGAAAACATATTATAGGCCTAAATATGAAAAGAATAAGGTATTTTAGATTTTAATCAATGCTTTATGTCTTGTTTTATGGTTTTATTTTTTTAAATGATATTGATGGCATGATCTTAAGGTGTGCAGAAACTAACAAGATTGACAAGTTCTAGATTAATTTCATGATGGGATTATAGGAGAAAACTTTGCAACCAAGATTATAGTAAAAATATAATGAGAGTAGGCTAATTTTGGCCAAGATTTTTTAATAACTCCCATTATTGGGTTAGGAGATGTCGAAAGTGTGCCATGTTCATTGAAAAACAAAGACTAGCTACCTTGCCTCTCAAACCTATACAAGTTGAGCATCCCTTCATATAGTGGGGCCTAGATTTTATAGGTATAATACATACTCCATCTAGTATAGGACACAAGTGGGTTTTGAGTGATATAGACTACTTAACTAAATGGGTTTATGTAGTAGCTCTTAAAGAGGCAAATGAAAATTCAATTTTGGAGTTATATGGTAGCTTAGTAACCAGATTTGGGATCCCCTCCACCATTATATCAAATAATGCATTATGTTTTAGTAGTGAAAGGGTAAGTGAATGGGATCTTAACTACGACATCTACCTTGACACTTTGTTAAAGTACTATCCAAATTTCAATGGATTTTCAAAGTCCACCAATAATAACCTAATCAAAATCATAAGGAAAACTATAGAGGATAATCAAAGGGAGTGGTATACCATGATAAGGACATATTTGTGGGTAGATAGGATCACCCCTAAAAGAGATACTAGTCATTCACCATACCTTTATCTATGGAAAAGAGGTAAGGTTCCCCATATCACTTTAACTACCAACATTGGATCTCACACATCAACTTAAACTAATGGATAATGATGCCATGGAGGTAAGGATGAATGAATTAAGGGATCTTGAAGAGATAAGAGATGATGATATGCATGCCATGTGGTCCCATTAAGATCAAGTAAAAAGGTTGTTTGACAAGAGAGATTATTAAAGGACCCTATAACAAAGTGATATTGTGCTCAAGTGGGATGAAGACTAGGCTAAACTAGGTAAGCACTCAAATTTTGATAGCCTATGGAGTGGACCTTAACTTATTATTAGCTTCAAGGAGCACAATTATTTCTAGTTATCAAGGATGAATGGTGAGGAAATCCCTATCCCTGTCAATGTGGTGTTCCTTACATACTATTATTAAGAGACACCTACTATATTTGTAGATAGTAGTTTAGTTCTCCTTTCTTCCAAGTGTTGTGCCACATGATCTATTAGTTTCTTGTTTGGTTATCGTGTTGCTTTTTAGTTTTGTGTCTTATGCATTTGTTACTATCCTTAAGGTTTACAAGGCATTGAGATAAAGTGTCAACCCAGTCAGAAAGGCCTCTCATCTGAACCATAGCTATTATGTAAGAAATATTGGGTCCCTTTGAATAATATGCAAGTCAACCCTTTAGATTCACCAATGATGTTGACTTTTTTCTACCCTTATGATTAAAAATGGTCAACCTATGCCCAATGAATGCTTGAGCTTAGCCTTAGTCACCTTCTTGTGTATTTTGAAGTGTTTTGAGAGCTAGAGGAGGTAATTTATCCTTAATTTAAAGGCAACATGTTCAAATTAGTGTAATTATGTCAAATAATGCAATGGTGGTCATCTTCTCACCTCATTTGAACTTGCATCAAGTGTTTAATTTGTGATAACTATGTATAAAAGTCTATGATAAGTCTTGATGTGGTCCTTATGATCTATAATCACTCATATTGAAGATGATTCAAATGTTGGATATCATGTCTAGCTGTAAATCCATTTAAGCATGTTGACAACCTGCAAAATATGGTAAAATCAGTTGGTTAGAGCTAGTATGAAAAGAATGTGATAACCTTGTTTAAAGACTTAGCATGTTTTAAAGTCTTTTAGCAAATGTTAAGGTAGATTTCAATTGAGATCAAACATATTACCTTAAAAGGTATTCACACCATGGGAATAGTATTATTGTGGTCTCTAGGACACCATTAAATCATTATAAAAGGTAAAATACATTCAAAATGTCTCATTACTATCATAATGGCATTATAAAATGGTTTAATATGCAAAAGGGTTTTCTTTTAAAAGTCAAATGCTTTTATTCATCACTAAAGGGTCCACACATGTGAAAGAATAACTTTTCACCTTCCCTCCACCCATACCACCTGGTTTGAAAGTGTTATTTTACTCCTCATTTCCTCCTCTTACCCACCAATAGACTTTTAAGATCTTAATCATGAAAAATGAAAGAAAAAGGGGGTTTTGTAGGTGTTTTCAAACTTGTGCAGTTAGATTAGAGTTACAAGATGTCAAGTGTCTTTAAGGGGAAATCACTACATACATCAAAGAATAGAATCCATGAGTTGTAGATTCAATGAAGCTAAAAACTGATCCCTTCTCTCCATCGTTCCCCTTAGTAGATATGGACAACCAATTAGGTTCTTGGTCAATCCATACATATGAGAGAGAATGGTGACCTAATATATTGGTTAGAGGAATGGGTTATCATGACATTTTTATTATTAGAATTAGTTTGTAGAGTGATGACCCATGTTTTATGAATAATGATTCAGAACCTAAGCATTTAAACTAGTCTTCTACATCTACATAGGGTCAATATTTGAATGGTTTTAGTGTATTTATGGTTTGATTGATGAAATGTTTGTATGTATCTTCTATATTTCCTCATAGTCCATCTACTTCATTTTCCACCTTTAGTCCACATGTGTGAGTTCATGGGAGTAAGAAACCTTCATGTTGTCACATTTATAGGCAATGATTTATTAATGTTACAAAGCCTTCCATTCATGAATCTATAAGTTATTAGTGGTTTAATGTTATATGATGGCTTTATTGGAGCCATTAAAGTCTTATTTTCCTCCCAATCATAACTATATCATAAAAATAAGTAGCTCATTTAGAGTCCTGCTTTTAATGTGACTGCCATGCACAATATAAATCTTCTTTACAAGTTGTGAGCAAAGTGTTTAATGGTTGTTGAGGATAAATAGGAAACTATATAACACGTAAATTTATCCATATGGTGAGTATAACTTGTGACTAAATATTTTATGCACCACTCTTCATGCTAACAACTCATTCCATAGCCTATTATGGGTACCTATAGACCTATTATGAAAAATGAGCAAATGAAGTATCAGTTGTTAGAATGGGGTCTATAAGGAATTAAAGATTAATGGGTAGTCATAGGGACCTATGAATAATAATATGGATATGGATACAATAGGGTTAAACAAATCTCAACACCATCAACTCACCCCAAGACAACAAACTCAGTCAAGACTACTATTGTATACACAATATTTTGGTCGTAAGATTAAAGAAACACTAATTGAGTGATGAGTTGAGGAGGTACAGAGGGTTAGAGAGAAAAATGAAAAGAATAAACTAAGTGATAACATAATATATGAGGGCTTAGATGCTTAAAAAAAAGAAACTCACCTCTTAAATGAGCACTCACAATCAAGAAACTCAGAGTTACCATCTACATGCTTGACTATAAAAGAAGGAAAATTTGGGTAAAAGAGTCTATTTTAGGGTGTTTTGAAAGTGTATAAGGTTAAATAGGGTTGGAAACTTCATATTATATATTTGATATGTTTTAAGTGATAAGAGAGTCATCATGAAGAGGAGACTCACCTTCTTACACATATAGTTAGAAAATACATAACTTCCACTTACAAGAAGGGTCATAAAGAGGAGAGTGTGATGAACCATGCATGGTAGAGAATTGAAAGAGAGTTAAAGAGGTATATTTAATTTAATTTCAATTTTAACAACCTCCATTGATCACTCTTGTCCTTTGAATCAAAGAAGATCCTTGATAGGCTAATTAGGCCTATTATGCCTAAATAGGTAGTCATAGGCCTATATATGGAAATTAGAGACAAATTGCAATTTTGAGAGAATTATGAGGGTTTTAAGTCTCAAATAAGATAAATAATGATGTTAATAGATGATAAATGGGGTATAAAACTAGAAATTTGATAGGGAAGCTCAAGGATTAGACCTATATGGTCAAACTGGGCTAGAGACCCAAGAACCCTAAGCAAGAGCTAATGGTGTTGTAGGAGATATATGGAGGAGGAAGGGTAAAGAGGATGATTGTAATATGTCTTGTGAAGTGAAACACACACCCATAAAATGTTTTATAATTAAAAAACAAATTCTTTCACACCTCCTCAAGCAAATACACCTCTCTCGAGCTCTTAATTAAGTTGGGTAGTCAACTTTAGTCATCTTCTTATGCTCATAACTATACGAAGATGTTGCATGGGGATATGAAATAATAAATAAAGGTATAGGGGGTTGTATAATTAATACTAATATAATTTATTCTCTCATAAAAACTCATAAATTTATGAATCACCACTAAGACCTCCAACCACATCAGAAACACTGTTTACACTATTTTGGAGCTCGAAGAGGACATAGTTTTGCTTGATAATTATAGGAGTAGTGACATGGGAGTGAATGGTGCTTGGAGATGATATATTGGGTTATTTAATTAGTTTTATTGGAGTTTTTTAAATTTATTCCCCCTAATTTTATGAATCATTGTTAAGACCAGTGGAGACTCTAAACCCTTATTAAACCTCTCACAATGACCCAATGGAGAAAATGTGTTTTTTAATAGCCTAAAATGAAATTTTTTTACCTTAGAATGGTTTTTATGGTATTATAAAGTCTCATGGTCATGCAAATGATCCACTAGTTGGCATGTGTAGAGTGTAGGGTGTACATATCAGGCCTAGAGAGGACTACTATAGGCCTAGACAGTGCAATTTTGAAGGTTTCTTATGGAATTGGACTAGGTGATGATGTATTAAGGGAGTGTGTTAGAGCCATTTTTTTCATTAGGTATAATTTGTAATATTGCCATAAATTTCTCATGAGAGGTCTCAAGGCATAATCATAGTCTTCAAACTAGTTCATTTGATGGTCATCTACAACCATGCCTAAATGTCTAGTTAGCTAACTATGTACATTATGAAGGAAGGAGAAAGTGGCTTAACAAATACAAAAAATGTGATACAAGGGATAGATGGGGCAGGTTACATTATATTATATGTATCCAAGTGATCAGGTAAATCCCTTTTAGGGTAAAACATATAAACATTATCATTAGGTTTACTGGCCTAATACCCTTCTCAAAGCATTACTAATTGGAGATTGAAGTTAGAGGAAAATAAATGGTTTAATATGAAATAAAAAAAAAATTTAAGTGTATATAATGGAGTTTTATATGTTAAAGAAGCATTGGTTTGCATAGGAGAGCTTAGAATTGGCCATTTTGGCCTAAAATTACCTTAAGAGTGCATAGAATCCAGAATGGAAACTCAAGGAGCACATTATTGTGAATAGAACTATATGGAGGATATAAATTGAGTTAAAATATCATGGGGAAGGTTTAGGGACCTTGATAATATAAGTTAGTGGTATTATTTCATAGGTTGAAGGTGTAACCTTTATGAACTATTGTTAAGAATCTCAACATCTCTAAAACCCTAATAGAAGATTGAAGGGAGAGAGATTGAGAAATTTTGACTCAAATTAATTTAATTGGTCTTAAATATAATAAAAACACATTTTTGACTTTGATAAGGTCCTATTCATGGAATTATTTTGTATGGACAACTATACAGATGCACTAGGAACCCTATTTTTGTAAGTTTTAATGATGATTCTAAGGTATATATATAGATGAACAATTTCATACCATTAAATAATATGGTGTGATGTGTATTACCCCATATTATTAAAAAATACTCTAAATTCCTCTTATAAGTGATTCTATAGGCCTTGACTAAAGAGGCAGTCTAGACGTGCTAGTAAAAGGTGACCTAGTCACCTAAATGAGCAAGAGTCTCAGGTGTGCACTATTTTAAAATCATATGTAATGATTTGATATTATTTTTTACACAAAAAATTCTTACATACCCATTATTAATTTTATATGCAAGTCTCATGTCCGTCAAAGTGACTAGTACTGAGTGACTAGGCTTAGTTGCCCAGTAAGCTTATTTGGTCAACAGAGATGTCTATGGAATAGAGGGAAACTAATGGATAGTTAAATTTTCATAAGGGGATGATAAGAGATTAAATTAATATACATAAAAATACTTTTGACTAATCCATATATTTGATCAGGCACATTTCATTTCCATTATGGAAGGTGGGGCAATTTCTTAAGCCTTATTGACATGCAAAAGAAGAGGTAGGCTACTTAATGATTCATGGTGGAAAATTAGACCATAATGCTACCATTTTAATTACCAAGAGAGTAACTTGTTAACAAAGTTATTTCATTCATTATTTTAATGGAGTTAACCAATACTAAAGGAGCCTCCACTAGACCATTTCTTATGCCATACTCTCATTAAAGACCATTATGCAGTCAAGGCAATGCATGTGAGGAATTGTGAGGATAACTATAACTTATTATTGAGTGAATGATGACTATTATAGACTATTATTCACACTTACACACTATATTATTCCTCCCTTTCCCTCTATTTGTTTATAAATTAAGGTTAAAATGCCATTATATACATCCCTCAACTGGGTATGAAGAAACTCTACCCAAATTGTACCTTGTAAACCTTTGAATTAATATAAGGAATAGTTAAAATTATTTGTGATAGATTAGTGTGTTTCATACTTGTTTATTTTCTTAAGTTTTTATGTTTATCTTTATTTATAGGTCCTTGTTCTTACCTAGTTGATAAGAGATAGTTCGAACAGGTCATATGGTGTGTAAGAGTGTTGGTGATTGTGCTTGGAGCAGAATATGATTGGTAGTGTCATGAAAACATACCTTACATTCATCATCCTCAATTTAAATCCACTTAAAATAGTCTCCATGTGAATTATTTATGCTTAGGAGTCTATAGGATAGAGTGATATTGTAGACACCAATATCATGTCAACCCCCCCTTGGTCCCTTTCTAAATGTTAGCACTCCTAACCCACACTTGAACCCCTTTTCACCTTGGACACCTCACCCCTTTTACCTTGGACACCTCACCTAGACACCTCACCCTAAGACCATTTCTTACCCTATGAGTCACCCTGAGACTAGGTCTTCCAAATCCTAACTACCCATGACCTTTTCTCACTCTCTAACTAACTCTCATGCCTCATAAGCTCGTGCTTTGACTGTTATCCAAAAAAAATTGCACTTGGTAGATGGAAAAATAGGTAGAGAGCTAAAAATAGCCCTTTAACCCATTCTTTCTCCATTGACATCGGTCAACCCTCAACTGACGCCGGTGGGACTACCGACGTCAGTTATATAATCTTAGCTCTAACATTGAACTACCCTCCCACCTCTTGGTAGATTGACACGCACACTCAGATATCAAGCATCAAAATTTGACTATCGCTCTCTTGGCTACAAAAGCTCTACACAAGTCACTCCAAACATTGTATTGAAACACTGTATGAGGACCTCAACATTAGCCACAATAAGGATAAGCATTCTGACACCTCTAGTTCTTCATCTAATAGAGCTAAGTATTCTATCTCATTTTAGTATTTTAGAATACATTGGTAATGAATTTCCATTTTATATTTCTAAGAACTGTTAAGAGAAACTTGACTTCTTCTATGGAGAGGCTGAAAAGCCTTCCTCTTATTCTTACCCTCTTTTCACACTTATCCTCTACCTTTGCCCTTCCTTAGACCTTATTCACTTTCCTGCAACCCTGCACAAACCTTCAAACTCCTAGACTCCTCTGTCAACCACATAAATACCCTAAAACCCATCCAAGGCCCACTATCCCTATCGACATTGGCAACAAAACTGACATCGACATCATTGACCTACCTTACCTCAGCAAGAATATTGATGTTAGTGACTATGACAGAATAACTACAGAGAACAGGTATGCATTATCTATTTTTCTCTTTCTTAGTCTTTTATCATTTCTTTTTATACAATACTCGATTTGTTAAATAGTGGACTATCATCCCTTATAGAGCTTCACACTTTTGAGACCAAGCGCGTAGCTTGGCAGTCCACCATATCCTACTCTAACATTTTATTTGTTTGAGTTTTCTTTCTTATTGAAGGTGTTTCCTCCACAGCCAAAGAGGAGCTCCCACAATGCTTGGATACGGTGTGCACTTAATTCGAGTAATGCCAAACCCAAGACCTTTAACCTTAGTTTCTTCTTTCTTCTGAATGTAATTAGCAAAAAATATAGAGAAACATTTTTGCACACTTGGTGGGACCCTTGGAGTTTTCCTTGGGTTCATTCTTCTTTTTTTTAAAAAGCATACTTTCATATAGGTGTATTAGATAAATATTCTCTTCTTGCATCCCTTCTTCTATCTTTTTGTTTCAAAAGGAAACCATTGGCAGAAGTTAAAAAGAACATCTCTTTTTCTTCTTGTTACTCCTTGCATGCATCATAGAGTAGTGAAAAACTCATACTCTTAACCTCTTCTCCAATTGTTTGCATTTGAACAACATATTTTAATTTGGGTTAAAAACTACTGCATTTCATTCTTGCTTGAATGCATACTTAGCCCACTTAGTAATTAAAGCATTATGAATAAATCATCGTGCACAAATGTTACACAACCAAAGCAAAATCACATCAAATCAAACATTTAAACTTACTTGAGACAAGGCCCGTCTAGGATTTCATCACCTAGCAGATACCTTACCCCACCTGGCGATCTTACTTGGATTTCACCACCAAGAGGAGGACCCACTCTGTTCTCTGGTAGAGTATAAACTATAGGCAAAGTATATTTTGGCTAAGTGGCCTTGCTCGGCTCTAGGTTTGTGAAGTGAAGGGAGCAAGCCCCAGCACCAGGCCACGTACTGACCCTAACATAGATCTTTGAGCACCATAACATAACCTGAAACCAGCGATAGACTTCCTCTCTAGGACCTATTCTACAAGCCCAAATCCCAACACACTCTCTTAAGGCATAAGCCACCACGAATTTAAAACTCATTCCTAGGAATTTAACATTTTAGAGGTTACTTGCCTATTCATCTATTTTGCTTATTTTTATCTGATTGTTTGAGCTGGTAAGATCGCATCATTTTGAAGTCTAAAAACAACTCAAAATATCTTCTTCTTCCAAAAACTATCAATTTTTTGTGTTTCTAGAATTACACATAAATCGACATCAATTTTTCCATCGATGTCAACATTTATTCTTCACCGACATCAGTTAACTGACCGACGTTGAAAACATTTTATAACTGATATCAATTAAACAACCAACATTGGCCACTGTCAATAAATTTTCTTCCCAAACAACAAGCTTAAAACCCAAATTTCTTGCTATTTAACACAAATTCTAGTTTTTTGAAACTAAAACATAGTTTTTGGAACTTGAATTCCTTTTGCCTTACATGGTTTTGACACACAGTCAAGCCAAATCTCTTGTTGACCATGCAAGTCAACAACCACTCCCACCTTCACCCTTCATACCAGGTCATCTAATGGAGTATACTTCAGATACTGAGCATACTCCTATCCAACCTACTCCTGATCAACCTCCTATGATTCCTAAAGGGGATCAAGCTTTTGAGAGATTCCTTGACCACAATGTCAAGGCTCTCTAACATTATCTCGCTAGAAGCCAAATGCGAGATCCTTTGGGTAATCCTATTTATGGGATACCAACTTCTTTAGTTGAAGTGGCAATGATATCAACAGCATCCACTACCCAACCTATGGTCACTCAAGCCATTGCCTTGACCAATGACCCAATCATGGCCAATGATCAAGATTTGGCCTCTCCTTCCATCCTTTCTGGCCCTACCTCCATCAGGGTTTTCATACCTCCTCAACCATAAACAATTCAACCAAGTTTGACACCTTTCTAGAACTTGATTGTGTCTATCCCATCCACTCTTGCACCCATAAACATGAGAGTGACCACTTATCCTTTAACCAGTGTCGCTACCATTCAACCACCCTTGGCAGCATCTAGTCAAGTTGTGCCCTCCAACTTCATGGCACAAGTCCCATTGGCCTCGATATTGGCCCCTATGATGAATTATCAGTATGTTGCATCTACACAAATGCAACCAAGTATGTCATACACCCCTCCCAATGCCTTCTAGGTACCTTATAACTTAGGAGGTGCCCCTCATGCCAATCCATCTATCAATCTAATTAAGATATTGATGGATAAGATGTCCAACCTTGAGACATCTATTTCAGGTTCGAGGAGTGTTCTTTCATATGAACAAATCTACAACAAACCCATTCACCCTTCAGTTCCCATTTGACCATACCCTAGCCACTAGGAACTCCCAAAATTTACTCGTTTTCAGAGTAAATAGGACCCAAAACAACATCTTCGAGCATTTAGACATGCTTGATACCTCATAGCACACGATGATGTGTTATTACTTTGCACATTCCCCATGTCACTTGCTAGCATCACCCTTGATTGGTATAGCTCTATTACCAGTCATTCTCTCTTCACCTTCACTCAACTCACTCAGCTATTCCTCGACCATTTCTCAATCAACATCACCAAGAAGGTCTCCATTATAGACCTTTATTCTATTAGACAATTCGAGGATGAGTCAATAGCAGACTTCATTACCCGTTTGAGAGGTTTGATCAACCAACTCTCCTTCTCACTACCTCAACCTGAGCTCATTGAGCTCTTTTCATGAGCATGTGCCAAGCACATTTTATCCACTTTGTGGGTTCAAACTTTTTGTACATTCGATGAAGCTTTCACCATGGCCCGAAAGCTTGAACTCTGCATGATTGAGGAAGACAGGGTCAAATTGTGTAGTAAAAATACCAACACAAAATCCAATGACACTTCTTCCAAATCTTCTTCTTCCCACTCCAAGTCTAAGGGTTTAGCAAACACTGTGGTCCTTAGGTCATCATCTTCTACCACAACCAACCAATCTAAGCCCTCTACTTGACAAAACATCACAAGACAATTCCAACAAAGGTATGTACAACATCAATACACTCCAATAGGAGAATCATACGCTTTCGTATTAGATAAACTAGTAAAGCAGGGAGTCCTCAACCTCCCTCAAATCTGACCTATCCAATTTGACCCCTCACAATCCATCCCTACATGGTATAGGGAAAATGACTTTTGTAACTATCATCGTGTCAAGGGTCATGACACAAACAATTGCAAAACCCTCAAAAACATTGTTCAAGACATGTTAGATAAAGGGGACCTTGTTTTGGATAACCCTAATGTGTTGGCTAACCAAAACATGGATGTCTTTAGACAACCTTTTCCTAACCATCCCTCAAGTTAAAATAATGTTCAGACCATGGCTGATGACCCCTAAGAGCACAACATACACACGGTCAACATGGTCTTTCCTTTCATTTGTAACCAACCTCTCCCATAATTTGAAGAGGTTGGTCAACCCCTTTCTCCACCATGGGTATAAGATCCTATTTTACCCATACCACCCTCATGTAATGAAGATCTCCCTTTGCCTTGTCCTCTTCCCCACATGGATGAACCCGTCTCACTTGTATCACCCCCACGACATCAAGCACCTCCTCTACCCATTCTTCTACCTTGTGAGGAACCTGTATTACCTATTCCTCTTTCCCCCACCTTCCCTCTTCTTCTACCATTGGAAGAAGTTACCATTCATAGCCCATGCCCTTATGTATAAGGGGCCATCATCCCTCTACTTTACCCTTTAGAGGAGCCTTCCTCTCCTATTTTTCCTCCACCGATGGAAGATAGTTCTCCATCCACCCCCCTTTCACACGTAGGAGAGGCTACTTTGACCTCTCCCATATTGGAGGATATTTTGATGATACCAATGCCACTAGCCCCACCCTCATCCTTCTTATTACCAATAGAGGATCATACTTCTCTTGATCCTAGACCACGTGGAATCCATGATCATCCCTACGCTCTATCCTCTTGAAGAGCCAAATTCTCCAATCCCATCTCTACCGAGAGAAGAACTCACCATCTCACCCACATTGGCTAAAGAAGATCCAGTGATAGTTCTTTCTCACCTTTGGCCCATGATCACTACGTCCAACATGTATCCACTCTCGCAATCGCCTAAATCCCCTAAAGGATCGACTGTAAAGCCTCATGTGATGTCATCTAAACTCTTCTCTCGATTGGAAGAAAACTTAGGATTTCTTCATTCTAGGAACCTAAAACATGAGGTGCTATGGGAGCGACTTAAGGCTCTGTATCTTACACATCATACTTCATCTTATACTACTGACCCTTCTATGACAAATCACCCCAAAGTCTCTAACAAAAATCAGGCTTCCACTTCTAAATCATCAGAAGCTCAGCCTTCCACATCTGAACCAAAAACCTTGCAGGGGTCTACCATGCTAAAATAGGTTAAATCACTCGGTGTTCACCCCGTATCAAACCTCACTCACCCACAAGTGAAGGTAGATTTGAACCTCACCCCACATAATAGTGGTCCTCACAACAAACTAAAGAAGGATGCTAAACCATGTCAGAGAACTCCTCCCCCACCTTCACCATTGCCTTCTATTTTGGGTCCACATCTTTCTACTTTAATAGGAGTGCTCCCCATTCCAACACCTCACAAAAACAAACTGCCTCCATTAGTCCCTCTACCCATCAAAAACATACTTCCTCCAAAAAAATTAACACCTCTCACCAAGAAAGTGCCATCTACGTGTGTGGCCACACCACCAACTAAAAAAGTGGTGTGAAAAACTCCTCCTATAACTCCTAAATAGAAGTTGTCAACCCCTACTGCAACAAAGAGTGCAGACCCATTAGTGGGGTCCTATGCTTCACTGTTATGCCAATTGTTGTAGTCTTCTAGCATCATTATCCCACCAATTAAGCCATACTAACCTCTCAAACCAAAACCATCTTGGTTCGATGACACTAGAATATGTGCATATCATCGTACACATGGGCATGATACTGAGAATTGTTGTGCTCTTAAGGTTGTCATTCATCAACACCTAGAAAAGGATACCCTTCTCATCAAGGATCTTCTTGACCACACTTTTGACAAACCACTAACACCATCCCATGCCTCCCAAACCTCCTCACTTGAATTGAGATCCCAATGTAAGACTATGGTCCCTCTACCACCTTTTCCCCCTTTATTTGAAATCAACACTCTTAATGTGGCCACCAAGTCACAAATCCTAAAGGATAAAGGGAAAGAGTAGGTTTCTATCCCTTGGACATATCCATTCACTAAGCCTTCTCAACCACCAAAACCCAAGATTTCTATCTTGGGCACATCTCAACCAACATCTTCCAAGGCAATTCGTGACTCCATGGTGAAACAACTTCACCAAAGCCCTATGAAGATGTCTTTGTATGACCTAATTCAAAGCTCTCTACAACATAGCCAAGCCTTAATCAAATCTTTATAGGCAATGGAGGTCCAACTTGAAGACCCCCAACCACTGGCTGCTTTAGTCAAATCATTACCCACCATTGCCTCTATCACCTTTAGTGATTCTGAGATTTTTGCCTCCAACCTGGAGGATTAGGATGCCGCCCTCTTTATCATGACTTACGTTGATCAAACTCATGTTAAGTAGGTTATGATTAATGGAGGTGCTAGCATCAACATCATTTCTACCCATGCATATGATCAACTAGCCCTTTCGAAGAACTGCATGTCAAAAATTGATGCAATTCTTCATTCTTTCAATGATGCCACCGCCACTACCATTGGCACTGTGGTCCTACATGTTTGTGTTGGCCCATATACAATTTTGTAACTCTTCTATATCATTAAGGGGGAGTTCTAATATAACATGCTATTGGGATGACCTTTAATATGTGCCATGGCTTGTGTCCCTTCCACATTTCATCATTATGTCAAGTTTGAGCATGAGGGGCAAGTTCATGTTATTCCTACTGATCCTTCCCCCTTTAAAACATGCAACATGACCTGTCAACCTAATGATGTTCTCATACCTTTGAAAACATCCACCTAAACACCACCTCTACCCTTAGAAGCCTCGACAAGCTCGCAGACATTGGTTATACCTACGCCTACTCCTCAAATGACCATGGAAGATCCTACGGAAGATACCTTCCAGCACCTTTCACTTGGGGAATATTATTTGCTTACCCTTGACATGTTCCACACTCTACAAGAATATGGACAACTTCATCACCACCCTAACTATGACCATCGCATCGAAATGGTCATTCCATATGGTCCTCCCAATCTCCAAACTAATCTCATCTATGGAGGGCTAGATCGGGCTCCTACTATTGGAAATCCTCTCTCATCACCCCAATAATTCACTTCCAATTTATTCTTTCTCATCAACCCTCACTTTGCTCACACCTATCTTCATAGGTGTGCATGGAAGGGTTTTGGCTTTGGGCATTATGAACAAGGTCCCCACAAGCCCATTGAGCCTATAAATGATGAGGCAATAAAAAATGCCAAGAGATGACATGGCATGGGTTTTGAAGAACCTATAGAACCTTCTAAGATCCCTCACCATGAAATTGTCATAGAACATTCTCCTCCAACCTCACCTAGTCCCCCACCCTCATCTATAGAGTTGATGGTCTCCATCCCTCCTAGTTTTTTTTTCATAAATGCCATTCACTTGGAACCCATGACCTATCAACTAGGTGGGGTATCAAGGTCTCTTCCTCTTGTTTATCTAGACATGATAGATGATGAATCTTCTAGCATCAACACTGTCCAATGCTTGGATGATGATGCCATACTCACCTACATGGGTGTAGATGATGCCATACAGTGATCAGTTCCTTCAGAAACATAGGTTATGTTAAACGAATCAACTGTTGACATTAATCTCCCATCTTTTGATATTCTTCACATTTTAAAGATTGGTCAATCTTTAGATGCCCAAGAATAAATCGACTATACCAAATTTCTTACAAATCATAGCAAAGCCTTTGCTTGGTCCTATAGTGATATGCCTGGTATTGACCCCGACATTGTCATCCCCAACATCATCACAAACTGTGAAGCTAAGCCTATCAAGCAAAAGCTTTGCAGGATGCATCCTCACATCGCACTCCTTATCAAAGATGAGCTTCAATGGCTTCTCTCCATCTCATTTATCCAACACATTGATTATTCGCAATGGGTGTCAAAATTGTCCCTATCAAAAAAGCAATAGGAGGAATTTGAATTTGTACTGACTATCGCGACCTCAACCTAGCTTGCCTAAAAGATGACTTTCCTTTGCCAAACATCGACCAACTTGTTGATCTAACAGCTGCTCATGAGATGCTATCCCTCATGGATGGATTTTTAAGATATAACCAAATCTTGATTGCCCCAAAAGATCAACATAAAACCACCTTCATCATCCCATGGGGGACATTCTGTTATAGGGTCATGCCTTTTGGCCTAAAAAATGCATGCGCTACATACCAACACACCATGACTTATATCTTTCATGATCTCCTTCACAAAATCATGGAAGACTATGTGGATGACCTATTAGGGAAATCCAAACTTCGTCATGACCACCTAACCATTCTCAAAACAATATTCACTCGCCTACTACAATATAATGTTTGACTCAACCCCAATAAATGTGTCTTTGGGGTTCTCTCAGGGAAGCTTTTGGGTTTCATCATTTCTCTTCGTGGCATTGAGGTAGATCTAGCTAAAATTCAAGCCATAATCAAAATACCCCCACCAACTAACCTAAAATAACTTCATAGCCTGTAAGGGAAGTTTCAATCTATTCATCACTTCATCTCGTAGCTATCTAACCGATGCCAGCCCTTCCATCACCTCCTCAAGAAGGATATCTCCTTTAATTGGAATAAGGATTTCCAAGAGGCTTTTGAGGTTCCTAAATGCTATCTTGTCTCTCCACTAGTCCTTATTCCACCTAAAGATGACCAACCCTTCTATCTTTACATTTTGGCAATAGATCGTTCCTTAGGTGCCATGATCACACATTGAGATGAACAACATCGTGAGTAGGCAGTTTATTATATAAGCCAAATGCTCATTGACTATGAAACTTGGTATACTCATACAGAAAAACTTTGCTTGGCATTAGTCTTTACCGCCTCCAAACTCTGCCATTATCTCCTCAACCACAAGACTTACGTCATCACCCACACTGACCCTCTCAAATTGATGCATTTCAAGCCATACCAAAACCAACGTATGGCTTGTTGGCTCATGCTTCTCACTGAGTTCGATTTGGAATTTATTCAACAAAAGTCTATAAAGGGGCAAATGATCACTGACCAACTAGCAGATGCCCCTTTACCTAATAACCAACCCTCTAACTATGAATTTCTTGATGAGTCCATCGCCATGCTATCCACCGATGACATCCCTTGTCAAATGACAATGTTCATTATTGGATCTAAATGTCAACTCGGTGGGGGTGCGAGGGTCATCCTCATCCCTCATGAGGGCGAGCCCATGCCTCTATCTTTCAAACTTGACTTCAAATGCACCAATAACATGGCTAAGTATGAAGCCTCAATTTTGGGGCTTCAAACTACCCTTTTTTTGGGCATTAAGACAATCAATATCTTTGGTGACTCACAACTAGTCATTAATTAGATTAACGGTTCATATCTTTCTAAAAACAAAGTCTTGCAATGATATAAACACTATGTTGACAAATTGTTAGGGTCTTTTGACCATTATCTCTTGCAAACTATCCCCCACTCTACAAATAAGTTTGCCGACACAATGGCCTCTCTCACCTCACACATCCCAACTTCATCTGCTTCCTCAAGAATCTATGTCACGGTACACCATTTGGCATTGCCCTCATATATCTCAACTGACATCAACTTTGTTGGCAATATCGACTCTAGTCCACATGATGTTTGGTATAAACAACTTGTTGACTACTTGACTTATTCCATCATTCCTCCTGACCTCTCTAGTAATGGACGATGGGCTTATATCAAGAGTATTGCTAGATACATCATGCTAGGGGGTCTTTTCTACAAACGTGGTTTTGACAGCCTCCTTCTCTGCTACCTAACCTCCACTGAGACATCTCATGCCATCAAACAAGTCCATGATAGGATTTGTGGAGGACATTTCAGTGGTAACATAGTTGTAAAGTGCATCCTCCACTTGGGCTATTATTGGCCCACTCTTCACCAAGACTGTAGTGACTATGTTTGGTGTTGTATCAAATGCCAACAACATGCTAACTTACTTCACGTTCCTAGCCATGCTTTAAAAGTTGCTAAGGATTTTTGGCCCTTTTCACAATGGGGCTTAGATCTAATTGGTGAGATTAACCCTCATTCATCTCTCTGACATTAGTCTATTATCCCAGTGACTAAATATTTCACTAAATGGGTGGAAGCTGTTCCCCTCATCTCCACTAAAGCTGACAAAATCATCAACTTCATTAACCACCACATCATCTATCATTTCAGTGTACCTCACAAGATAATCACTGATAATGGCAAATCTTTTAAAAACAAAACTATCTAGAACCTTTGTGACTCTTTTGGCATCAAACTCAGCTTCTCCTCGCCTTACTATCCATAAGCAAATGGACAGGTAGAAGCTTCTAACAAAATCCTAACCAAAATCCTAATGAAGGTGGTCAACGACACTGGAAGAGATTGGTACACTCACATTCCCTTCACTTTGTGGGCCTACCGCACTAGCATTCGAACCCCTACGGGTGCTACACCTTTTTCCTTAGTGTATGGAACTAAGGCCGTCTTGCCTCTTGAAGTAAAAATACCTTCACTTCACATCTCCTTACATTACATACTATCTAATGATGACTTTCATCAAGATCGATTAACACAACTCGAATTACTCAATGAATGTCATCTTGCCGCTCTTAATCATCTTCATATCTACCAAGATTGCATCAAACGTGCCTACAACAAAAATCTAAAAGAGCGAGATTTTAAAATTAGAGATCTCATCCTTAAAGAAAACCAACACGTGACCAATATAGAAAGAAGAAGATGAGGTAAGTTTGCTCCTAATTGGCTCGGACATTACATAATAATGCACAAGTATGGATCAGGGACTTATCATCTGTCTTCTCTCGAAGGCCAGCCAAAACTTGAGCCCCTTAATGCCTTACATCTGTGACCATTCTACTGTTAACCATATAATAATTCACTTGATGTTTAACTTGAGCTCATCCCTTGAGCAACCCACATCATCCTCATTCCTATTCCTTTCAACCCTTTTTCCTTACAATGATTAGTTAACCCTTTTTGCATTAATGCTTTGTCCTATTAAAAGGGAAACCCATCAACATCTATAGTCTAGTCCATGACTAAAAGTTTAGTTAACAAAAAAAACATAAAATTGAGATGCCTAAGGTCATAAACTATAAATGTAGACTGCTCCCTTGAAGGACAACTGCATTATTGTTGTAATTAGTAGACTACTCCCTTGAAGGACAACTATTTAAAGAAATCAAAACATACAAAGCAAAATATAAACCACTCCCTCGAAGGATGGCTATGCCCAAATTTTGCTACAAACAACACCCTCTCAAAAGCTTCCCGCATCAATTAGGTTCACATGACCACAACACAAAATAACATCCCAAAGTAGAGTTCGCACATTGATTAGTCTACCCAAAAAAAAAAACTGATTGACAAACTATTAAGTCATGGACTTGCCTATAGTCGTTCTTAGGGTCACCTATAAAAGGGGCAAAGTTATCCCTGCTAAAAAGGGTTATGCTATCCTCACATATCACATAATCAAACCTGTTACCCCAACATTCTCAAGGGAATTTGAGCTCACTTAACATCAAGTGATTAGAATACTTCTCTAACACAAACCAATGGTCAACAGTGTAATGCATGAGCAGGGCTTTTGTTTGCAACAACCCTATCTATGTTATCATTATGGTCCTTGCCAATGAAATAACAATGCGCCTTTCACTTCTTACACACCTTCATCACATACCAAAACATTTACTAACCACCAACATTTAACATCATGATTTATTTAATGAAAATACCCATTTGTGTTATGTAAATTATCATAGCCCATTCACATTAGTTTCTATGGAAAATAATACACATGGAAACTATCAACCAAACACAATTTATGTCAAGTATACACCATCACCAATATGGAAAATTTCCAAGGATGAAAAAACACATAACCTATGTTACAGCATACACCATCACATAATATGGAAAAAGCTATAACATCATCATACACTCATCATTTCAACCATGTACCTCTTTGACTCTTCTTTCCCTTTTTAGGAGAACTAGATTAGCCTAAGGCCCTTAAAATAGGGGCTATGTAGGTAGCACTTAGTTGACATGGGGTCTTCTAAGGTTAGCTCAGCCATTCGTTCATCCATCTACCCAATGGACCAACTATTCAACCTAAAACTGCCCAAAATCATGACCAAACAACTAGCCCTAACACTGTAGAAGTCATCTTGGACTTCTCATGGGGCACATTGGAGATCATCTACATCTCCCTAATGACAACAAACAACACTTGAGATCACTTATATCTCAAGTCGACTCGACAAATGACCTCAAAGATTGCAACTATCTCCTCAGACCACGACCACTTTTGAGACAACTTTGCCTTGGTTGTTTTGATTGCACATGCTACCTCACGAATAGTTATCAAATTATCCACGACCTTCAAACCTATTGTCAGATTTCAACCAAGTTGATCCCCAATATTTGTAACATTTTTGTGTTTTCCAAGAGCACTTCCTAGCCCAGATACTTGGAACACAACGACCATTAGAGCTATAGCGTTAATTGGTCTAACCCAATCAGCTACCACTAATAAGCTGGGGACTGGTTACTTCAATTTTAGTTTTCCTCAACCATTAGAACTATAGCTTTGATTGATGTAACCCAATCAACTACAACTAAAAAGTTGGGGACTAGTTACTTCGATTTTAGTCCTCCTTGACCTTGCTTGTGACAATTTGACCTGCCTATCAAGTGACGTGGTATACACACAATCTCAACTATTGCAGCATTTACACTCCAACCTCACATTACCCATCTAATGCCTATCAAATTGGCACTCGATTTCAGATTCCCTTCTCTCGACTCCCACTTTGAGGGGGAATACCTCATCCCATACTTGGGGCAACCTACATCTATTTTTGTCTTGCAATTCATCAAGACAAACCACAAGACAAAAGGGGAAAATGTAGACACCAATATCATGTCAACCCCCCCTTGGTCCCTTTCTAAACGTTAGAACTCCTAACCCACACTTGAACCCCTTTTCACCTTGGACACCTCACCCCTTTTACCTTGGACACCTCACCTAGACACCTCATCCTAAGACCATTTCTTACCCTATGAGTCACCCTGAGAGTAGGTCTTCCAAATCCTAACTACCCATGACCTTTTCTCACTCTCTAACTAACTCTCGTGCCTCATAAGCCCGTGCTTTGACTATTCTCCAATGGAAAATGCACTTGGCAAATGGAGAAATGGGCAGAGAGCTAAAAATAGCCCTTTTACCCATTCTTTTTCCACTGATGTCAGTCAACCCTCAGCCAACACTAGAGGGACCATTGACGTCGATTACATAAGCTTAACTCTAACATTAAGCTGCCCCCCCCACCTCTTGGCAGATTGACATGCACACTCAGATCTCAAGCATCATAATTCAACTATCACTCTCCTAGCTATGAAAACTCTACACAAGTCACTCCAGACTTTGGATTGAAACACTGTATGAAGACCTCAACATCAACCATAATAGGGATAAGCATTCTGACACCTCTGGTTCTTCATCTAATAGAGCTAAGTATTCTATCTCATTTCAGTATTTTAGAATACATTGGTAATTAGTTTCTATTTGATATTTATAAGAACTATTGAGAGAAACCTGACTTCTTCCATGGAGAGGCTAAAAAGCCTTCCTCTTATTCTTACCCTCTTTTCACACTTATCCTCTACCTTTGCCCTTCCTTAGACCTTATTCACTTTCCCACAACCCTGCACAAACCTTTAATCTCCCAGACTCCTCTATCAACCACAAAAATACCCTGAAACCCATCTAAGGCCCACTACCCCTACCGACATCGACAAGAAAACCAAGGTTGACATCATTGACCCAACCAACCTCAGCAAGAATACTAACATTGGTGACTGTGATAGACTGATTGCAGAGAACAAGTATGTGTTATCTATTTTTCTCTTTCTTATTCTTTCATCATTTCTTTTTATACAATATTCTTTTCATTAAATAGTGGACTGTCATCCCTTACAGAGCTTCACACTTTTGGGACTAAGTGCGTAGCTTGGTAGTCCACCATATCCTACTCTAAAATTTTCTTTGTTTGAGTTTTCTTTCTTATTGCAGGTGTTTCCTCCATAGCCAAAGAGGAGCTCCCACAACGCTTGGATACGGTGCACACTTAATCTGGGTAACGTCAAACCCAAGACCTTTAACCTTAGTTTCTTCTTTCTTCTGAATGTAATTAGCGAAAAATATAGAGAAACAGATATAATCATTAGTCCTTGTCTTATTCACAAGTGTTATTGAAGGGTAAATTAGAGTGGACATAATATGTTAGTGCATCACCTCCCATAGCTTAGGTTTGATTTATGCATTTTATATCCCTTTTCACCAAAAAATTAATTAGTTTTATGAATAGATCCATAGATGATTCATCAAGAGAGATATCCCCAAAACTAGAGGTTCACCTCACTAAGTAGGCTACCCACACCTAGAGGTGATTCCATTATATCAGCTAGATGAGGTAGGTCTTAAATACCACTACCTAAAAGGGATAAATCTATACTAATAATAGTTCCTCAACATATTGAACATGGGGATGCACCATCAAGGAGGAAGTTATTTATGGTGATTGATACACATTTAATGCCACAAATTGATACATTTTGAAAGGTGTGAAAATAAGTGTTAAACCACCATTCAATAGTGGTAGCCAATGAACCCATTTGTCCTGTTTGATAGAAACAAAACAATGAGATATCATTCTAGGCATTTGTTTAATACCTCTATTTATCCATTAGATTGAGTATGATATGATGATATATGATCCAACTAAGTACCTAAACATTCAAATAATTCAATCCAAAAATTACTAATAAATATGGGATCTCACTCACTTATAATGACCTTTGGAGTGCCATATAATTTTTTAACTATATTGAGAAAAATAGAAGCTATTATAATGGAAACAAATGGTTTTGATAAGGAAAAAAATGAGCATACTTTGTGAGTCAATCCACAACTACCATGATAACATTTTTAACCTTAGACCATTGTAACTAAGGAATGATATCCATGGAAACCTCCTCCCAATGTTGGATAGGGATGGATACAAACTACAAAAGACCTAGGATCTTAATGGTCTCACCTTTGTTCTACTGACATATCATGAAGTTAGACACATATTTATGGACATCCCACTTGATTCCTCCCCATATTTTTTTGCTTAATTCTATGATATGTTTTCAAAAATACTTGGTGACCTGCTAGTGGAGATGCATGATGTTTTTGAAGGATTTTATTTTTGGGGAAATATTTCTTATAAAGGTATAATATATCTTTATACCATAATGTGGTCCATTTACATGTAATTTTTTCAACTCCCCTAGAACCCTATTGAATATTTTTAATCAAATCATGGGTATCATTATCATTCTCCCATTCTAATCTTGCTTCCTCTAGCTAATATGCCTGCCAAATAGTCATTGCACATAATAATGCCTCAATTGATTCATCCTTTTGGGATAGTGTATCTAAAACCACATTCTATTTTCCTTTCTTATAAACTATTTAAAAATCATAATATAACATTTTAGTAACCCATTTATGTTGTTCTTCGAAAAAAAGTCATCATTTTAAAAAATATTTAAAGCTATCATGATCAATCTTTACTTGAAAGTGATGACACATTAGATAAGGTCTCCATTACTTAACTACATGGAGAATAACCATCATATCTTTCTCATATATTGGTTCTCAACTATTTTTTCCCTTCAATTAGTGACTTTCAAATGCTAGTGATTTGTATTATTTCATGAGTACAAATCCCATGCCATATTTTGATGCATCACACTTCATAATAGAAGTTGAAAATTTAGGAGTAGTCAAAACTAGAGTTATGCACATAGACATTTTCAACTGTTCAAATGCATTGATAGCTAAATAAGTCCATTAGAAGTATCCTTCATTAAATAAAGAAGTGAGTGTGGGTATAATGCTACCATAATTTTTGACAAACATGTTATAGTAACTAGTTATCTCCATAAATCTTTGGAGGTTATTGAGGTTCTTTGGAATCTACCACTTCATCATCACTTGGATTATTTTAGGATAAAATTTCACTACTTCATGTGAAATAATATAACCTAGTTACTCCACCTCTTGGACACCAAAAGCACATTTGGAAGGTTTGGCATATAGTTGATTTTGTTCTAAAACTAAGTTGATTTTGTTCTAAAACTAAAAGTACCTATTTCACATACTTCAAATGGTCAGCCCAATTTATACTATAGATGAGAATATCATAAAAAAAACTAATACAAACAATCTAAAAAATGGCCCAAAAATAGTGTTCATCAAAATTTACAAGGCAGATGGTGTATTTTTTAGGCCAAAAGGCATGATCATAAATTTATAATGGCCTTCATGAGTTATGAAATCTATTCCATGTATGTCCTCATTACAGATTCTAATATGATGATACCTAAAACAAAGTTCTAACTTTCTAAAATAAACACCACCATGAAATTAATCTATCAAATCATCAATTAATTGAATAAGAAACCTATCTTTGATGGTATACTTGTTGAGTTATTTATAGTCTAGTCACATCCTCCAAGTGTCATCCTTCTTTTGCACCATGACCACAAGAAGGAATATTTGATTTGATTATGTCAGATGATTCCTACCTCCAACTTGTCATGTACCATATTTTAAATTTCACTCTTCTAGGCATATGGATACCTGTAGGGTCTGATGCTGCATGGTATAACTCTTAGAATAAGTATGATGGCATGATCATGCACATAGCTTGGAGGAAGTCCTTTTGGCATGTCACTAAAAATAATATAATGGTCACCCAATACCCTTTGAAAATCAAGATGTGTATACTCTTTAATTGGTTGAACCTATATGGAAAATAAGTGTGCTATAAATCCCTTAGTACCTTTTCTAAGAATCTTCATCATCTGATGGGAACTAACAAGCTGTGTAGATTTATCCCATAATCCATGTAGTTAAAAGTTCCTACCTTTTGAATGGAACCTCATAAATAGTTCTTGTAAAATAATCTCAATAGTGGCCAAAGTGGTGAGCCACTACACTCCTAAAATAATGCTAACTCCTCCCATGAGAATAAAAAACATAGTGGAATCTAACAAGTAGTCTCCCATAACAAGTTTAATGCTATGACATTTTTTAGAAAAGTTGATAGTACCACCGTCTATAATCATGATGTAAAATTTCAAAGTTGGGTAAATGAAATAATTCAATTGATGAAGTCATGTGTATTCTTAGATTCAATTAACATAAGTACCTTATATTTATTTATAAAACCCATAACCTTAATTGATTGAAGAGTACTAATGCCTAAAAATGCATGATAAGAAATAGTAGGTTGAGAATCCTCAAGTTCTTCAAAACCTTCCCCTAAAATTTCATCATCACCTTCCTCCTCATTGGCACCTTTAATGTAAAATAACTTCTTTTAGCACATCTATGTCCTTTTCTCCATTTTATATCACAACTAAAACACAAACCTTTTGCATGATTTTAATCAATTTGTTGAGGTGTCAATCAGGTAGACTATAGAAATGATGATGTTGGGAAGGTGTATTCACAAATAGTAATGAAAGGTCTTCATTTGATTAACTCTTTTTCCTCAACTAGATGTGCCCTTGGTATGGCTTTAGATACATTACTTGGAAGAAAAAATCAAACCTCCAATTGGATGATATCTCTTAGGCCACCCAAAAATAGATCAGTTAGATTTTTCTCAGTGATGTTTACCACACATAAGGAGATATTATAAAATTGATGTATGTGATCCTTTACAATCCTATTTTGGTGAAACTTGGCTAGTTATATGAAGTAATTTTATGAGACATTTTTGTGATTATGGATTTACAAATCTTCATAAAATATAGACTAGGAAACCAAGAGACCCTTATTTTTATTTTGAGCACACAACCAATGATACCAAATAAACTACTTAGGTTATAGATATAGAGAGGTCATGACCACTTTTTGTGAAAAAAGGAATCTAATGTAGATCAAATAAATTTTTAGTTTGAGTAATCCATATGAGTGAATCATTACCATGAAACTTGTGTAGGTCTAGTTTTGCCAATAACAACTTCATACCATGGTTGATGTTATAAATTTTCAAAGGAGAAGAAGCAAATTGGAGTGGTGGAGGGTTATTTTACAATTAATGAGCTGAACTAATTAGCCAAATGACTAGTGATTTGTTATTATTGATCTTGAAAGCTATTTAGATCCCCTCTCAGCCCTGTAAGGTCCCCTTCAACTAGATCCAAATCATATTTATGCACCATGCTCTAAAATTCTAACTTAAGTTTTTAAACTATCTCCAAAATACGTAGATCAAAAATTTCTTACTCCATGTCATTTTTCTGAGGGGTTTTAGGTGTTTCTTGCCCTTTTCTACAACCACAAGTGTTAGGCCCTACCATGCACAAACTCTATAAGGGTTTCAACATAAAATAATGTATTGGAATATGATACCATTATGAATGCCTCATGAAAATGAATCCAATGATTGTTACTATGCACAAGGGTGAAAAATTTTAGCCTAAAAAAGTGTACCAAACAAATATACCATTGAGATCATCTCACAGAGATGAATCCAATAACTACTAATTTGTATAAAGTAAAAAAAAACCATATTTTTTTTAATTGTAATTTTTTAATTTTTTGTAAAAAAACTCATGAATAAAAATGTGACAATAAAAAAATTATAATTTTCCTAGATCACAGTCTATGTTTTTTGGGTCTTTTAGTGTTTAGGTCACTAAATCCAAAATAAAGTATGCCGTAAAATCTTGCCCAACTCAAAGCTATGATATTAATTGTGATGAAATTACTTACATGATTCATAGAAATAGAATTATATATCATAAAATTAAGAACATAATTTATAATATGAAGATAAAATACTAATAAAAACCTCTTATACCTAAGCCACTAAGAATTAATAATTGGAAAAAAAGAAACATACTTGAATATTATGACTGAGCCACTTTAAGGGGGTAACCTCCACAATAATGGAATAAGAATAGAATTCATAATATGATGATAAAATACTAACCAATACATCCTATATATACTCTAATTATCCATGGTTATTACATAGGAAGACCATACTAAGAACATTGAGAAATGCAATAAGATAATATGAAGGTATGTGAGCTACAAGTCGACCGCACATATTCCTAAATGTACTATAGGTTAAGGGCATACCATGCATCATCTCAATGCCTCAAAAGTGGAGGACCTACTAAATACAATCATTCATTCTTGGTAATTATGTCTCCATGATGATGACATGTGGCATCATTATAGGTTTCTAAAGCCTGAGGGCTTTTATACTACTCTCTTCACTTCTTAGGTCCCTGTGTCCCTTTGATCACACCATGTGGTGTGATATTAGGACTAGGTCCTTATAATGATGAAAAGTGGGAATATATCAAGGCCTTAGAAGTGGAGGACATCCTGATTATAATACCACATCTTATTTCCCATGATCACATAGTCTCTAGACCACATGGCATGATCTCTAGAGCATAGGATCTTAATGAATTTAAAATACTATCTCCACTACTAATTTTCAAGTCCTTAGGTCCCTATAA